>CM043020.1:30312055-30466761 GCA_023690525.1 Holotrichia oblita
ACTAGCCAACAGAAACACATACCTACTAATACCTTCGTTATAAGCGACTGTAGATAATGTAGATAGACATGGTTAATGCGGCGATATTTCGGTTACATGTGTGGGAAACAAATAAAAGATCAACTGATACTAATTAAATTACGGGTGCATGGATATATGTATAATAGAAAGGAAAGGTAATTCAATAGTGTTTTAAATTCATGGGCACTGTCGCGTTGTTTAGAATGAAACGCGTATATTAGGTAGGCCGTTGACCTTTCGGTTTAGTAGAAATTTACGCATTGATGCTATAAGATAAAAGTATTTTTAGTTTGTAGATGTATCAGCATCAAACTTGTAATTAAAAATGTCATTATATGTTATTCATTGCTGATCGTGTACGAATGAAGTGTTTATAGTGAATGTTTCGTTTGTAGAAGAACTTTTCTGAAGTACATATATTTACAGGTGTAGTAGTTATCTTGATTAAATTTCTAGAGTAGCGGCATTTCTTTTGAATCACACAGAAGCACAATACCCTTTAACAACTACCTGTACATTTTTAACGTTGACCAATCATCTGACTTATTTTTCGCTAATTTCTTTCTAACACTACTGTCTTCATTTATCTTTCTTGAAATATTTACGAATATGTCAAAATGGTCTGTTTCAGTAATTCTCTGTTTCAAATCCTATATATTTTATCTTGGTCTCACACGTACACCCAATTTGTGTTACTTGCCATAAAGCTTTGCGAAACGAACTTTTAGCAAAGCTAATTAATAATAAGCGCATAAAGACAACTAGCTTACACTACTTATCTCCATAGACCTGAAAATAAAATCATTCAGAATCCAAAAACATTCTGGTCGTTTATGAACTATAAACGTAATGGTGCTAGAATACTTGATCACATGTCTCTTGGTGAAGTAGAGTTTTACCAGCCCCCAATAATCTGCAACGCGCTTACCTGCATTAAAACCACTTAGATTTTTAATTTGATCATGTAGAAGCATCAACAGCATCTCTATACTTACAACATTGTACTACATATTAGTGCCAAGTCGGCTAGAATATGCTTCTATTGTCTGGTTTCCCTACTCTACATACCAACACTTAATGCTGGAACGAGTTTATAAGAGATTCCTTAAATACTTAGCAGCTAGGATGGCAGGAACATATCCAGAACGTAATAGGGATTACAATACTTTAGTTACCACATGCAGCTTCTGAAGTTTATCCAACAGAAACGATCACTACAGTGCAAGATTCTTCTTGGATTTATTGCATAATAAAATAGACTGTTCCACCCTTTTAGATCACTTCGATTTGCATGTTCCCTCTTGTAACACACGCGTGAATGCAACGTTTAGCGTCCCCAAAGCTAGGACTAATGTTATATTAAAGTCATCTGTGGCACATATATCAAGAAATTTTAGCACTTTTGTTACCGATTTCAATTAATCTGTAAAGTCAGAGACATATATGCATTTACATATCACCATCATATAGCTTTATTATTTGCGACTTGCATGATTACATAATCTTGCATACCGAAATATTGTATTATTTGCTATATTTACTCCTGAATAATTGATTTAATTTAATTACTATTATGGTTTATTTTTCTGAAATTTCATGCTCATCATGTCCTGTAAGCGGTTTGCTGTTGGACAAATGAACTATTATTATTATTATTAAAAAAATATAGTCCAGAATATTTAATTTGTATAATTAAATCGTATTTAAGCGAAAACACAATCGCAATAATAATTAATCTGTTGATTTGGTTTAAATCTCAATTTGGTTGATTGTCGCCAACTTTCTTATCTATATTTGCATGGTATTATATCACTTTTATACAAATAATCTGAAATAAATCCAGCGATTTGTTGCATTTTAATTTAGAATTTCTAAAAATTTGTCCCCACTTCTGCTTGATACTTTCTTCTAAATTTGCCTAGTTGTGTTCGTTTTTAGCGAACGTGCTTGCTTACTAAACGCAATGTCACCTGTTATATTTTGTGCAGAACTGCAAAAATATGTACGGGATGCTATATTTAAGATAGCGTTGGAATATGACATGCACATGCATGTACGTTAACTAAATCATTGTTGTGCTTGCGCTGTTGCCTAGCAACAAATCTTATGTAAATCTGTTGCCGTTACCAGCATTTTATGATTTTCCAGTTGATTAATTATGCAAAACTTAATTCTTGCGTATCTACTAAGTATAACTTGTTTGCTTTGTTGAAGTTCACGTTAGAGACACAGATTTTGTTCAAAATCTAGCTTAGTAAATGTACTCCACGGTAATTTAAAAGCTGTTCCAGTTGACCTTTTATTTCTGAATTGAAAAAAATGTAAATATATTTTGTATGTAAATATATTTTTTAAGAAATAACATTAAACGATAATTCTTATTCGATATTGTCTATATTTCATATACAGTTTTCTTTTTTCATGAATATTGTCTATTATGAGGCATCCGGATTTTGACCGCGTCATAGTAGTATCAATATACAGTCTGTCCCTGGATCATCGGATAAATGGGCAAGGTAACTCAAAAATTTTGAGACAAAATTTCACCTTCTGGAATTGTGTTGTTAATATTAACAATTTCTCCTGACGAGATAAGAGCAGCATTCAGTGTATTTAGAACAAACATTGAGAAATGTGCGAATAGAGAAATTATCATTCTGGAATAGTTTCCTAATAATTAAAAAAAATTATTCTGTATCTCGCCTTTTTTTCATAATAATCAAATTTATATGTTGCCACATCCCTGGTTAAAGTTTAAATTAAGAAACTATACAAACAGTGTACACTATGTTATTGCCATACAAACATTGCCTCACTCTTTCAACTCTTTTGGGCGTTCAAAAAATTCATTCTTAATGATGCCTACAATATAAAATCTCTCCAAATCGCATATTTCGACATGATATCGAAAGTTTCCACGGTCCGAGTTTCTATTACGAGCTCTAATCGCTAGAGCTCGTAATAGTAATGTAAACAAACATAAAAAAAAATTAAAAAAAAAATAAAATTTGCTAAACGCAACGTCTCGATACTAATGTAAATGGCATCTGCAGGAGTAAGAGTTAGCAGAGGACGCCAGAAGTTCACGATAACTCAGAGGTAAATCACGTCCGAGGCGAAAATATGACGTCAGAACGTATTTGTCTCTAGCGTGGCTTACTTTTTGAGTTGTAACTGTCTAGCAGCCTCTATCTACTTTTACTCCAGAAGAAGCTATTTATATTAGTGGTGAAACGTCGAGTTTAGTAGATTTTGTATTTTTTTGTACTTTTATAGGAGTATTATTTTATTTTATTTTTTGTTTATTTTTTTATTGTAGGTATATATTGACACTACTATGACGCAATCAAAATCCGGAAGCCTCGATATTTCTATGTTTAGCAATGGGAGCTGGGCGATAAAATTTTTATAATATGAATAGATAAGCGCTCCACGATCCGCTATGAACGAGTTTTTGTATGCCGCCTGGGATGGCTTCCTCCTAGTCCTGCACTTTATTTGTTGGGGCACTCAAAGTCTTCTTTTGAATCTCTCTGATTTCCGAGTTTCCGCAAATCAGAATAGAACATAGGCATTCGTAGATGGTTATTGTGAGAGTGGAACCATGCTGAATGAGGGTATTTCTGCGGTGATCCCATTGATTTTTACATCGTTGAACTAAAGATTGTTTCTCCAAAATGCGTTTTCTAAACTTCTTAAGGTAAAGTTAGATGAATGTGGGCGACAAAGGTTTGATTCGATTTTCTTCTTGAAACAATCAATTGTTTGACATACTCGGTCAGTGCTGGCTTCGTTATGACGAAGAATGACCTGACGTTGGAAATTGGCTTTTATGATTTTCTCTATAAATTCTCCCTAACAATTGCTTACATGCGCTTCAGCGAATGCTCTTCTAAAGGTTTCAATTCTCCGGAGACACGATGACATACTTTCGGAGAATTAAAACCCGGATGAATTTACCATTCGCTGTTGGGAGCAAAGTGATTAACAGCGCGGCATTATAAAAGGCGGTATGATGTTGTCACAGAGCCATTTGAACACAATTATACACACAAAACCTACACGGTGAAAGTTGCTGTGATAGCCATACAAGTGATACAGCTTATGAAGTCACTGCAACTAACCACCCACCACACAATATCATATCAACTCTCAGGAGCACTTTCTAGTGGTTATTTGTATCCACGTAAGTGGCCCTGTTTGTACTGGACTCAGTCCCTACTCTCCTGAAAGTGAAAAATGAAAGAAATTCCTGCATCCAGTTCTTGTTGTTATCCCGTAGGACAGGATCTGCTAGCTATGTGCGATTTTTTGTTCTGCTTTCAGCTGCTAGATAATTTTTTGCTTCCGACTTTTTCGAGGATTTCTGCGGCGCCTCATCCTACTGTTCTTTATATCAAATATCTGTTCCTTTCCTAGAGTTCTCTGCACAGGTGAGACCAGTGTAGCCCTGCTCTGCTCATTTGCTCGAGGAAAGGGGCGATTGTTGATCGCCTTAGCGGAGGGGAGGCTGTTAGTATGGCAACTTAGAGACACAGTCGTCGGTTTTACCAACTTTGATCACCAATGCAATTGCGCGTTCTTTCTTCTTAGCAAACACCCACTATGCTCCTAGCTACACTTGGTGTATAGTACAATTTGAAAAGGACACTTTGTAGAAAGTCTGAACGTCATGCAACTACCTAAATCGTCATTTTCAAGTTTACCACCTACTATAACAGTACAAAAATGTACTACTTCATTTAGAAATGAACTTAATTGCTGTCTAGAATAGTAAAACACCATTTCCTTGCACTAATTTTGCTTACAATTCAACTCCCATTCTTTAAATGTTGTTGTTTATAGTTTTTAGTTTTATTAGTTTTTTATGTATTAATAAATAGTATAATATTAATTTAGGTTAAACAAGTATTCAACCTACACATTTTAGGATGCACAATATAATTAATAAGTTGGATCTGGATCTTTAAAAATCCATTTAATTTCAGTTATATGCTATTATTATATAATAAAACCGTACTCGCATGTGAATGCGAACTGTCTCGATAACATGTGGGTCAAGAAAGAAGGGCCAGTCAACAAGCGCTGTACCGCTAGGCGCATCAAAAATGGGAACAAAGCCTGAGACACACTTTCGCAGCAACTTGTTGGATAAATTCGAATATAATAATTGTTTATTTGTATATGTTCACTTCTTTCATCTAATTGATGCTAAAGTACGTACACAATACACACACAGGTGTGTAAAAAATCGCGACAATATTTCCGAAAAACTGTTACGCTTCATAAATAGAGTGTAACGTTTCACTGAACACAGCGCAGACGGCAAATTGAAATGTCTTCGATTTTTAACAGTTTACTTAACGAAGATTGGTTTTCGGCGGTTTATTTAGGACGAAAGTATATACGTAAATTGTGAAATTGTTTAATACGGAAAACTTTGCGCTTGATTACTTGCCAATTCAGAAATTAGTTCTTGGAAAAACTGGGTGTATTTTTGCGTGCAAAAGTTGATGAAACGAATTTGGCAGTCAAAACTTCCTGTCAAAAGAAAACTAGGTTGTATGGTGGTCTAGATAGGAAGGATTAGAAAGAAAAAGGAATTGTAATTTTAATTTGGTTAATTATACGCGATTAACTTTCAAATATAGCAAATTTAGTGCTAATAGCATTAGAATTGACGCAGAATTAGTTTTAAGTAGCTACAATCTCTTATAAGAGTGCGGGTAGCGACATTGCAGTGCCAAAATTTACTAGAATGGATTGAGATTTTGTATCATTTGCATATATTTAATAAAGAGAACATTCTACATTATTCGCTTTAATCATCTTCATCATTTTATCATCCAATGTTACACAGGTACAAGGATTTGTGAATGCGTAGTGAACATACTTGACGTGGAATTTTAGTTGCTTTAAGTTGTTGTGTGTATCACTTGTATGGCTATCATGCAACTCCCGGTGTGTAGTTTTGTGTGTGTACATTGTGTTCAAATGTCTTTGTGACAGCATCATTATTATATCGCCTTTTCTAATGCCGCGCTGTTAATCACTTTGCTTCCAACAGCGAATGGTAAGTCGATCCGGTATTCAACTCTGAAAAATGTCACCGTCCCCGTAGAGAATTGAAACCCCGCTCCTATCGTCCTGCCACACCGATAATCAGCCGCCTAACCACTACGGCTATCGACTCGTTATTACGCTGTATAATAAGAAAAACGAAAGAAAAAATATCCGGTTTTCAACTCCCTGAAAAAATGTCACCGTCTTTCCAGAGAATTGAAGGTCGGCTCCTATTATCCCGCTACAACGCTAGGCGGCCGCCGAAACCACTGCGGCTGTCGACCCGTCAAATAACATTAATTAACATTTAATGCTAGTCAACAATGATTAATTCAATTTTTGTTAGGTATGATCAACAAAAAAACCTTATATTGACTTTATTACATGCACACACCTTACATGCTTCACATTTTAATCTAATAGTTAAAAGGGATATATCAACCCGTACCATTTGTTATTCCTGTAGCGTGAGGTGGACTTAGAGATCATATTTCAGACTATTACTTTGCTTTGTAAAAATTGCAGGGCATTCAAGCAAAATTGGATATAAAATAAAGTACCAAAATTCGTGTTCCATAATAAAGAGTTGTCTATTCCTGTCTGTGAGTTGCATGCCAGGAAATCAGATACATCCGATGTTCTCAGTTGTATGATACTTTGTCTTGGGTCGAAACAAATGGAGCTGATAGATTTGGCTCACAATCCGAAATTTTCGTAACAACAAGCTGAACTCTCAGGGTCAAGACTGCAACAACGGAATCTTCTAACTTCAGGGACAACTTTCTGTTTTAGATTATTGCTAAATATTTTGATATGCAGAATTTAATGTGTGTATGTACAGGATATCAAAGGTCTGCCGATGCAGCTTTCTATTTACATCAGTAAAACCAGCTTTAAAACAATACCATTGCATAATTTCAATGTATCCCCATCGGTGACTACGGCTTACGCAGTAGATGGCAATTTTGCTGTAATTTGAAAGTTGTAGTACTTCTTACAGGTTTATAGAACGCATTCGCGAAATACTGTCGTCTTCTTTGTGCCTGCTGTGGGACAGCCGTGGTACCACTATACAGGCAAGGAATGGCCTTCAAGAAAATCGGACTACTATAAAGCATAAGTTCGATCTTACGAAGAACTTTGTAAAATCTCTGAACTGAGTTACACCTTCAGTCATTGGAAAGTTGAAAGTTTCCCACAATGAGTGAATCGAAGCTGAAAGAAGATATTTTGGTAAGCCTCAAATTGGAAAATTGACAATAGATCATCTCACAAATATCGAATTATCTGTTTCCATTCTGAATGAGATCCGCTAGATAGCTACAAAAACATGGAGTATATAATTTCGCTTAAAATTCAGTTTATACATTCCCACATTGATTTCTCCCAGTAAAACTACTTTTAATATGTATTTCTTGTTTGTTTTAATTTTCTTAATATTAGTCAGTGCTGTTTAATATTGCTCGAAAATGTGACACGATCGAGAAAAACTGATTTTACCGGTGAATTCAGCACCTTAAAATTGTTTGTCCTCGCACTCACGTTTGAGACGCAGAAAAACAGGTAAAATTTTTTGGCTAATGTAATTTTATATGAGATATGGGTTACTTCCTTGCTTTGACGTGTTTGTTTATAGTTCTGCTCTTTGTTTAAGTAATCTATATTTTTATTCTACAAGTGAAATTAAATTTAAAAAAGATTTGGTTAATAACTAGGTATTAGCACAACGTTTCAAATGGATGTTAGAAACTGACGTTTTAAATAGTTGAGCTATTTGGTGAGAGATAAAACAGGACAATTCTCAAGTAGACACGAACAATTTTCAGTCACTACATTATTTTCCTTTTATTTCTAAACTAATTGTAACGTTTGTTCTAACTGCGCAGCAATTACAGGTTTTTAAACTCGAAATTGGCTAGAATCTACGTATAGCTTTCCGTTTCACTTACGACACAAATTTTGATAATTTACATAAATTTAATTAACATAAAACGGCGTGCTTTTACAAATATGTCACCTGCTTTTACATAAGGTAATTTTAAACGCTTTAGTATAAGAATTAAGGTCAACCTGAATGAACAAATCTTACAATGCAGGCACAGTTTCTTAATATTGACGTAAATAAATAACAAATAACTACAACACAATCAAAATTAATAACACAGGAGAAGGAATGTATGTACGAATTTAAAGCTTCTAAATTAAGATGATCTCGTATGAAGCATAATAATATACCTTATCTTTTACCTTATGGAGATTTTGTAATTTTTCAGAAAAATCGCAGTTTTTTAGAAGTTCTGCTTGTCTTCAAACACTAACATCGAACGTTAGTTTGTGTGCAGCTACTGCGTGTCACTTGGGTAAAAACAGTAACAGTGCTAAATTTGATAACAAAGTATCAGTAAACGACGCCTTTACAACAGTTTGTTGTAAATTGGAAATGAAGTTTCTGGAAATAGAAACCTATATCTACATTTTCCACAAATGGCATTATGGTTTCACAGCACTGCAGGTATAATAATAATAATAAATCCACATCTTACGCTTCCTACACCCTTCCTCAATATTTTAAAAGGGTCTTAGCTTTTCGATCAAAATTTAAACCGACACACTTATTTGAAAATTTTCCAAAGTTCTTTTAGTAATAAATTTGACGACTTTCCGATTGATTTGTGCAAACTCCGCGTATCTTCAACATGATGGCTGTTCAGCTCATTATTCTATAACAGTATCTACGAGACTTTATGACTTGCAATGTTGGATAATGCGTAGGAAGGAACGACCCATCCCCATGGCCACCCGGCAATCCAGATCTGTCAATTTTATATTTTTATTTTTGGGGAAAACTTGGAGTATTTGCAACAGAGAATATCAGGCATCAATTGAGTCAATAATGCTTCAAGAAATACTCAAAAGGTGTAGGAAGTGCGGGATTCGAGATGAGATGTATGCCACGTTTTTACCTAAGTTCCACAACATGTAAAAGCCAATTTCTTGTGACACGCATTAGCTACACATAAACCAACGTTGGATTTTAGGGTTTGAAGACAAGCAAAACTTATGATAAAGTCTGATTTTTCCGAAAAATTAAAAATTAAAATTAAATCTTTTTTCTTATTTGTAACTCAAAGGGGGACTTACTACAAATGTACAGGCAGTTAACATCAGTAGAAAATATTATTTTTGCTTCTAAAGATATAGTTTGTGCCAATTTTTGGTATGATACAGGAACATATACACTCGACGAAATTTCTATAGTGTCTTGTTAGTATCTATAACAAATTATGCATCGAAGTTAATGCTTAACTATAAAGAAACACCAACGCAAGACCAACTAAAAAAATATTATATTGTATACACAGCATACTTACAATAATGGTAACTCAAACCAGCGAAATTTCTGTAGGTCCATTGACATAAAATTAATAAATAACTGAAAAAAATGATAATTTGGTCAATGTTGAAATAAGAATACGATTGCGACACCTCGTTACCGCAGATTTCAGTTTTTGCAATTGTATTGTTTATTATTTATATGTAGGAGGTGTATGCCAATAGTGAGTGTTAGATCGTCTATCCAAAGTAACTTTCAACATCCGCGTCTTCATACCTACTGTCTACCACTTTCGTCAACGTCGAAATGGGAATATCATATCAATACCTCGTTATCACACATACCAGTTCTTTGACGCTACTGTACTGTTTATTACTGGCATATAACTCTCTTACCAATATTCCTCAAAGATTTCAAATGGGGTTTAGATAGGGCGAGCGGGCAAGCCATAGTAATTAATTGATTTCGTTTTGATTAAACCACTCCCTCGTTTGTCTGGAATAATTGTGGATAACTGTATTGCTGTGTGCTAAAGTATCTAGTCTTGTGCCGGCAATTGTTTATCAGAACTATCTTTAGAAGTTCTCTATAAGAATTAGAATTCATTCGCGTAGTGGCTTTATTGTTATAGCTAAAAGATGCTTAAGCCATTATATTATCGGTTCATCGCAATTCAATATTTTTGCACAAATAAATTTCTTCTCGCTAGAAAATATGAGGCTCTTAAAAGATTTCAGTTTTGTCTGTTTATAATATCTCCTTTAAGGGCGGTTTTGAAACCGTTTTTAGCCACCGCAAACGTTTACTTCTATGAGCTCTGCCTTCAAACTACTTTTTCATTACTCTCCTTTGTGCGATTTTTGCCATAGGAATTATCCAACTTTGTTTATGTTGTTAATGCTTTGAGGAAATACAAAATTATATGAAACTATAGAAATTTCGCTAAGTGTATGTGGTTAGGAAACGAAAGCAGATGACAAAAAGAGAAGAAAATTGTTTCGATACTGAAAGGAAATGGATTAAACAGGAAAATAGGAGTAGTTCTGTACCTGTATCTGAAGTAGAATATACATACTGGTGGATAAAATTATTCTAGAAAAACAGTTGCTTGATTTGGTAAATAGTTTTTTTTAGGCACTCCATAAAATTGCGTTTTCTAGTTGTAAATCGTTGTTGTTTCACGTACTTTGTCTAAAAGATCCGGCTTACTACCAGTATTCCTATATAATTGCTTCACCTACTTACCATGTGTTATCATAATTTACATACTACACCTTTCTTTACAGTTTGATATATGTAGATAAGACTTGTTTATTCTCTAGCTCTTCCTTTCCACATTTTTTCGTTTATTTTAATCTGTCTGCTTTATATCATACAAAAGATACTAAATAACAAAACTGAAAAGAAAGTTTAAATGCAGGTGGTTGTCTTACTTGCAGGATCGATAATTTTTTATGCATGCTGTTATCGACGAATAATGTTTCTTTTGATGAAATCAACTAATTTTTCAGTAACTTTTTAAAATAACACGTTCTGTTGTTATTTATAATAAAATAACGATTACCGTATGAAGGAGGTCGAAAACACATGGCGCCTGTGGTTTATAAAACCTGAATTCAAAGGTAATAACGTGGAGAGAGGCCAGACGATTTCTTCTGTGCATACAACAACGACTTCACGTTCATATAGAAATTTATACACACCACGGAGTTTGTGTGTGCAATGACGAGGGAATATAAAGTATATTCGATATACTTAATACAACATCCAGCGCAACGGAGCAGAGATGACCATCATGTTTTAACGTACGTATACTTGCGGGTAACAGTACACTGCAGTTGATTTAGTCTTATTGCATACGCTCACATCATGATGTCTTTCCCGGTTGGTTGACTCTGAGTGGTTTCGTTCCTGTATATGCTATCTGTCAGGTAATTGCCTGGTAATTACCCATAATCATTCTTTTACTTCGATTTCTTTATAGACAAAAAGCATGCATCGTAGTCTCCTTCTGAGATATCCTTAATTTATTTTTTTTTATTATCGCAGTTTTTCTGAATTTAATATGTCCTGTGGTTCGCTTGTGTAGTGTTTATATTTTAACGGGAAGTCTAATTTAGAAGCATCATATGTGACAAGGTGACTAATTGTGTTTTCTTTAAATGAACTAACTTACTTGTTTCTAATTTCCCGTTTGTAAATAACCGACTTTATAATAATGTATTGTTTGAAAATGTAAACTGCGCTCACTATTAAATCTACTTGTAATATTTTGCTCTGCGTGTACACGTTCAACACAAAAATATAAGTTTGCTGAAACATTTTCCTGGCAAAAACTTTTGCTTCACCGGAAGTTGATTATTATAATGTATTCTTTCCCCTCTTTTCCTTTAGATTTTGTGCTTTATAATTGTTTCTATATGCACTCTGCGTTTAATAAATTGCTTCCAAAACTTTTATTGACTTTTTAAGTACAAGGTTATTACACTTGAAAGAGAATATCGAGTAAATGCTGCACCACTGCACGGCAATCGCTCTCTCTTTTGGTAAAATTTTTCAATACACTTTCGTATAATCTCGGATCTATTATGTAACTGTCTGTCTATGTGACTCTGGATTTCAATTTTTAGACCTGCAATTGTCTATCTTTTCAAGTCGCACGATATTGGCGAATTCTACTCTCTCAACCAAGAAATTATTTCAGCCAGTACCACCACGGAACCAACAACTAAACTAGATTTACTTCGTGGGGGCACCGGAGTGGCCCATGTATCGCATGCAGTTGTTTTTCTTTTCACATCCGATAAAAAAAAATTAAAAAAAAATGTTACTACCCAAGTAGAAATGAACGTCAACAGAGCCGAACCTCCCTTTAGCATACTGTCTTTCTGCTATTTGGTCAACTCTTGTGTTAGTTATATCATGTGCGATTACAGGTGAAGATATTTATGCAAACTTCAGTAAATCATTGTATTATGGATAATTATTGAGAATACTGTCATATTGAAGTATTTGTGTTGTCTACTACTGAACAACTAGGAAGATAATGTACAAATAGGCTATTTTATTTTTAAGAAAAAAACAAAAGATGACTAGTTATATATTAATCGTGTAGATTCGACAATTGACCAGAAAATCCAAGTAGATTTCACTGATCGTCTTGAAAAGTTCAATTGCTCAAGAGGACCGTGACCGTTTTCTCGGAGAATTGTAACCCAATTGTCCGGCATTCGCAGTTGACAGCATAATGATTGACAGCACAGCATTATAAACGGCAAAATAGTGCTGAAATTAGAACCCAGCATACAGAAAAGACAAAAAAGTGCACGTCGCTCAGCTTTGTTCTTTTATTTAGCTGGCTACGACTCAGATTAATGATGCAATTGTGAACGTATACCAACATTGGTTTACAGAATAAAGAAGTTTATTGATGAATTATCTCCAGACTACAACACTTTTTTTGGCGAGAATGGGTCTACAAATCCCATAAGCATTAAAAACGGTCATTTCATTTATACAGGCATTCCATCATTATACATATGCATATCAAAGGACAATTCTCTGCAGATAAGAACATTTATACCTCCCTGTTACCTTATAGCAACCCTAAGGTTACATTTACATTTAAATATTTTAACAATTATGCTAAGTGGGTATAGGAAAAAATCTCCTTGAGTACTTACATCGGAGTTTACGCAAAAACGAACATCGTGTTTACTTGAGTATAATTTTACATTATACATTTGTTGCTACTTTGTTTTCAATAGTAGTGCTTTTGTTGGAGATACGGTTTGCTATGGGAGTACTTTTCTCTGACGCGCTAGAACGATACGCAGTATATGTATACGACACACAGAGAAGTGAACAGGTGAATTCTGATCTTTTATTCGTGCGCAATGATGATTATTCTTAAAATGCAAATGACAGGTCTTTATTTATGGCATTTAGAGCCGATCACTAGAAATGTACTGCTACTGTAGACTGAAATACAGGATATGGTGATAGAAGACGGACTCAAATTTAGTGCGTAATTTCAGTATATGCAGGTATGTACATATAAAAATTTTCAACGAAAAAGATGTCCTGCAATATTATCTTGATAAAAGCTCAATAGTTTACAGAAAAAGCCAGTAGTAGTTTAGACAACGAACAGAACCTACTCGCAGTTATTTAATTATAAAGAAAACTATGAATACGGGTGTATAGCTGCAGTGATTACGTGGCTGACTATCGTTGTGGCGGAACAATAGAAAGCGGGTTTCAATTCTCCGGAAAGGCGGTGATATATTTTTCGGAAAATTGAAATCCGATCGACCAACCATTCGCTGTTAGGAGCATAGTGATTAACAGCGCGGCATTATAAAAGATGGTTTAATGCTGTCACAAAGCCATTTTACAATTATACACACAAAAATTACATCGCGAGAGTTGCATGATGGTCAGACAAGCGATACGGTTTACGAAGTAGCTGCTACTAAGCACCAACCACACATAAAAAAAACACCTCATGCGAGAATCAATTAGACAATGCTTCACATATTGCAATTCATTCTATTCTGTACAGAAAAGATGTTATATGCACCTTTTATAACAGTTTAATGAACAATAAACAACTTAACATCTTAACACTTAACCAACAACTTAACCATCGCTGCCATATCTGTTGAAGGATGACATGATTTCTAGAAAATTGCAGACCACCTAATGTTAGCGTGGGACTGCAAAAGTGATGATGAAATTTAATAACGAACAGGTTTATTTTGGTTCGGTTTCATATTAATTATAATAAAGAATATCAAAACGAAAATTAGTAAACAACAAACTTACAGTTTGTGGCTAGACACGCTTCTGAAAGGCAATGAATAAAGGTACATACATATGTACTCTATTCGAAAGTTTTGTTTCATTAATTTTATACACCTTATCGAACGTATAAGTAACTGACAGCTTAAGCTGATGGTAAATTACACTTATAATAACGTTTGATAATACTTTCGCGCTGCTTTTAATTTCGTATATATCGATAATTGAGCTTGCGTAATTTATATAACACAAATACATGTTTACAGCTTAAGCTACTTAACACTCGTCAATTAATTCAAATAAAATTATGAAATACTTCTTTCTTTTAATATTGCACTCCTAGGTCTGTTACAACATTCTTGCATTATTACACAAACTCTGCTTTCCTTTCCCAATGCTTGTATTATAATACCTTCGTGTCAACGATCTTAAAGCCAGGTATACGTGTTTCCCCTGAAATACGAATATACCTACATCAGGAAAAGTGACATCATCTCAATTGTTATTAAGCCGTTAAATGCTCAGAGCATTGGAAATATAAATGTTAGCGCCGACACTAAAAGAGTCTACACGCTTAGATTGCTCAGTTACAAAAAAGTTTTAATTTTAATACATAGTAGGTTTGGTGTGGTACAATATAATTCTTACATCATTTTTCTGTGATGTTTATATCTAGCCAGTTTGATCTTCGGTTCAAACGACAAGAAGAACGTTTAACGTAACGACACAAATTTCTGACCACATCAAGAGCACCAGAATGTTTTATTATCACTGCCGTGAAGATTAGATCTCTTTTATTATACAGTTGTATATTATACACGCCAAGATGGTAATGTTAATAAACGAATAAAAAGTGGATTATTTGGAAGAATTTTGACATGACATGATTAACATAATAAATTAATGCATTTAATATTCTTATATGTATATGAACAGAAAATCTTTAACAAAGAGGAATATCCAGTATTTCAGTTAGACTTAAAGTAGTTAGGTATCATTTGTTACATTTCTAGTACTAGTATGTTTCTAATCTATTCATATACGTAAAAATTTATTGATTACTTTCCACGATAGCACAGAATGTTATCATAAACTGAGGGGATACATCTTCGTGATAATGGGGTCATACACTATTTTTTTATTTGTTAGTTTTGTTCTTCGCTAAAATTAATGTCTATAAAATTCTATTTTATTATAGCTATCTCAATACACGAGAGAAAACCTTTTAATTCAGTAGTTGAGTCTTTACTTTTAAATCTGCTGTTGCTTATGACCTACGTACATGGTATAGCTTTGCCATGTGCTGCTCGCCCGTTTTTAAAAACGTCAAAGAGAAATAGAAATTTCTGAAAGTATTACGTCAAATAGACGCAGACATTGTTTTTTTGATATGCGGGTATTGTTAGGAGAGTTAGGTTTAAACAAGAAAATATTAAAAAATTTCGACTAGTTGTAAGAGCATTAAAGAAATGACTAAAGCTACAGTTAAGTATCACATTCCACTGCGCTGTTTAAATCATTTACAAGAACATGCTAAAATAAGATAGATTAAGTTGAACGTAAATCGCCTTTCAAAAACCACCTCCATAACACTCCATACACGTCCTCTTCCAATATATTATTGACATCTTCACAGTAGCGCTTTTTTTCTATGTTTGAATTATTGCCTAAATTTAACTTAATATTACAAAGCAAACAACACGAAATAGTACTTTCTATTTATTTTTATGCCGTAAGCACTTCTACGATGACAATAATGTTTTGAGTTCTAAAAAAAAATGGTGTAAGAGCCCATTAGTAGCTATTTTGATACAGATTGGGTGACACTTTATCCAATTCACATTAGTGCAGTTCAGGAGAATACACATAGAGGCTGTTTAAATGATTGAATAGGTTTTCACTATTGTTGTTATTTATCGGTCCTCTTAGTTCTTGCTGCGTTTCCTCAGTTGATTCTATGAACCATCCATAATACCATACAAAATTCGTAGCAGTTTAAGACATAATGAATGCCTGAAAAAATACATATGGGGTAATACTCGCATACAACAGGCACACTATTATGGCTCTCAATACCCATTACCTATTCAATCGTTCCCAAAGCTGCTCAAAATTTGAAAAGTTAAAGCTTGCAATGTGGTGAGTAATTCTCATGATTAGATCACGGCCATTTACATGATATATTTTAATGATCGATGATTTGACGCACTATCTATTGACAAATAACTCATTTTCCTCAATAGTATATACCTGTAAACTCGGTTTATGTGAATTCTTAGGTTGTAAAATGATACTGAATAGTATCTTATTATTAATGATTAAAACAATATATAACTGTCATCGACATTGCTGTTTGAGGATCGACGTCATTGTTGGTTTCTTAAATCACAACCACCACATGTTTCCGTAGTTTTGAATAAACTTGCTTACAGCTTAAACGGTGAATGAATTAATCCAACTGCAAAGCTATTTGTAGCAAACATGACTCCTAACTCCATGATCCGCAGTAAGTAATCAGCAAATTGTTAGAAAGGTGAAGAAGAAGAAGAGAATTGTTAGAAGATGTATCAGATCGGTGGTTACAACAAATTATGTTTTCTTCTGACGCTACTTTTTGCTTGAATGGATTTCTACTTTGCCACAACTGCACGTTTCAGTAACTGAAAAAAGCTCGTTGGACCGAGTAGCGAGACACTCACGACCACCGCCAAGGACAGCTGAATAAGCAGTTGACTCAACTCATATTTTTTTTATGAAACTCAATAGTACGTACTTTATCAACATGCTGTTAATACAAAAATAACGTTGAATTTTATAATTATTAAAATTGATGTTATGAGGGCTTCCGGGTTTTGACCGCGTCATAGTAAAGTACATATATACAATACAAAATAAAATAAAGCAAAAATGAAAAAGAAAAATTACAAAAAATATATATACAACTTACTCAAACTCGACGTTTCGCCACTAATGTAAGTGGCTTCTTCAGGAGCAAAACTAGGTGAGGGGCGCCAGAAGGTCACGGTAACTCGACGTGTCAACCACGCTAGAGGCGAAAACCTTCTGACAAGGAGAAGATGGACGTGCAGGGGTATATATACCATTGTGCAGGGAAGCAGAACGGTGAGCGCGAGGCAACGATGCGGAACAGTGAGCACGGGTCGAAGAAGCGGAAAGGACGGGTTTCCAAATGCTGGAGAGTGGGTAACCAATATCGCGATTGAGATTTTGAGGATGTCTCTGGATCTCGATAGCTTCCCTTACCTTTCGTGGAAAATAGCGATGAGACTTGCTTACAACAGATACCTGATCAAAACAAATTTTATGGCCCGTATGTATGAAGTGTTCGGCTAAGGCTGAGTGTGTTGAGGAACGTGACTTAACGTACCGTTGGTGTTCCTTGATTCTAGTTTGAATAGAACGTCCAGTTTCGCCAATGTACACTGAGCCACAGTCACAGGGAATTTTGTAAATACCTTTATGGGAGAGAGCAGGGCGAGTGTCCTTGGGCGAAGGAAGAATTTGGGAGATCTTGTTTAAAGGTTTAAAGATGGGTTGGATATCTTGCTTACGAAGAATTCTACCGATGTGATCTGTAACGCCATGGATGTAGGGAAGAACGATGGTACTTAGCTGATTACTAGATTCTGGTGCTACCTTAGGAGACCGTGGATGAATGTACCTATTTATGACCCTTTGTATGTTGCCGGAGGTATAGCCATTCTGTAAAAGAGCAGTTTTTACATGTTTCAATTCTTTGTCGATGTTGTCGGGTTGGGAAATTGAGATCGCGCGATGTACTAGAGAGCCGATTACCGATTGCTTTTGTGCTGGATGATGATGTGAGCTGGCATGAAGATATCGGTCGGTATGTGTGGGTTTCCTGTACACGGAGTGACCTAAACGACCATTTGGTAGACGAGTAACTAACACATCAAGGAAAGGCAGGGAACCGTTATTCTCAATCTCCATGGTAAACTTGATGTCGGAGTGTTGACTATTGAGGAAATCCAAGAAAGTAGGCAGAGTGTTTTTGCCATGTGGCCAGATAATGAAGGTGTCATCCACATATCTTAACCAAGTTTTGGGTTTTAAATTCGCATGTTCTAAAACAGTGGTCTCAAAAGCCTCCATGAAGATATTAGCTACAACCGGGGAAAGTGGAGATCCCATAGCGGCGCCGGAGGTTTGATGATAGTATTTTCCCTGGAAGGTAAAGTACGTTGAAGTAAGGCACTTCTCGACTAACTTGGCTAAATCTGGGGATTGGTTGTCTTGGATCAATAATTGGTGGATTATAGCGACGGAATCGGCGACAGGTACTTTAGTGAAGAGTGAGGTAACATCAAAACTGACAAGAAGATCTTCGGGTTCGATAGAGATTTCAGAAATGAGTTTAACAAAATGCGATGAATTTAGAATGTGACAAGGAGCATTGCCTGTGTATTTCTTAATAGTATGAGCGAGGTATTTGGCCAAGCTATAGGTGGGCGAATCTATAGTGTTAACTATGGGTCGAAAAGGTAGGTTTTGTTTATGGATTTTTGGAAGACCGTACAACCTAGGTGGCTTGGATTCCTTGGGCAGTATCCGTTTCTGTATGTCAGAAGGAATGTCAGAGGATTTAATTAATGAAGAGATTTGCCGTTCAAATTTCGAAGTGGGGTCACGTAACAACTGGGTGTAGCTACCATCTTGTAAGAGATCTGACATTTTGGACACGTACTGAGACTTGTCTAGAATGACGGTTGTGTTTCCTTTGTCAGCAGGAAGAATTACTATGTCTTTGTTGGCGCGGAGAAAACCTAGGGCTGAACGTTCTACTTTGGATAAGTTTGGCTGAGGAGGTTTAGCAGAAGAAAGACGTTTGGCTGTTTCAAAACGAATAATATCGGCATTTTCTTTAGGGAGTGTGCGAATGGATGATTCTACCAAAGAGATGATGTCCTCTTTTGGAATGCTTTTGGGAGTAACAGAGAAATTTAAACCTTTGGATAATACTAGAGTTTCAGCTTCCGACAGGGGGTGTGACGATAGATTTTTGACCGTTTTTGATGATGAATGGGTTCCGATTTTTTTGTTATTTGGAGCAAGCAATTGAAATTTTCGAATATGATTTTCCTTTATGCGTTCTGAGGATCTTTGAGCCTGGATAGAAGAAATGCGATCTAAGAGGGACCAACCATCTTCAGACAGAGTGTTGGAGAGTTCTAAATGAAGGGAAAGAAGATTCCTGGATACAAGATCTAATTCGCGACGGCAATATTTGATACGTTCGCGGATGAGTGC
The DNA here is from genome assembly GCA_023690525.1 of Holotrichia oblita. Taxonomy (NCBI): domain Eukaryota; kingdom Metazoa; phylum Arthropoda; class Insecta; order Coleoptera; family Scarabaeidae; genus Holotrichia; species Holotrichia oblita. The sequence continues at coordinate 30,331,566 of CM043020.1, forward strand.
TAAGCTGGCTCGTCTTAAGATAGATCGAGATACTGAAGTGCTGATGTGGTGAGAAAGTTTGAGAAATTTTGGGACAACTTGGTGGTCGCGACAGCGAGAGAAGAAGGTAAGGGTGCACAGAAGGGTAGATAGTTTGAGGCGTAGCTTAGAAAAGGTTTGGGTTTTACGGAAAATTTCCTCCCGTGGAGGTTTGTTAAATGATATCGAAGGCTTCCACGGTCTGAGTCTCTGTTATGAGGGCTTCCGGGTTTTGACCGCGTCATAGTAAAGTACATATATACAATACAAAATAAAATAAAGCAAAAATGAAAAAGAAAAATTACAAAAAATATATATACAACTTACTCAAACTCGACGTTTCGCCACTAATGTAAGTGGCTTCTTCAGGAGCAAAACTAGGTGAGGGGCGCCAGAAGGTCACGGTAACTCGACGTGTCAACCACGCTAGAGGCGAAAACCTTCTGACAAGGAGAAGATGGACGTGCAGGGGTATATATACCATTGTGCAGGGAAGCGGAACGGTGAGCGCGAGGCAACGATGCGGAACAGTGAGCACGGGTCGAAGAAGCGGAAAGGACGGGTTTCCAAATGCTGGAGAGTGGGTAACCAATATCGCGATTGAGATTTTGAGGATGTCTCTGGATCTCGATAGCTTCCCTTACCTTTCGTGGAAAATAGCGATGAGACTTGCTTACAACAGATACCTGATCAAAACAAATTTTATGGCCCGTATCTATGAAGTGTTGGGCTAAGGCTGAGTGTGTTGAGGAACGTGACTTAACGTACCGTTGGTGTTCCTTGATTCTAGTTTGAATAGAACGTCCAGTTTCTATAGTTAACACTATAGATTCGCCCACCTATAGCTTGGCCAAATACCTCGCTCATACTATTAAGAAATACACAGGCAATGCTCCTTGTCACATTCTAAATTCATCGCATTTTGTTAAACTCATTTCTGAAATCTCTATCGAACCCGAAGATCTTCTTGTCAGTTTTGATGTTACCTCACTCTTCACTAAAGTACCTGTCGCCGATTCCGTCGCTATAATCCACCAATTATTGATCCAAGACAACCAATCCCCAGATTTAGCCAAGTTAGTCGAGAAGTGCCTTACTTCAACGTACTTTACCTTCCAGGGAAAATACTATCATCAAACCTCCGGCGCCGCTATGGGATCTCCACTTTCCCCGGTTGTAGCTAATATCTTCATGGAGGCTTTTGAGACCACTGTTTTAGAACATGCGAATTTAAAACCCAAAACTTGGTTAAGATATGTGGATGACACCTTCATTATCTGGCCACATGGCAAAAACACTCTGCCTACTTTCTTGGATTTCCTCAATAGTCAACACTCCGACATCAAGTTTACCATGGAGATTGAGAATAACGGTTCCCTGCCTTTCCTTGATGTGTTAGTTACTCGTCTACCAAATGGTCGTTTAGGTCACTCCGTGTACAGGAAACCCACACATACCGACCGATATCTTCATGCCAGCTCACATCATCATCCAGCACAAAAGCAATCGGTAATCGGCTCTCTAGTACATCGCGCGATCTCAATTTCCCAACCCGACAACATCGACAAAGAATTGAAACATGTAAAAACTGCTCTTTTACAGAATGGCTATACCTCCGGCAACATACAAAGGGTCATAAATAGGTACATTCATCCACGGTCTCCTAAGGTAGCACCAGAATCTAGTAATCAGCTAAGTACCATCGTTCTTCCCTACATCCATGGCGTTACAGATCACATCGGTAGAATTCTTCGTAAGCAAGATATCCAACCCATCTTTAAACCTTTAAACAAGATCTCCCAAATTCTTCCTTCGCCCAAGGACACTCGCCCTGCTCTCTCCCATAAAGGTATTTACAAAATTCCCTGTGACTGTGGCTCAGTGTACATTGGCGAAACTGGACGTTCTATTCAAACTAGAATCAAGGAACACCAACGGTACGTTAAGTCACGTTCCTCAACACACTCAGCCTTAGCCGAACATTTCATAGATACGGGCCATAAAATTTGTTTTGATCAAGTATCTGTTGTAAGCAAGTCTCATCGCTATTTTCCACGAAAGGTAAGGGAAGCTATCGAGATCCAGAGACATCCTCAAAATCTCAATCGCGATATTGGTTACCCACTCTCCAGCATTTGGAAACCCGTCCTTTCCGCTTCTTCGACCCGTGCTCACTGTTCCGCATCGTTGCCTCGCGCTCACCGTTCCGCTTCCCTGCACAATGGTATATATACCCCTGCACGTCCATCTTCTCCTTGTCAGAAGGTTTTCGCCTCTAGCGTGGTTGACACGTCGAGTTACCGTGACTTTCTGGCGCCCCTCACCTAGTTTTGCTCCTGAAGAAGCCACTTACATTAGTGGCGAAACGTCGAGTTTGAGTAAGTTGTATATATATTTTTTGTAATTTTTCTTTTTCATTTTTGCTTTATTTTATTTTGTATTGTATATATGTACTTTACTATGACGCGGTCAAAACCCGGAAGCCCTCATAACAGAGACTCAGACCGTGGAAGCCTTCGATATCATTTATTAAAATTGATGTTGGAATTTATGTAGCTTAGGTTAGATTAGGCTAGATTTAGTTGAGGGTGAGGAGGTTGTAAGGGCTATTGATCTATTGTGCCTTCTAGCATGAATTGTAAGCTGTTGGGGTTTTTCCCACACTCATAGCTCTCGATAAAATATAAAAACTTTAACAAAGCGCAATAACTATGATGGTTTCAATGTACTTCTTTTTCGTCTATGACGACCTTGCCGAGATAGTTGGCCAGACTTTCCGTAAAAGGGGTGCAGTTAGATATCAAGCGTTCCAGATTTTCATCCTCCGCCTCGCCGTACCTGCAGGCGCTATTTTGTTTCAGACTTACCATTGTCATGTGTTCCACAAGGTGACAATGCCGTGCAAGAAGTTCAAGCTCCCCCTCTCTATCTTTGAGTTTTTTTTTGTGGGTGTTCATCCCTATACGGAAAAATGGTCCGGACCCACAGACAAAGTTGTGTTTTCTTTCCCTAGGTTGTTTAGTCCGCTAAGGCACTCCTAGACTAATTTAGAGCTGATGATGTTAGAACTCGCCGCTATATGGCCATATGGCTGCTTGAACTCGGGACAATCCTGTTTGAGATGACCAAGTTATCTGGTACTGAGTCTTGCCCCTTCAGTTACCGCCCTAGTCAGCTTGTGCAATACTGCAAGCGCCACTCAATCCACCAGTATGTGCAGGGACACGAGGTCTAGGATGACCCCTAGGCCGCGGTTGGGCATGATCTCATAGCTCATAACTGAACAATAGCTGTACAATATAACATTGAATGTGTTTGATTCTTGCGTCAGATCTATTGCTTGTCATAATAAGTTTTGAAACATCTTGACAACTCAAATTTGTCTCTGAATAGTAACTACAAAATCAGTTTTATCAAATCTGATACAGATATTTTAATTCTGCAAGAATTTGTATAGAATAATCATAATAACTGCCAATTTTTCCTTCCAAATGTAGGTTTCGTTATTAGTTTTTGAGAAGTTTGCGCGATGTAGCAGCTATTATAGTTTTTGCAGTAGACATTGTAATTTATAGGTGTGAATAACAGGCGAATTTTGGTCGATCAAAAGCATATGGTTGACCATATTTCACTCGTGTCGTACGGATCTTCATAGATCAGCGGCACATACCATGACCAGTGTGTTCTGCGTATGTCAGTCCAATTGAACATATCTGGAACATTATTAATCAAAGACTGTTATCCGGTTTTTCTAATCAGAGCTATATTAGTGAAAAAAATCTCTGGCTATCCCTCCATGTATCACACAATGTGTAGCGGACGCTACACCTCCTCGTATTCCTGTGATACAGACAGTGCGGTGAAGGAACTCCTACCATTAATACCTTCCTACCTAGTAGTGCTCTATTGGTCTCCTGGTAAATATAAACCGCACTCCTCTAGCATTACTACTATAGCAAATTACATTATTGGACTGTCTTCACATTTTCGGGGTATATAGAATATGTTCATGAGTTATGTTCACCGTTGTGTTGTTATGTTTCGCATAAAATTATGTCTTCCGTTTCATTTTCTAGTCTTTCCTAATCTAAACTTCACAGCACCCACCGAAAATACTCTTACGGGAATTAAATAATATTCAACGGTATTAACCTTAGTGTAGGTATTTACAACTGAAGCCCCCCTATTAGGAAGTTACAAAAATATACAATGTTATGTAGACGCATTTATATGCGTTCCAACTTTCATTTGTATGCGTTACACGTAATTCGTGAATCTATTTATAGTACAGAAAGTGAGTAAAATCTGTATGATTCATTCGTTTCGGGCATTTATGCAATTTGTTTGCAGGCTTTACGAATGCTGCTATGATAAACATCACTTTTGCAATCCTTTAACATGGATTGCCTTTGTTGCCTTTTCTAATGTACCTATCATACTAATTAATAAATAATTATATAGTTGGAAAATAATATCTGTTATCTCAGTGATTTCTTGTTTAATTCCACCTTCAAAATTAATGTGGTTATTCGGACACCTAGTAATTTTATTAAATTTTTCAAATTAAAATACGGTTTGGTTCATTAAATCTATTAATTAATATGCGGAAGACATCATTATGAAACACCATTAACATACTAAAACCATTTATGTAACTATCCATTCCTCTGCTTGTCTGTTGTTTATGTTCAGACATAAATAAGACTGTTATCTATTAATAATATTTATTTACTTAGGAACGTGAAAGAGGACAGCTTATATTCAAACAGAAACCTGAGTTATTGGTATCAAAACTGTGGCAAAATCAAGTCATTAAATATCACGTAATAATTTATTTGGATGTTTACTGCGTCTTCGTGTATAAAACATTTTTACACAACTATTAGTGCATCAATTAACAACGTCTGTTCATATCGAACTGGAGATATTTCTAAAGTCTGAACTAATAAATCAGATGTTTACTAACGAAGTTTTCATTAATTACATTCTGATGCTGTATTCTAAATCACAACTATGGTGTATTGGAGTTAACGTAGGCGACCTTTTAAAACTCCTCTTTAAAATTAAAATTTCCTTAAAGACAAGTATACCTACGCACATAATGTTGGTCATTGGCTCATATTTCTTAATAATATTCGAGCACACGAACAGGACTCACAGGCACATGTTAGGTGTATAAATTACGTAGTAGAATGTTCATATTCACAAATGAAACCTATATAAACTGGTCATTTCATTCATGAAATAAACAATTCGAATAACATTGTCTGATGAATTAAATAACAAACTGGTAGGTACAGCGCTAGCGTATTGTAGAACTACTTTTGTATTAATAAAACTTGGTATAATTTATAAGCAGTCGCCTACTAGTCTAACTGGATTTGCTTGTTTAAATACACAAATATAGTTTGGGGGTCTCGAATGGAAAGGTGTACTTAAATTCAATTAATTTAATTCATATGCATTATATAATGTTTTGCATAAGTTTTAATTGTGTTTTGCGGACAGTTATTTATTCTAATATTAGCCCTTGTTTCAATTATCCTAATCTATGTTAATATGAAGACTAGTTATCTTAATAGAATTGATGCTATTCTTAGCTTTTGAAAGTACTTTCATAATTATTCAACCAAAGCAAATGCCCCAACTAATAAAAAAACCGTAACCCATTCACCACAAAAAAAATTCACCACAAAAAAATTATACTAGCACCCTCTGTTCAAAGCAAAGATATTAGTATTGTTCAAAGGTTTAAATTTCGCGAAAGCATTCCACAAGAAGACATTACACCCTTGGTAGAATCAGCCGTTCGCATGCTCCTTAAAGAATATGTCGATATTATACGTTTTGAAACAGCAAACGATGTCTTTCTTATGTAAAACCTCCACAGCCGAACTTGTCCAAAATAGAAGATACCTACAGCCCTAGGCTCTCACCGCGCCAACAAAGGCACAGTCATTCTTACTGGAGGAAACGCAACCGTCATTCTGGACAAGTCTTAATACATGGCCAAAATATTAAATCTCTTGCAAGAAGCTACACCCACTTGTTGCATAATCCCACCTCAAAATATTTGAACGGTAAGTCTCCTCATTAATTAAATCCGCCGACATTCCTTCTGACATACGAAAACGGATATTCTCAAGGAATCCAAGTCACCTCGATTGTATGGTCTTCCAAAAATCCATAAACAGAACCTACCTTTCCGATTCATAGTTAACACAATAAATTCGCCCACTTACACCTTGGCCAGATATCTCGTTCATTACTTTAAAAAATACGTAGGCAATGCTCCATTTCATCTTAAATTGCTCACACTTCGTTGAACTTATTTCTGAAGTCGATCCTATCTAAACCGACAATCTTCTTGTTAGTTTTGATGTTACCTTACTCTTCACAAAAGTGCCGGTTACCGATTCTGTCGCTATAATCCACCAATTATTGATCGAAGACAACCAATCCGCAGACTTAGCCAAGTTAGCCGGAAATGCGTCACTTCAACGTACTTTATCTTCCAGGGAAAGTACTGTCAATAAACATCTGGCACCGCTAAGGATACTCCACTTTCTGGGATTGTAGCTAATATTTTCGCGGAGGCACCTGAGACCACTGCTTTGCAATATACAAATTTAAAACCAAACTCTTGGTTAAGATACGTGGATGATAGTTTCATTATCTGGCCACATGCCATGGTAAAAACACTACCTACTTTCTTGGATTTCCTCCATAACCAACACTTCGCCACAATTCGCATCGGGGATTGATACAAACGCTTCGATACCTTTCCTTGATGTATTAGTTACTGGTCCACCAAGTCATCCACCAGTCATTTAGTTCGCTTCGTGTACAAGAACTCATACTTACCGATCGATATCTTGACGCCAGTTCATATCATCACCCAGCACAAAAACAATCAGTAGTCGGCTCTCTTGTACACCCCACAATATCAATTTCCCAGTCGAACACCATCAACGAAGAATTAAAGCATGTAGACACTGCTCTTCTCTAGAATGCCTATAGCTCCAGCAACATAGAAAGGGTCATAAGTAGGCACATTCATCCACGATTCCCTAAGGCAACATCAGAATCTAGTAATCAGCTAAGTACTATTGTTCTCCTCTACATTCACTGCGTTAAAGATCAGATCGGTAGAATTTTCGGTAAACAAATCATTCAACCCATCTTCTTAAATCTTTGAACAAAATCTCCCAAATTCTTCGTTCACCAAAGGACACTTGCCATACTCTCTCCCATAAAGGCATTTACAAAATTCCTTAAGTCTCAACGTTATTTTCCACAAAAGGTAAGGGACGCTATCGAGATCCAGAGATCCAGTATTTGGAAACGCGTCCTTTCCGCTTCATTGCCTCGTGCTCATTGATTCGTCTCCAGACACACTTGTATACACTGTCTGTACTATAGCGATACCTGTAGTGTAAGCGAAACACACTGAGGTGTCCGTGTATTAGAACGGTAAAGAAGACGATAGATGTCGATCTTTGGACAAATGCGAGTGCATTATAGGGATATGCGTAATACGAGCTCTGTTGTAATCAAGTAGAACATTGCATCCATCTACTTCTTTACCGTTCTAATACACGGACACCTCTGTGTGTTTCGCATACACTACAGGTATCGCTATAGTGCAGACGCGTGCGGTCACATGGTACATGCCACCGCACGTCCACCTTTTCATTGTCAGAGAGTTTTCGTCTCTTTAAGACCATTCTACATATCCTTTGATATATTTATTGACTTACTTATTTAATGTTAAACTCAGAAAACAATTTTATACTAACTGATGTACCTGAATATATTTGGATCGGTACTGACATCCTGCTTATTTAATATCCTATTACCCAAGCATATTTTTGTCAAAGAGATATATGTGTATATACAAGTTGATTAATTACTCGTAGAATGAATACTGATACGTATCATTTAGTACAGTTCACATCATTTAGTGACAGTTTGCCGTTGCTAGTGCTTCTGCTTTTTTTATTAACTGAGTTATTATAGATTATTGTATTATAAAACCATATCTATTGATTAAAATTGTTTTGGTTCGTTTTGTTTTAAGAAACGTGATGGAACTCCATCAGTATATGGACAATTTTACAGCGTTAAGTGAAAGGTATGCTTGTATTAAACCAGATATTATAAAGTACGATATATTCAAAACCAAGCATACAAGAATATTACCAAGCCACGGCAACTTTCGTTAGATACCTTCCGTCAAACAGACCTCCCTGTTGTGAGGCTACCAGCTTGTTCGCGAAAATGGGAGCAGGCCAACAATGTCAAACAAATAATGGCGCCACTTGTTTAAAAATAACATACCCTTATCAATCTGCTTGGTAAATGGCATCTGTATTGTTGAAATGTTAGTAAGCAACTTGACAATCATAATAATGTATAATTAGAAAAAGCACAACCTTATTAGCATTCAATAAATGAAAACATACAAAATATAAGAAAGTGCTATTTATAGTTAACCCCTTATATATCCATGTCAAACGACTATAAATGCATTCACCCTAAAATAAAAGTATTAACCCAGAAATGAAATTGCAAACCTTTAAAAAGAAACGTAACATGACTGTATGAGATAAGTCTTTGGCAATCAAAAATTCTAAGTTCAATTCCAGAAAATAACACAAAATTTCTCTTCAAATTAAGTGAAATAAGATAAGAAAAACCATTATGCATGTACAGGCATATTGGTAGGCAAAAAACGAAGTAATACATAGAATTCCTGGCATTAAAGAGAATAAATAAACACGAAATATGTTGCTAAGGTATTAATTTCGAAGACGATGGATAAAATATGTAAAGAAATTCATATAGCAGACGAAGAAGATAAACACAAACATTACCAGATAAGATTCATATATTTTCGTGGCATAGTAAGATACAATACAGCTATTGCACAAAGCGAATAGTAGGGTGCTGATGGGTATGTGTTAGAGCACTTTTGCACCTGTAATTATTACGTATTGTTTTAAATAAGGAAAATATTGTGTTTATGTTTGATTTAATATGTTTCCAGCAGAATAAACCATTAACTTCGTCGTACGAGCATATTGTACAATAAAAAAGGTTAAGTTGCCTACACTTGCTTTTAAAATGATGGTGTTCATCTTTTGCCCAAATGGAAATTACTATCTTACTCAAATAATATAATCAATCAGCCAGCTTGTTCTATTTTAGTTTTTCTTAACTAAAAATAAAAATAACTAAAAAATAATCGAAGAAGTTGATGCAAAAGAGAAGTGACATTTTGTGGAATAATACCTAAGAAAGATATAACATATCAACATATCATTAACACTCAGATTTATTAGATCTGAGTGTTAATGTAAGGTTTATTTGAATGGTGACACCAGTATCACTAGGTCAAAAATGTCTCTATGTATCTTGGTTAATTAGTCATAACAGTATTACCTTATAGGCTATTTAGGCCACGGTGTTAAATTTTAACAAGAAAATTCTACATCTAACGATTTTGCCTCTTTTTTCCTTTTTTGGCAAATCTAGGGAATAGGAATATTTTTCAATTTTAAAGTGATCCATTTTAGTCAAACTAATGTCAAAGCGGTTTCTTTGAGGCGAACCTATGAAACTAATCTCGTTTACCCCATGCTAAGCAGTCAAACAGACCACAATTTGACAAAAAATGTTTTGCGTATATTACAAATGAAGAATGAAATAATCAAATATATTATTTATAGAATTTTAATACACACTCTACACTGTAATATTATGAAAAACTTCGACTTTTGATCCGCTTTACCTTGCTCGATGATATGTACTTGCCGAAATCATTATCACATACTTACACCTCTTATAAGTTCATAAGCTGTATATTTTTTTCAGCCAAGTAATTAATGACACTTTGTCTTCAGTGCAAAAATCCAGGAAAGTTACAAAGTATGCACCTGAGATATTTTTACATGGTTCGCTACTTTACAAACAAACAGACCATAAAATTACTGCATGCTTAATTACACTTAACCTGCTTTACCACATATTCAACGCAGTGACCATGGCTCTGTGCAGTGAACTTCGCGAAGAAACGAGAATTTTATAAGGAATATAATTTTTCTAGGCAAAATACCTATTTATACATTTCTTGCGTTGCAACTCCATTTTATAATTGTATACTTCAATCTGTATACATTCAGATTCGTCTATAAATGGTATACTTTTTACTATATTTCTTGCTTGTAATTAATATCTTATCAAATGTAAAATCTTGCTTTACCTTTCTTATGTGCAATTGTGTTTTGCATTTATTGCCTTACAATATTGTCTACTACAGCAAAAAGTTATCTTTGAGTTGTAGTTTTATATTTCATTGCGCATGTCTGTATTATTTGTTTTATTCATCTTTTTCTTATTTCTTGTTTCACTCTCCGACTATTTATTATACTGTCCTGTGCAATTGCCTCTTAGTTTTCCTGCCTCTAATATTTACTTTGCGTTAGTTTTTGGGGAATACAGTCTCTCTTGTCTATTAGAACGTTAATATCTTTATCTAGCAAATCTATTTTTATATATCTTTATTTTTATACAGATGAAACATTGGTATCACAAATACTACAACTTTTAATGGATTACTCGAGACGCGTATTTGGAGAACGCATGGGTTCTCATCATGATGATGTTTGTTGTCTTATAATAGAATGGACATTATTAAATGTCCAGGGACACAGTAGAATTATTTTCAATTTTCTATTATAAGATCAATATTTTATACAAGCATTTAATTGCAACTAGAAATAACATTCATATACGTCAACACTAAAGAAGAGTAGCCATCGCTGTCATGAGATCCATTGGTATTGTGTAAGAGAGATGGACAAAGCCGTTAGTGCGTCTACTGTTATCACAATTTGAAAAATACACATGGGAAAAAACAGTGTTTACTAGAATTCTACGAAAATTAACTTGTTTACATTTCCAGAGAAAAACGTAATGAAGAAGACAACCTTTTATCTCATTAATCAAGATCCAATTTCTATAATACCGTGGATAAGTTATAATGTACGTAGTTTCTTTTTATCGACGGATGTAGTGGTAGCGTGGGAATTTGTAATTATCGTCAAACACGTAGAAGGTTTCCGAACTTTCGTGTATATATTTCAAAGCTCGCTTTGAACACGCTGCCTATTATCAATCAGTCAGCTCGTCTGACTCGGACCAACCGTGTATCTACTACATTTACTGAATTGTGTGAAATAAATTAAAGCCACCCTGCCAAAGGCTCGTAGAATACAACTGTGCGGCTGCTGTCTAATTGCTAAGCTAAGCGGTGAACTAACGCTTTTAGTACACAGGAAAAAAGTAGTATTTCAGTAGTAACAGCTGGTATCAGGTGTGACTAGACATTTTTACGCCTTATCTGTTTGTTGCCTCCGGCATATGTATAATACATTAAACGCAGACAAGGAATAAATTAAAAAAGTGTGTCTTATAATTCGTTGTTTTGGTAATTAATATTTACATACCCTGTTTTATTATATCGTGTTGATCAATTCCAATCATAGAGAAATATAAGGTTTGTTTGCGTGTTTTCTTAGCATAAATTAGGACGCTTAAGTTAAGATTTTTGAAATTATAAACTAACAGCTGCTACTCCCGCTTACAGTTAGAATTAGGATAACATTTTTTTTCATTTAATTTGAGTAAACTTATAAAGATGACTATACTCAAAAGATAAAACGCATATTGATGCAAATTTCTAACGTGCAAATATTAAAACTTGTCCTCCAGTCGTAAAACTTTATTTTATGCGAAGATAACTATTTATTGCACCTAGTCAAACAAGCAAATAGACTAAACAGGATGGTGTACAACGCATTTGTGTTTGAAGTGAGTATCTGTCGATGTCGTAACTGTTTGAGTAATTCTAAGTTGACAATTCGGAATATCTTTCGACGAACATACTTTATTGCTCGATATCCTTTGTGTAATAATAATAACCTACATTTAAACATGTTTCTATATTTAACTGAACTGGCGAATAGGTCATGAAACATTTAAATATAAATATCCTTATCTAACATCTTTTTTACCTCTTAATAACACCTCGTAATAAAACTGCAAAAGAACGGTGTTGTAGCATAGTAAAAGGAAAATAAAACAAGAACTACATCGATAATTATAAGCAATAATAATTAATTTAAATTATATACATATAAATGTTTGTACCTAAACAAAAATTAAAATACATTTGGAGAAAGACTGTTTAATCTAATTAAAATACTTAAACGAACTGAAAGATCTCTAGAGAATAACTAATAAAGGAAATGTGACATCCATATACATATTTCATTAGAAGCATTCGAAGTTGGAAGTTTAAATATACATGCAAGCAATCAAAATAACAACAGTTGCAATTATTATTAAAGAATCTTTATAAAAATATCATGTTGCCCAGTTCTTTGTTCATTGTCATTGTTGGTAAGATAATTTTGGGTTGTAAGTGGCACGCAATCCCAAAACTAGCTACAATTGAGGAGCAATCGATAAGGAGATAAGTAAAAGATATGCCGCGCACCAATATTTATATTAGTGACAGGCCAAGTACGGGAACTTCTTTAAGCTTGGCTTTGTTGCATTATGCTTCCGTTTATTATTATTATTTTTGATTGGCTTACGACTCAACTTACTTGTTAGTGTGACGCTGCAATGTCGATCTAGTGGCAGAACCTGTAGCAGGCTTGTGCATTACTTGTGCATGAGTTTTACTTTCAAAGTGCCAAAATTCGCTGCAGTTGGGAAATTCTGCTTCTACATAAATCTATAATGCTTGTTATGGCTACCGCTACAGTTCTTGTATTTCCGTTGCAAGTTAATTTGATTGCAAAATGCAGTAGAGCAACTAGAGCTGTTGTTTTACGAACTATACTTCACTAGTGCAATTATTTGGGAACATAGCTCCCTTTCTTAAAAAAAAACATATACTGGACACCACCCATGCAGATAAAAATTGTACTTAGGCATGGAGGGTAAGTAAACACATCAGTTTATACAATAAGCGTAAAATATTTGATTCCTAAACAAAGATATCTTGGACGAGGAGTCACCAGGAAACTCTATACAGGATATTAGACGAATAGAATGCTAGCTAACAGGACAAGCCAGTAACTGCAGTCAGTATCTGCAGTTACTGGCTTGTCGACGACCGGCTGTACTACTTCTAATCTCGCCAGATAGTTAGAATGAATTTGGAATTAGTTTACTGTCCGATCAATTGTACAATATAGACCAGCATTGCGAGAAGCGGTGGAGGTAAGTCTAGAACCTGGAGAAACGCTGATGATGTTGGAGATATTAAAACTACATCTCTGAATGTTGATCTGTTTTTGTTGCTCTTGCTAGTAGGGTGGCTCTCGCAATTATATGATGAATGCTTATTGTAAGCATACTGATCATTTTTAGTTAGTTAGCTCAAATGCACATTCGTCACTTCTGTTGCTGCTGGTGGCAGCAGGTTAGTTGGACTATATCTCTCCTCCAAAATGACTATTACGTAACTTGACACCGTTTAGCGCCTTGAGTGGAAACCATCTATCAGTAAACGTTTATAACCCCATGCTCATGCAGGGAACTTAGGATGCTTTCCACACAGGATTGAATTGAAACCTGTACGGGTTAACATGGTTGCTAATAGTAATAGGGGAAAATAGGCTGTAGCACGAAATAGTAATTATGTTCACCTTAAAAGTGGGGCAAAGTTATTAAAAAACTGATAGACCACAGTACCTTACCTGGCGGAAAGGTACTAGTATTTGTTTAGGAATGTAACACTTGACTACCTCACTGTTGCAAACGACAACATTGTACCCGCCTGTAAAACCAAATAAATACATTTCTCGAGCATGATAGACGATAACACCGTATGCTCGATGTATGTACCTATAAAGATGCAGATATTATTTTGCTCTGTCCGTGTTCGAGGTAGCCTTGAACCAGCCACCAACTACAAAGGAAAGCTCAAAAATGGTCTCTTGCATCACCATCGACATAATATGACATGAATAATTTCTAAACAGGCAGTCCTTTCGAACTAGGTGAGCATCTTTAGTGCGGCACCTAAGTTGGCTTTATGTCAGCGCATCGCAGTCCAAACATTGAAAGGTTGTTTAGACTATTACTATCGTCTACTGAATAAGGATAATCCGACGTTTCGGTGAAGTGTCTACCACCGTCTTTAGGCAAGTTCTGATAAGAGTTGTTTGTTGTTGTTTAGTTCGCTCTGCTTTGTACATGAAGGTTAGATGGTTTCCTTTCTCGGCAAGTTTGATCATGGTATTTTCGTATTGTGTAAAAGGCCCAAATTTCTAATTCACGACAAGAAGTTGTTGACAATGGATGATTAGTTGAAAGGTTGTTTGGGCTGTTACCATATTTAGCCCAAAAACGTTTCAATGAATCATTCATCGTCAGCAACTTCTCGTCGTGAAGCATCCAAACACATACACTTTATAGTAGGTAATTTCTAGGGATCATGTTCTCTTACTCGGCTGGAAGTCCCCAATAGCAGTTTACTAGATGGTGGCATATTTGACATAGCATTAAGAACTGTTTGTAATTTGGAAAAGGGTTAATAAAAAATCTAACCACATATGTCTCTGCTCGTTTGCGTGTTGTAGAAACTTCACATTAACAGCACTATTTTAATTTTACTATTTTATATATTAATGCATATAAAAAAATACTACTGTTACTGTTATCTCTATAAGTATTACAGCACTTTCGTCGTAACAAGCTTTAAAAATATACACACACTTCTGTGATTAATAGGAGCCTTGGTGGTATCACTAAATCCATGAAATATCAAGTAATACTATAAAACTTAAGAATACAAAATCAAAGAAGAGAAAGTATCACAGGAAAGAAAAATTATAAATTATATATTTATGTATATTAGAGATATAAAAGTTGTGACAATTAAATTAATTAAATCACAGAGTGTATTTATATGGCGCTGTTAGTGGAGCGGACATCCAAACACTGATAATTTCTTTTCGAACTCAAGCAATAACTATTTTTTATTCTTAATTTATGCATACAGGATACCAGATTTCGTTGAAAATATATTATGCTTATGTAGGTTGTAGGCTGTATTCCAATGATCCCTGATATCGTAGGTAAATGTAACCCACTATATTAATAATCGGTGTGAAACGTATCCCGTGTTTATTTACCCTCGTTTACGGGAATATAAATTTAACTTTCTACCAATAACACGATTTTTGATTTATTAAACCTTAGTAAACAGAACGAGAGCTTTCACTTATTTATGCAAGAATGCATGTTGTATGTATGTACTTGGTTTATATATTTAATCTTATGAAAAACACATATATAGTTTAATAACCTCTATATTTTGAATTTTAACGCGAATTTACACTAAATTTTGCACTTAGTACAAGAAATGTAAATTGTTTTCTTTTTGTTTTAGGTAAGTTTCCGGCGGCTATGCAAGATCTAACGTCTCAAGAAACGAATGATCAATTTCTTCATTTGGTTAGTATTAATATAGAACGTAACTGCGGTTAACAAGTAGCGTTAATTTATTTGTAATGCAAGCTGAAATGCAAAAAAAGACGTGGTTTATAGTCATGTTGTGGTTTCATTTTATAAAATTTTTGTATTCTTTAGTTTGGGTCTACACATTCAAATTTGTATGAGTCGGAGCCGTATCGCTCTAACAGAACTGACAACTTTTAAGTTAATTGAATTAGAATAAATAGTGTTCGAATCGTATTCAGAAGTGAAAGAATACTGCAGTAACCGCTACTTCATCATTAAAAGTGCTAATATCTGAAAATGAGGAATTTCTGCGGCAGTAACTACTATCCAAAAAATGTACCAGACATTTGTCCTTAACAGTGTTAAGCGACCTGTTACAGACGAAGCGATCGGTTGTATGTATGTACAATCCCTTGTACATACATACAACTGTGGTTGGTTCGACCATCTACGTGTGGATGAATAACAGCGACTGATTTGTCTCTACGACTTTATTTTCAATTTGTAGTATGAGAAGTAGAGCAACCTACTGTTTCGTCTGTAAGCCGCTTTAGTATTAACCAAAAACAGAGAGACTTTTAACTTACAATGTGTGTTGCTGGTGTAGTTAGGGATTATCCAAAAAACATCATTTTCTTCTTTCACGAAGTAAGTACTTTTGAGAACATGAATGAGTTTTTTCTCTATGACCACTGCATTAACGTTAGTACATTATCTACATATAAAAAACTGTGAATCCATTGTACTGAAGCTTTCGAATAGTCGTTGTTTGTGTTAGAAGAGGAACGCTACCACTTCCGTAAAAAATTGTGTGGGAAGTAAACAAGTGCAATCTATCTCTTTTAAGACAACATTTTCATCTTTTCTGATTAAATTCGGGGTTAACTTCCTCTAACGCAGATAAAATATTTTACAGTTGAGTATATTCTACCTCCTAATCAACGAGTTATTTAGTTAGAGATATTTTGTTGTCGTTATGGTGTATGATTAACATAAACTGAAAGGATAATAAAATATAAAAAAAAAATGCTTTTGAGCATTGATTTGGTCTATTTGATGATGGGAGGTTCAAAGCCTATGTTCTCTGCTGCGTTTATAATTAACTCAAATGAGGTATTATCAAAGGTATCCTCTATGTCAATAAATTTACACAGAGCAATTGTCTTATACACAAATGTTCTTCAGTCTTATTATTGGCGTAATAGCGTTATTAGAATGCTACTACCTATATTATTAAAAATAAAATTGGCTACTGAATAATAATTTACTGCGAAACTAGTACAAGACATTATAAGCTAGACAATAAAGTATATAAAATGCGACATCTGTAATAAAATTACTGAATATTTAGAGAACAGCATGTCTACAACGCATATACAATAGATTTAGCTTATTAGCCAAATCTATCATTCTTGCATATCCAAAATTGCGGAAATGCAAAAGCTATCGAATTTAGCAGCCTCGTCGCTATTCTCTTAGAGAATTAACAGCGTTCTGTCACAAGCTTAGGCGGCCGCCTACCCACTGCAGCTATCAACCTGCTAAAACGTTACTTACGTCACTTATTCTTTGTCTACAGTATAGAATTAAATCTCAGTTTTACACTAATAATTTCTTGTTTATTAATTATTTATAATAAATGTTTTCATAAACAATCATTATCTGTTTGAAAGTTTCCGGCAACAAGTGATAATAGGGCCTTAAAAACGACGACTACACGAATTGTAATTGAAATGCTTATGCGGAAACTCGTATTTATATTACGTATAAGATATTCATATCAGTTTACGTAAACAATAAATTCAAACCTCATATAACATCTGCGAAAATAAACATACAGCGGCAAATACTGAAATTGTAGTACCGCACACTTTATTACACACTCGCTAATGTGCCATTGGCTCTTGACGTTTATATAAACGACTGATTACTGTTTATAAATTTTGTATACATTCGCAACATGTTATTTGAGTGTCTCTTTATTACTTTTTTAGTTCGCAGTAAGACAAGTATTATGCGCATACAGAGCGTAGATTAGTCCCATCTGGAAGCAAAGCTTCGGAGCTTCTTCCTAGGTGACAGTTGGAAAAGTAAGCGTTTCGAAGATCTGGGTGTCATACTCTATTCTTCGTCATATGATTACATGTGAAATATTTCATAAGGCTCAACGATCACGCTGTTAACTTGAGAATCGAAGGAATAAACAGTACATATAACCGAAAGTTTAATTGGAAGATTTTGTAGAAGTTTAATATTTCCTTTAATGTTAATTTTCCTTTTATTTTCTGACGTTTTCTTTTATTAATAGGGATTTTATTATTAATAAATTAATGTCTATCCGTGTGTCGTCAAATATCCTATGTTACATACTGCTAGATTCAATAACTACAGTACAATACTAATCTGTAATCGATACTATTTCCCGGAAACATTTTCGGTAGTAAGTCTTTACTGTAAAGGTAAATAGTTAATTTTATCAATGTACATATATAGGGCATTCCATATAATCTCTATAGCAGGTTGTATTTTTCGGCAGTTTACACCTTTAAAGATAAGTCTCTAATTTTGGATGAAAGCAATATCTCGGTAACACTGTAACTTTGCAGAACTCCCGGCTACATTAACAAATATTCTGTTTCCTGCATATGTCAGTTAGGCAAATATGTATCTTCTCAACCGAGCTGTTGATCCAAAGCATTTTGATCCTGAAAGTCGGCCAAGTAATCGGAGTGGGAACACTGGTGAAAGAGAACTCATATCAAACAAAATGAATACCGATTCATTCGATACTTGAACAATTTCAATCGTTTTAATGAATTTGATAAAATTTTTAAATGCAAGTCTACGTCGTTGTATTGGTAAAATATTGAACTCGCTGGCCATTTGGAAACCTTTGACGTAGGTTCAACTATTGCCAAGCCAATAGGTCTGACCTAACAGGTTTGTGAAATAGAGGTAGGTGAAACGACTCTTGTAAAAGTTAAAAAATTTTCGATATGAATTTTTATTTATTGGGATTCCGCTCTGCTTAGTTAGCAATTTTGACACAATTCTAATACCTCAAGCACGAACTATAAATATGACCCTAAGTAAAGATGTTCAGAATGAGAAATTATGCCCATATAGAAATTTTCGGAGTGATCATCCTATTTTGATAAAATGGGAATTTTTTCATTCAACAAGATTGTTCACCTCACATTGGTAATCTGTCAAACTTATCGGTTAAGCATTGCCTTATTAAACGTAAACGGTTTCTTACATACAATGTTAACACTGTATTTCAGTGTTATGGAATTAGCCAAAAATCGGCAAATATAGTTAATGCTTGATTTAGCATAAAATTTCTAAATACTGCATTTAACAAAAGTACTGCTTCGCGCTTGATCAAGAGACGTCTTGTTACAGGAAGCCTTCACTATAACCACAAACAGAAGAAACCTTAGGATGAAGATGATCCAACTACTTCAGTTACTTTAAATTTAATAGATGTACCTAACTCCCACCAAAGCTAAATTCTATCAGACTTTCGGGGACGGTGACGAAGCAAAGGGATTGTAGTTCGCTTTATCTTTGAGAGAGCTTTTTTTTAGAAAACAGACATTTTTATAAACTACTAATATTTTCTAACGAGTGTACTTTTTCCATAAATGGTGTTCCATCTTCGTAAAAGTGTCGATATTGGAGCAGAGGCAATCCCCATTATGTCATCAAGATTAAATCAGCAAACTTAGTATTTCTTTCAACAGAACGGCTGGTCTGCTCATTTCGTACAGATGACTATTGATTGACTAAATAATCATCTTGATGAAAGATGGTCGTAACATCTTGGCCGATTAGATCCCCAGACCTAACAATATTGAATTTTTTGTTTGGTGAAAGGCAAAACAAATAGTTCACCAAGAACACATTCCGAATGATACTGAAATATTAAAAAAACAGATCAATATACGCGATTCAATGAATTTCTATGGAGTATGCACCGGCAGCTTTTGAAGAATTCCGAACCGTATTGAAACATGCACAAATCTAAGAGGAAGCTTTTAGTAGAGCCTTACATTTTATCTGAGGTTTTAACTTATCAGTATTTATCATGTATACATGTTTTTGAGAGAACCGAGGATTTAAAAATATCACGCTAATGTGTCTACTAGCTGTTCTAAAAGCTTTTATAATTTGCATGAGAATATGTTAATAAGCAAGACTTAAATTATTTTTAACTCATCGCAAAAATCAATATTAGCTAACTACATAACCATATCTATACTTTTATACATATTTGACTTTAATGATTAATTATCGTTAGAGCATATTCTTAGTATGTACTTACCACAGCAAAACTTCATATAGCATCACTATTAGTTTAACGTGTCATGTGTAAATAGATTTTTGGTATACCTGTTGCACAGTCACAGATACAGGAGTCATTCATAAATTTTAAAGCTTCCTTGAGGATTCAGAGTGAGCAGCATAATGTACACACCATATGTTCAAATTTGAACGAAATATAATGCGATCTTCTTCGTTTACATTTCTTCAAAATTATTACTGTAGCTACATCACTTTTATATAATGTAATTCCTACATAAACAAGGAAATTTTGTGTTTATTGTGCCAACATTGCTGAACAGGCATGGCAAATAGTTCATCTGTTTGATTAAATATATCTAGATAGGTTAGTATCAAACATTATGTTAATTCCAAATTAAATATGTATTCCAATGTCAGTAAAGTTGTGCTTAAAATGAAACGTCCTCAATTCGAAAATTTGAATAGGTAGTGACATATGACGATATCTCGATTATATTTTGTTTGTGTTATTTTAAGAAAATTGTAGTACATCTATTGGTTTCGTTTTCTATTTAATTAAGTTTTAACATGTCAAATTTATACTATACCTGGCGAATTGGATTGTGTATTTTTGCGTTGAATGTTTTCTGTTTTATCAATTGTCGGTGGGAAATTTTAAATAACTTATTTCAAAATTTATTATTAAGGTGCCTATAAATAAAGTAAATTGTTACTTTCACCGGAGGTATAATGATATATTATTTTCAATATAATGTATTGAATATATTATTTTCATAAGACGTGATGAGAAGTTTATTCTTAGCAACACAATGCTTTCGAAAAAAACTTGTGTAAGCGGAGAAAATGTGTTTAAATAAGAAATACTTAAAGTTAAGTGAAGCCAATCTACGCCATGTTCGTAAACGATTGGAAGATGTTTGAATTTAGAGAGCTAATTTTTATTTAAGAAACGATAGAACTACGTATTTGTTACCATGTAAACCTTTGATATAATTTCATAAAACTACTGCCTGCTTTAAAATGTCTGTAGAAGTAGAAATAAAGGATAGTGGATACTTTTTTAAAATTATTCTGGCACAACTCTCAGTGGCATATACATTGGTGTTTTCATTGATGTTCCAATAAGATATGATGTGTGCCTTTCTGTGTTTCATCATTAACACTGGGTTTTAAAGCTTTCGAAAGATATACTGTCTTCGAATGAATTCATTTTTCTAATTGCGTTTTATAATTTTTCCAAATTGAAACTGTTGAAAATAAACGAACAATATTTTGGACGGTCAACTCTCATTATTTCCATTCACATCATAACTACAGAGAAATTAATTTTGCACCCGTGGTTTTTAGGGGCTATAATTTTGTTAATAATTGATAGATATATTAAGGTAATGTCGCATATTTAAGATTTTCGTTTGTGTATTCATCAACTTGTTATGAAAAAAGATGTTTAATATTTTTCTGGTAGTTATGACATTTGGTGAAACAATTTATTTTTGCACGATGTATTTTCAGCAATGAGTTCTTGTGCGCCATAATGCTTGCTAAACCAATTGTTTGCAATTAGGTGGACGCTAAGATTCCACAATACCATGGCCTGATAAGGGTCCTGATCCAAGACTTATAGATTGATATGTGTGGTGCACGATTAAGGATATCGTGTTGTTTTTTAAAAAAACACATGCGAAGATTTAATAAATAATATTAATGATGCAACCATGTATAAATAGGATTACAAGAACAGAGCTTTGAAATGTTGATGCAAATTTCGGCTCTTTTTATGGTGATCTTGAAGGCCCGTCAAATTCCCTAATCTAGAAGTTAAACGGCTTGAAAAACTAGTAGCCGGTAGTACAATCTTGCTGGAAGCACATATGCTTCAATCCCAACTCATCCAGTTTCGATATTAAAAACTCACTCAACATAATCCGGTACCGTTCGCCAGTGATGGTTACCGCGTTCCCCACTCACCAAACGGTCACTTTTTATGGATGGAGTGATATGTCATGGAGGAAACGAGGATTGCCGGTTGCCCAAAACCGGCTATTTTGTTTTTTATGTCCTGAGAGTTTGAAATGTGTCTAATCGCTTATTATTAATTTCTTGAAAAAACCCAAGAATTCTGGTATTCAGTTGCAACAGTCTTTGTAATTTGAAGTCAAATTTTTGGTTAAAATTCTACGAAAGAGCCGCCGTAAGGTAGCCAATTGTGCTACGCCTTACAGCTTAGATATTTTCAGGTAACCGGTTAGTTCGACACCGCCAGACGTTGAATTGTTTAAAAAATAGGTGTCATACGTTTCAGATATTTTTTCTGAAATTCACGTCAAGTTAAAATCACGAATTATTCTGCAAAAACCATTTTTCCGCGTTCTGGTAGCATACACCTCTCAGTTCTTCATAATAAATTTCGTAACTGTCATCTGTCAAGTCTAACAACGCCAATTGCATTAAACACCAAATGAACAAGTTTTAGCGTCTTGAAGTAGGGAGATACTTTTAGCGCCACCTAGTTTATGTGGCATGCCTGTACCTATGTTTTGGATTTTTGCTTGTGCTTTTTATTTGTATTACCAACAGATACAAAAATTAAATGGGTAGAAAGATAATACAATATACAGTCTTGAAATTATTTCTACGCTTAATGTATTTTGAAAATTTAAGATTAAATTACCCAGGCAAGTGCATATTGTTTCAAACTTTTCGTCACAAACAGAAGTTATAGCTCTTCCGTATTTATTTCTTTGAAGAACTTCACAATTTTAGGTAACCGTCATATTGTCAGGTTTTCAAAAATGTGTTGCACGAAGATATTTAAATAGAAGTTGTAAGTACTCTTTTTTGCACCCGAATTTTGTAGAAAGAAGGTTCCGACGATTTTTAAAATTTTGGAATTGAGGTCATTTTAGATGACAACGAACATGCGATTTTTGTCAACAACACTAAAAGAAAACAAAAACTGACGTGTTTCTTTTAAATAACAATATTAAAGATGAGCAATAGACTTCTTATCAAACGTGTTCTATTGAAAAAACGAAGGATTGCAGATGTGATTAATTTTTATTACGTCACATATGAAATATTTACATATCTACTACACACCATAACATATGCAAGACATGTGGATGTTGGTTTTTATATCTGCATATTTATTCGTTGTTAAGTTACTTGTATGTATGCATGAACACATATTGGAGGATAATTATACTAGGTTCCATTTTAGCATGCCCTGGGAGTATTATATAACAAAACAAGCAATTACCAATGCCTTAACTATACAGAAAACGTATTTTGCATTCATTAAATTTGCACAGAAATAATTTACGGGTGATCTTATAACTTATAACGATTGGTAAATATGTAATTTGCCTGCTACATAACGTGCGTCTGTTGGTCATGACTGAAGAGTAAATATGACTGTTGGTATTTTATGAATGAAGGACATAATGAAACGCAAATATTGTTTGAGTATTTCTAAGAAGATGCTTTATTTACATATACTTACAATAAAAAAGGTGTTAATTACGAAAAAATACTATCATGTGTTTGCTTATATTCAAGTTAATGGAATAGTTTCTTGCCGACTCACTATTCTATTAATAAGAATATCATTACTAGAAGGTTAATTGTGCAATTGTAGATAATTTGATTCAGTTCATGCCAAACACGAACATTAACTTTATGTATTTCCTGTATAGAGATTAACGCAAGGAATAACATTTACAACGTGTATTCTTCATCATTCATGTTCATACTCTATATTTCCTTCATAATTGGTACATCCTTTATAGCCTATTGTTAATATTCAAGCTTTATTACATTGTGAATATTTTACGCGTTCGAAGAAATATAAATTGTAGTACATGCGTGTACATGTATCTATTGTAATATGTGTTACTGGTTTAATGTTATTACAGTAATTATTCGATCCTTACGTTTATTGCATTCAAATAATATATTATAATTTGTTGCTCCCGATAATTTATGAATGAATGATAGACAATGACTAGAACTGTTGTTTAACCAGTTGTTTATAGAATGGTAAGCGTTAGTCTACAAATATTTCCAGAGAAATATACATAAAAGAAGAAGCAATATGCACATAAACTTCAGACTTTTTGAAGTATCTCATAAAGATATACTATTTTCGAGAAGCGTTAGACATAAACTATCGATAGGATCTCTAAATATGTAAGCTAATAACACTCTTATTCGAATCACAATAAGAACTATCTTCATACTTACCTTCAATGACTTGTACACTATATATGATGTACATGATTGTAATACATACGAAAGTGCTGTATATATTTCCTGGGGTAATTACCTTATCACTTCGGTGACCATCAGGCTCGCAACATCTCCGCAGAAGATTAATTTTGAATCCGACAGTCTTAATTGTGTAATTTGTTTCTCCAAATAATTTACTCTGACAAGAATCGGTTTCGAAACTTTGGAGTTTTGTCAACGTTTATCCGTTGATTGAAGGAATACATAAAGATGCGCAACCTATGACAGTTGACAGAAATTTCAGATCCCATCAAATGGAGATTTGCATTGGATGGGATCTGAAATTTCTGTCGACTGTCATAGGTTGCGCATCTTTATGTATTCCTTCAATCAACGATTTATCCCTGGCCAGCAAATTCTATACCGTCTAAGAGGTGATACAAACGTCGAATATTGTTCTTAAAGCTGCTTACCTAACCATATTCTTTTGGTAGATTTGTTGTCAGACTAAATGGTTTCGTGCATTTTCTGCAATGTGTAGATTTTTTAACGGAAAACGTTTATATACTCAGGTTGCTCCGACTCCTGCTTCGGTTTCATATTTGTGTGTGATACGAACTCCACATCCATGGAGTTGTTCGAAAACAGCTGCCGCCTCAACAAAAAACCATCAAAATCTTTGCGGATGCAGATTCGATCTGACTGGATGTTTTGTCTTTTGATCCACAACTAACTATATTAATAGCCGCCATTGGTGAAGTGGTTAAATGGTAAAAGTGTTAAAGTGAAAATTATTGTGTGAAAAGCAAGGTTAATACAGTGTAGACATAAACATTTCAGTTACAAGTTGATTTCAGAAGTTGTTTAAATTAATCCATGCTCAGAGAAAAATTGGCGCAGATTGATAAATTAAAAACAAGATGTATTTGACAATTTCCACTATACCATTGCAGCTTTAGCCTGACATATGTAGCCATACTATATGGTATTGTTGAAGAGGCAGATTACAATTCTGTAATCTTTGAGAACTCAATAATGCCAGTAACTTAAACTCTTAAGTCACTCAGATTAGTTCAACTTTTCTAGAACCTATTTGGATGTAATTAAGGTAATAGATAATGCACCTTGTATAATTTCTTTCTTTATACTAGTTCGATAATTTTTTAACGATCTATGTTTAATATACAGGGTTTGGCATTGAAGCTTTCTTTTTTCAATTAGACGCAATGGCGCGACTGGAACTAAATGTGGCGCGGTAGTGTTTTTGGCCGAGATCGTTGATGTGGGAATTAATTTATCAAACAGCTGCCAAAATGCTTTGGGTGAGAGAGCAACACGCGTTTGCAGTCGAAACGTGTTTTTGACGAGGCCAGTCGATCGTCACGGTGCAGCGGGCGTTCCGTTTACGGTACAATATTCCTCCTGGAGATACTGTTCTTGCCCGGCGATCCCTCTTATCGTGGGTGGAAGCTTTTAGGGCAGTTGGAAATATGTTGCGCAAGAGACCAGGAACAGCACGGACCGTTCGAACACCTGCAAACATCGAGGCAGTATTCAGTTTTGCGATTTCCTAGGCGCTCTGCTTTAAAACATGGGGCTGCCCTGGAGTTGTCAGATCATTACACTCGTCAAATTCGTCATGCTAACATTCCCTTTAATCCATATAAAATGGTAGTCGCACAACAAATTTCCGAACGTAATTTGGTTTCACGACAAACAGCATGCGAGATGCTCCTTCAGAAGAAGTTCGTGAGAGGCCTCTTCATTCAGATCAGGTCACAGTTTGGGCTGCGATATCAAGTGTAGGGATTATTGGGTGACATTTTTTCGAGGAGGACAATCGCACAGTAACGGTAAATTAGGAGCGTTATGTGACCATGATTGGCAATTTCTTTCTGCTAGCTCTTGAAAATATTGCTGTTGGCGAAGTATGGTTTCAGCAAGGTGAGGCGGCCCACACATCATGAAATTCAACGCGTGTTTTGGGTGAGAATTTTCGAGAGCGACTTATGTCCAACAAATATGAAATCTCGTGGGATTTCTTTTTATGGTGTTACCTCAAATCCAAAGTCTATAACAACCGTCCTGCAACTCTGGAAGCATTTAAAAACAGTATTCGTGATGAACTGGACATATCGGTTGCTATGCTGAGAGAGTCCACTTGCACTTCAGAAATCGGCTACAACAATGCATCGACACCAACCAAATATTCTTCTTAAAACTGTTTAATATCAAACTTCCCATTTTAGTGCATAATGCTAATAAAAGAGAATCTTAAAATATGCAATGTATACTTTTATTTTTAGCTTTGAAAAAGAAAGTTTCAGTGCCGGACCCTGTACTACTTATATATCATCATAAGTATACATATTGTCAATAGGTTGGTGGCAAATCACGGTACATCTCATAACGGGGATATGACGTAACGTTTTCCGTTCGCCAGACGTCCAAGCTTATTATTCCGTCGTTTGGAGTGATACAAAAAGTTTATCAAAAAGACCGCATATTAATGCCAATAGCCGAAAACTGTAGTGATTACGTTATTTTTACCGCTACTACTGACTACAGTCAACCCTAATGATGACGAATTCTAAGATAAGCTATAAAATGCTCCTGATTAAATACTCGTCCTCTTTTAAATACAATATTAAAAAATGAGACCATTGATACTTATGTTCCTTAAACGCTTCGGTGCTTACTGAAGCGGCAATATGCTTAGGAAGTATTGAATATGTTTTTCAGTCATTTCTGAGCCACCCACCAATTTATATGCCTTTTATGGATGGCATTCTAAAATTAAAAAAAGATCAGGAAGTGCAGCGCTGGTTGTTTTTTTTCTTATTAGATAAAGAAGCGAAAAGTAAAGTGTTAAATTAAGTCTTGGTTGCTGAGATTTTGAAAAGGACAACTAGAATGGTACTTTTTCTTTGATAGAAAATGAACGAGGAGTACGGAGAAACACAGGAAAGTGTTAGCTGATATTAATTTGCGGTGGCTGGATGAGTAAACGGAGGAAATTCTAATTGAGGCTGTATATTAAGGCTTTGTATCGAATCTTTTATATTTTATATGGTTGTATTTACAAAGTTTAAGCAATCATGGAATATCTGAATAAAAAATTTGGTTTATGGTTATACTTTCAGTTAAAGTCTGTACAAACTATGTATGCATTTTTACAAAAAAAAAAACTAGACAAACCAGAAAATAAATGTGTACAAGTAGTTCAAGTTATATTTATTGTTTTTTAGGCAACAATTCTTTGTACCTTCATTTTCTACAAAGCGGACTCATAAATATTCCTGTGCCATTATCAATCACTTAAATTAATACATTTATGGGGAGCTTCCTTCTTGCAACTTAATAATCGCTTCTAATTTCTGTTGATGGCAAACGGAAATTAAACACCAGTTCATTATAATCATCTCTTTTCCTATATTTTAGATGTGCATACACTTCTAGGGCTCTGACCTTGCGTATGCAAGAAGACGAGAAGACATAATCACCACTCCTTCTGGAAACGCGCGACCTACGCCGTTTCTTCGCCCACAGATTTGTCTCCTAACAACCTACGTTCACACCTGCCACCTGAGATACTCTTTCGCGTATATTCACAACTGGAGGCAGTTACATTTGTCTGTTCGGGTGCTCTTTCATTAATACTATGTACGTATTGAACTCGCTAGATCCATACATACATTTTACATTTATATCCAGTCAATACTGGTTCTTCTAGTTGGTCTACTTGTCTGTAGTATGCATGTATATTCTTGACTTATTTACTAATCGGTGTTTATTTACTTTTAAGAAGATTGCGAAATTGCAGGGTATACGTTTACAGTTCATATCTTTCTACACAGCGGTCATAGACACTAACGCGTAACTGTTTGGTTTTTGTGATTTCAAGTGGAACATTTACTAGTGCTGTTAATGTGGGTTTTGTATATAATACTTATTGATCAACATTGCACCAGGTGTTGAAGATTTTGTATGAATGGTAAGCATTATGATACTACTACTATGATGAAAGCTTCCATTTGAGTCTGACCTTCTTCAAGACATTTTTTTGATAATTGTAAAATGCGTAATACCTAGATGTAATAATGCGTTTCACCATACAAAATTATAATTTGCGTAACAACAAAAGAAGCTATAGAATACTTCTTACACATTTCCGATGTAATTAAGTTGAAATAGGCTGACATAAAATGCTCAAACACTTCTTTTCTATAAGAAATTCAGATCTATTTCGTAGATCCCGTACAATTTTTTAAATTATATTTCGCGCTGCTAATTTTTTATGTGATAAACAACTGACCTTATCCTGCACTAAAAACGCCTTGCAACTCCATAGCAAAGACATTTTTTAGTACAGTTTCGCTAGCTTCTTCATCTGATGAATTGTTACGGCATTGAACGTGCTAGCCAATAAATTTATTTGCAATAACTGATCTTGAAACTACGAATTTCGATAGGAAAGTTATCAATAAAATTTATACGGATAGAAATTGACCTTCCACGGTAATAACTTGGGGCTGCAACCCAAGTATACTACGATGGATGTACGTCAGTATAGTAAGACCTATGGTAACGTACGGGGCAATAACCTGGTTCCAGAAGGTCACTAAAGTTACAATCAGGAATACCCTTGACAAGTTGCAACGGCTGGCATGTGTATGCATCACCGGAGCCATGAGAACATGCCCAACTGCGGCCCTAGAGGTAATTTTAGACCTCTCCCCCTTACACATAGTGGTGGAGGGAGCGGCCCTTGCGGCTATGCACAGACTGACCAGGGCGGGGACTGGAAGGGGCGAGACTCCGCACCAGAGAGCATGGACATCTCAAGCCGGGCTCTCCCCCACTTCTAAGCCTACCAAATGATGAAATGGTCAAGGAATATAGCTTTGAAAGGAATTTCCTCACCAAGCTAAGTAATAAGAGAGAGTGGGTAGGAGAATACTCCACGTACTCCCTAAAGGAAAACACTATCAAGTGGTATGTGGACGGGTCTAAAACCGATAAAGGAACAGGTGCAGGCATATTTGGGCCAGGAACCAAATATTCCGAGCCAATGGGGACATACCCCAGCGTCTTCCAAGCGGAGATCAATGCAATTGGAAGATGTGCTCAACTGAACCTTGACAGGAACTATCGGAAGCAGAGCATTGCAATTTTTTCCGACAGTCAAGCAGCCCTAATGGCGCTGAGCTCTAACACGGTCAGCTCGAAATTAGTCTGGGAATGTCTTGATAGATTAAACAACCTGGGCAAGAATAATAGAGTTGCACTATACTGGGTACCAGGACACACTGGAATCAGAGGCAACGAAGAAGCTAATTCACTAGCAAGAAAGGCCGCTACAACTCCGTTTGTGGGACCTGAACCGTTCTGTGGTATAGGGACGAGCACCTACAAAAAGAACTTAAAGATCGGGAAGAGAGCCTCAGAGCATCCCTCTGGGAGAATCTTCCCGGTCTGAGACACTCCAAGATCTTCCTTGGAAACTACAATAAGCATAGAGCAAAAACTTTGCTGGAACTTAGCAGGAATAGATTGCGCATCCTCACAGGGTTCCTTACAGGGCACTGTCACCTTGGTGAACACATGGCAAGGATAGGTCTAAAACAGAATAGCGACTGCAGGTTCTGCGGGGCTGAGGATGAAAATCCGGAACACCTGACATCTTACTGCACCGCCATCATAGAAACCCGAGCCAGCCATCTCGGTAAAGACGTTATAGACGAAGAAGACATACCTTCCCTGAAACCATCACAGCTAATGCAGTTTATCAAAGCTCTTGGACTGGATGGGGAGCTGTAGGAGCGGGCATACCCCCAGCAGCTTACAACTCACGCAAGGGGGCACAATAGATCAATAGGTCGCAGCGCAATATCACCCTCATTTCAAATCTACAAATCTACAATCCACGGTAATAGATTACGTTAGCTTACTGGAATTATCAATATTAAGCTTTTATAAAATGTGTTGACAGTGTTGCTGTTTAAAAAAAAACCGTCAGGAGCATAGAAGACTTTGTAGATATTTTCTAGAACAATCTGAAGTTTGGAAATTCAATGAAAGGTATAATGGAATATATAGAGAGAAACAATCAACAATTTCAAAGGAATCATATGAACTAAATTCAGGACAAAAGCTACATAAGTAGTCGAATCTCTAATTACACAGGAACAAATACGAAATTTTGTTTGTCTCTAAAACAAAAGTATATGATTCTGCTAGTATACCTTCCTCTGAATCCAAATGTAATATCTATTTTTTCTTCATCACATATGGCTTCTGATAGGCAAGCATTTATAATATCAAACATTTTAATACTTTGTACATTCTTAATTGCAAAGTATTTAGATCTTCGGTCTCAGGTAGAAGTCCGCTATATTTCGTCTGCAGAGTATTCCTCTTGATGATTCAACAATATTTGGCTAGCATATTATGGTTCCATTCTTCTTGATGCCTCTTTTCTGTAGCTAAAACGTCCTGAGGAATGTGATTTCCATGATTACCACTCACCGCGCCAAGGAAACAAAAAAATTTTGTCAGGTCGTGGAGAACAACACCGTGAGTACCATTTTTGAATAGTTGCTAAGCTGCTGTCTCTAGTGTGTCCACTAGCCCTTTCAGTTATTCACAATACATTAGTGATCATATTTGTGAACCCACAAATACTAATTTTTTAATTTTTGCATCAACATTAGTCAATTTCTGTTTTAATTTCATGTCTTTAAAACAGAACCAGGAAACCAGGGATATTATCCATAGTTTTGACAAAATAGTTCATTAATGATAGTTTGATATGTATTGAAATGAAGATAACTAAATGAACGATTTGCGTTTAGACCATCCTTTTTCTAATAGGTGTATGTAGTTTTCGCTACTATCTTATTAACATAACTTTGTATAGCCAAGATGCAGATCAAGAATAACTAGACGAACGTTCAAATCATCACAAATATGCCATGCATACTTAAGCTTGTCTAACATAAATTTAGTTTTCATACTTCTTGCATTCTAGCTGAGTGGGCGTTAGATACTGTTGGCAAAATATTACCGTTATACAGAAGTACAGCTTTTAAACCAACTTCAGAGATATCAATTAACAAGAAGCGGCATCATTTGAATTACCTTATTTGATTCCACTATATTTACAATGCTCTATGAGATTTTATTTTACAACGAACAAATAGACGAAAAAACTATTTCACTTAATTAAAATAATTTTAAAAAAGTGTGGGTAGTTGAGAAATTCCAAATACATATTTAGAAACACAATGAAAAACTACATTAAGTACAACTATTGGTACTCACGTGTATGAAAATCAAGTCGACCAGTGTTATAGGACATTCACCAATTTTTAAAACTTGATAAACTTGAAATCTGATATAATTCTGCAGTTTTACTATAGTTTGTATTAATCGCAAAAAATGTTCATTTTGCCTTTTGCATACAATTGCTAAATTATTTCAATGGGCGTCTAATAATGAGCTGGATATCAACGTAGATAAGATCGTAACAATACTATTCGGTACTCGGACAAGCTTGAACGTTAATGTGGCAAATTTTCCAGTAATTCAGATTCGATAAGTATGCTCGGATTAGTGACTGACACGTGTTGAACTTATAAGGAGCGCATCTAAAGCTTATCCAAGCTAGACAATTTTTGCGCTAAGTCAGCTTCTTCGATATTGTGACTGCAATATTTTATAAAGCTATTTTGCGCCAGTGACTAGTGAAGTATTGAAGGTGTAATGTACTAGAGTTTCAACAGATATCAGTCGCATATTTTTGCTCCAACGTCACAGGACATTAGAGTTTTTGCGGGCTTAACATCACGTAATTCTCGTAGAGATGCTTCTAAGAAAATAGGAAAACTTTCTAACAGATAAACATAGCTCGTCCAGATATTAGACGCAAATGATGTACATATATCGAAGTTAGAGTTAGAGAAGCGAATATTTCTGCTTTTTTAATATAAGTTTAATTTTGCTTCGAAAAATACTTTTCCAAATTCCATTTGTAGCTCTTGCAGTATTGTGCTGCATGGATGTATATGTCACTTACATTTTTGGACAGGGTACGGGCATGGATCCTATATTCTTATGTGGATAGATTTTCTACTTTATAGTCTATACACGTATCATATTGTGTCCATCTATGTTTTGTTCGTTACCATTTCCTCTTGATTTTTTTCGCTTTCGTAATAAAATTATACAGAGTAGCGCAAAAAGTTCTGGTAACGAGTTTTTTTAAACGAATAAGCTTATAATTATGAAATGTAGGGTGTTGAATGATGTTGAATTCTGCTGGAGGATATTTCAAATTTATGTGGCGTCAATGTTTAGCATACCAGTGCCATCTTCAATATTTTTAATAGCATCGTGAATCGAAGTATAAAGCAGAGAAAATTATTGTTTCCTCTTTTCAAAAACGAGTACAGTTTTTACAAAACTCTGAACTTCAATCAAATCTTCCGTTGATTCTTATTGATTTGGAATTTTCAAAGGGTAGAAGTTATTTTTAATTTTTTTTTGTACGGACTTCCGTTTAATACCACGATACTGTTCATTCGTAGATGTTTAGGATTCTCTTAGGCATTTAGTAGAACATCGAAACTTTGTCTTCATTAGTTGTGGTTTTTACCAGTTTCATTAAATTTGTTTATTTTTCTCGAAACTGTAGAATTATATATAGGAGAATCTTGAGGATTTAAATCATTGATAAGATGATTTAATTAACATTAGTACAATTCGTTCTTTCTTTGATAAATAGCCCATTATTCTGAATTTAATTTTTTGCTGTTAAATATAACTAAAACTAAATCAGTTCTGAGACTTTATTCACAATCAGTGCTACTACAGTGCTACAGTGTCTACTTCTGTTTTTTATTTTATTTTCAATTAATAATCTATAAGGAGTAAACTATTAATAGCGCAAAGTAAAAATACATCGGTTAATATTACTTGAATTTTATTTATTTATATTTCCTTCTTAATGTAGTATGTTGTTTGCATCGCCCTATAATTTCAAAATTGTAAGTTCATTGTTAATTTATATAAAAAAAAATCTTTTTCTCTACCCTGTATACAGGCCTCTGAACGAATTTGATTTATACACATTACTCAATATTCTCAAATAAATAGACATAGTCACTGTCGAAGTATATTACTAATCACTGTTTCATTATCCCGTACATAGTCGATCTACAACGAACACAAAACTATCAAAACAGATCTCACCGAAGCATATCTTTTCGGAAGTGTGTTGAGCAGATGTTTAATTGGATTTATTTATAGCGCTATAATTTCATTGTTTGAAGACATAATTGACGCGCTTTTGGGTGATAAGCGATAAATAAAGATGGGATTATAGTTCAATTTAATCGAATCTTTATTAAAAAAAATATTCTTGAACGGCAATCCTTGATCTATAGCAAGTCTATCTTCATTGACCTAGATACAGATACAAAGTACGAGCCTTAACTGTTTAGATATATCAGTCTTTGACAAGCAGTATAGAATAACGTCTAGTAAATCGTAATAATTCTACTTAGATAACAGTTGCTTGATACCATAATATAACAAGAGACACTCGTTGCTTGTCGTTTCGCGCCAGTTTTCTTCATCTGTGCGTACGCTATTTTATGTATACTTTTTGTATATTGTCCGATCAAACTTCGATTCAACTAAGTAGCATGGTCATCTTCCATTATATACACGTATGGTTATCGGGATTTTGATATATATACCGAAGTGCTAAGAAGGTAAGTCAAATCTATATATTTACAAAACAGCCAATAACCATGCTACTAGTTCGTATACACTACAGTCGAGCAAATTTCTTAAAATTCTCAAAAAAAAAAAAAATTAATAAAGTTACACGCTAGGAACGCTAATAATTTTAAGAATTAGTAGTATGTGCGCAATTTTCTGGAGTGACTTTATTGCTGAAGTTATTGTTTTAAATCTGACGAGCCAAAAACGTAACCGGAAAATTTAATCCCAATCGAAAAATGTATTGTAGTACTCCTAAAAGTTCTACTGCTATCCATGTCTACCACATTTTTCACCGCGTGCACACTCGAACCGACGAAATTAGAATCATCAGCAACACTAATTTTTGACAATATAACTTTCGCATTATTATTTACTTTGTTAAGCAGAGGAGTTTCGTTTTATCCGTTACAGTAATCAAGGCTTTATCAGATATGTAGTCCCGTAATACATTATTTGTGTTTTGTAATTACAACATAATGAGCTCTAAAGTGAATATGATTACTTATGAAAAAGTTGTAGATGCGTTAGAAGTTTGTGAAAGTATTGAATGTATGTATATCAACAAACATAAGTGTAACAGAAATTAAACTAAAAAAAATATAGAACGTTAGATAATTATCACAATAATATCGCCAAGTTCTTAATTCTTATGCTTATTAGCAGTAAATAGTGAACGATATCGAACTAACGTCAACTAATTGATCTAAGCTCCATACCACTAAATATTACATCTTAACAAATGCTATTCATCTGTCGCCTTGATTAATCAGACACAAACAACACAGTTAACAAGGTTTCCAACTACCTAATATGGTTTAGGACAACGCGGCCATAATTACGCTACAGATTGATGTTTATCAGTTTAATTAACCCTTTCTATAATTGGTAAAGGTGTATACTTAACCGTCTGCATTGAACTTGATCGATCTAGCAGTTCTAATGACATAAATGTGGTCTTATACGCATATATACAGAGTTTTAATTTTTTGTACAGCTGACCTTTACTTCTCGAATAACAGCAAGTAAAATTATGTCTCAAGAAACAGAATTAATTTATTACACGTTTAGTAGAACACCTTATATGAAACTGAATTATTCTCTTCAGACGTGAAGCTATGACTTCTTTTTCTTAAACTTTAATAAAGAAAAGTAAATACTGCCCTCAATATATAGTATGTCAAGTTATGGTCCTTGCATTAAAATAAACATTAAGAATTATATACATACATATACATAATCACCCTAAATTGCTCACTTAACAAATAATCTACCAAAATACCAATACATCTAACTATTCTTTATGTCAAATATATTACATGACATTATATAATTATGCCTAATATAAACTTCTGCATTTAAATTCACTCAGTATTTATTTGTTCTTTATAATACGAAAAATGTTCAAATCAAAAGTTCATATTAAAATCCAATTATGATTGAAGTACATCTATAGATATAGAACATCCAGATCTTAACAAATTAATTATCTTACGATGTATGGCAAGATTTCATAAAACAAAATACAAATCTATCAAGAAGATATAGATAATGAGATAATAATTCCCTGCGAGCTAAGTGGTTAGAGGAAACCGATGATAATGACATAATAATTTATTGTACAAGATAAATGTCAGAATTTCGGGAGAAATAAAAACAACTATGTACCGATGCGTTCACAAAAAGTCGTATTATTAGCGATATCAAGAAAGATTTGCAAAATCAATTCGGTTACATTTTAGGTTAGGTTTTTAAACATTTCCAAGTTCCATTGTTTAAATTATGACTTGGCAAACTCGAAAATCTTCCATAAAATATAATGAATTATAAGAAAAATGGGGACGAGAAAGTAATTTTTGTATTAGTATCTGAATTTGTTATCTGTCGTATGAAGCAATCAAGTATAATAAAATCCAATAAAACTTTATAGGAGTTTAAGTGCAACGGCAACAATAACAATATAAAAATAAACTCTCCTCGAGTATTCATTCGCCAAGATTGTAACAAATACGTTTGGACCTCCGCGATTGCGGCAAACTTATTTTTCCCGCTAGGGCTGTCTTCCTCTGTATGTCGTATAATATTATTCCAAAACTATGACATAGCATACCCTGTCAGAACTAGTTCTACATCTAGCAGATTTTCTTACATACTGTGCATAAGTGACTACTCGCCAGTTGCAGAAACAAGAGCGGCTGGCTATAAGAAGGACAGTATGTATCGTCCAATGTCCAAACCTTAGCAACGACACTTCTAGCACTTCGGCTAAGCTATCATTACGTCTTGGGACATAATTAACAGTACAACATTATTTACGGAGAGATAATGTTGTAACAAATCCATGGGAATAAGCAAGGACTGCAGTTGGTAATCTTGACAAGCATTTAGCGTAACAAACCACTGCAGCTGCACTCATCATAGAGGTACAGACACAAATATGTTTCCTAGATATCTTCAATCCTATTGAGTATACAGTATTATGTAGGCGAAGAGCTATTTGGCCATATTCATAGGCCAAGTGCCAAGTCATCATTTCATGTACGAGCCTACAGATTAATTGAGTTATAAATAATAAATACAAAAAGGTACAGTTTGGATTAATTCTGAAAGCTCTTATTATTATTTAGTCACTGTTGAATATCTGCTTCGGTCGAAGATGTAGTTGGTGGCTTATGCATACTAGTACTGTGGTAGTATGTTGTCCGAAATTTACGCTCCAATCTCAAGATAAATGTATTGGGTATCTAGATGGCAAGCTGCACATAAAATCGCAAGGAAGGTACGTGTGGGACTTAAGGAAAACAATATACTGAATTATTTGCTTGTAATCTTCAAAGTTTGTGGCGCTTTTTAGTAGAATACAACTGGTTTTCTGAGTTTATGAATTTATTTAAACCAAATATACTCCATTACTATCAACAATATTTCACCATTTTTTGGGTAGGATAAGGATGCTATCTGTACAGAACTTCTGTGGTTTCTGGTTGAAGAACTGAATCAAGTGAATTTCACAGGATTCTTTTGAAACCAGCTGAAGGAATTCTGTTAGGATCGGAACAAGTGATGGTCAGAGGGTGTTATCTTTGACTATACGGTGGATCCATCAAAACTTCCCAACCAAGCTCTCACAATTTTTGACAGGTGATCGAAGAGGTGTGTGGTCCTTTTCTATTATTGAATTTGGGCCATTTTCTTTCAATTGCCTTTCTCTAATTGTCCACAGTAAAATTGGGAATCAATCGTCTAACCAACTGGAAGTGACTTGTGGTGGACAATTTCCTTCCATTCCTGCTACACACACAGCATCACCTTGTTCGGCGTCAATCCTGACTTCGCGAACGCGTGTAACCAGATTTTTTCCACAATCTTTTACGCTTCCGATAATGGTACGTGATCCATTTTCATCGTCGGTTATGACACATTTCGAAAATGACTCTTTTTTTATTGTGTTTTCTGCGTTCATCTCAGGAGGAACCCATATATCAAGATTCTTTTTGTAGCTGGCTTTGTATAAATGGTTCAAAACAGTTCTATAGTTAATGCATAGCTTCATACCAATATCGACAGTACTTATATGCTTATCTTGGTAGACTTTTCCAAGAATTTCGGCAGCTTTAACAGTAACTAGACGACCAGAGGGTGACTCACCTTTCACAAAAATTACCAGATCGAAAGCCATGAAACCATTTCAGCGCAGCAAATTTCGATAAAGTACCTAAACACCACAACTTTCTTCACAAGCTTACTCAAAGTTATTACCTTTGTCGTAATAATATTGTAGTTTTTCGATTTTTCATTACTGTTCTCCATTTTTAAACACGAAGAGTTTTCCAACGACTGCACCGCTTTCGAGGTTATATACTCGAAGTCGTAGCCGTTTCAACGAGTATTTAGTGGTGTCGCTGTGATCTATGTTTCCTGAGTTATTTGCAATTGACGCAATCTACTGGAAAACGCGACGCCAATTTATGGCAGACATTTATCTTTATTTGTTTTATTTCGTTTTAATTCTATAGTAATTACAACTGTTGCAGCTAAGTTCTGCTCTAGACATTGCTGCAGTTCATTTCTGAGATTATTATCAGATTTTATATTTTTTATACAAATATTTACGTATAAACTTTACTGAAATTCACTAGCCAATACTTTTGTTTAACTGCTATCTGACAGGCAGTCAAATTCTCAGAGAGATAAGTTTAGTAACTGTGAAGTGTGCCCAAAGAGAAGTGTTTGTCTTAAATGTGAGGTATTCACAATTCGGCTTTCTGCGAAACAATGTACATAAATAATCATCTGCACTTACTCTCAGAAGGAAATACCAATTCTGTTCCATCGAATAAAGGCTCTACTATTGGCAGCATCTAATACGATAGATCTAAAACGTCTAACCACAACTGACTTTATTTTTGCAGATACTGTGAGGATCATGTATGAAAATAATCTTAAAATCCTGTTTTATCCGTAAACACGATTTCGTTGAAACTTGTTTCTTTCAAACGAGCATGGTCTGTAAGAAAAGTTACTTGTTTTTGAATTATACATATATGCAAATTCTACTAGTGTTCTCGTTGGATCAGACCTTTTATAATGGAATCCAACGTTTCGTAATACTTTCTATAAAGATGTGGGACCACCCACAAAATTACCTTTCATACATGTAACAACGTTAAGGTGATATGTTGTTCTATAATTATACCGCAATTATATGATAAAGTAGTCAACTTCTTTAAGTTTTATTATTTTTGTATCTATAGCACACCCAACTAGTTTACCAATCTATGTATACGATTTCTTTTATGATGTTTCCATTTAAGGCTGTGGAGTGGTTGTCCTTTTGTACATCTGAGGAAATTCAGCTCACAGATATCACATATTACTTACTTGTAAGTTTCCTGCTACTCGTTAGAAATAAAAATGTAATATGTAATTGCTCTCGCGTTCTGATTCATAATTTGCAATCGCGGATGCAACAAACCTCTTACGTGCC
Organism: Holotrichia oblita; assembly: GCA_023690525.1. Lineage (NCBI taxonomy): Eukaryota > Metazoa > Arthropoda > Insecta > Coleoptera > Scarabaeidae > Holotrichia > Holotrichia oblita. The sequence goes on from CM043020.1 coordinate 30,370,435, forward strand.
TCCGAAACGCCTTAGGCATAGCTAATAATAAAATTAACTGATTTCTATTTTATATTTCATATTTTTAAGAATTGTTTTGTAGTTATGGAAATAACTTTTTGCAAATGCGCGAAATTGAGGACAAACCAAGAGTAACAAGTAGTACGATTAATGAATGCTGTGTCAACATTGCACATTCATACTAACATAAAAAAGTATTCGCAATGGAGTTGAGATCATTCTTCCGCAGCTATTTTACTACTCTCTTTTGAGTATTTCCACATATTCACTTTACTAAGCAATAAAAGGACAAAGTACTGCTGTTTTTTGCGTTTAGACAATTTAGATTTTGATAGATACATATTTTCTAAATATATAATTATTCGGCACGTAATGTTTATGTTACTAATCGTTGCAACAGTCTCTTTTATTATAAAAAATATTCACGTCACGTCCTGCTGTAATTGTCGTGAACGTAATTGTTTTGCATTAAAAAATAATCACTACCGACTAAAGTAAAGTATTTTGCGTGACATTAATTTTAATCTAACTGTTACTTAACCCAGCACATAGGAAGAGTTACAAATTATAGATTAGTTTTAAACATTTCATGTTCTACTTACTAAATCAAATAAATGCGAGGGAAATTATTCGGTTTTGGTATTTTTGGATGATTAGCGAAAATTCGGCGTACTTCAGAATAAGGTGTTGATAAATTGATTATTTTAAGTTAGAATTAAATTCTGAAAGCACACTTTCCTAAAATTTCACGTGTTTATCAGTTTTGACATTCGTATCGATAAAACTGATATCCTAAAAATACATCAAAGTACCTGTGTACCTTGTAATAGCGATTCACCAGAAATATTTACATTAATTATTTTTAATCATTCATTTGTTCAGCTGTATTTTATATTCGATATTCAATCTCAGTAATATTAAGTAGATTAAGTTTCGAAGAGCAGTTTCGGCGGATTGGCGTAAAGAACTAACAATTAAGATAAGTTATATTTTAAACTCAGACAATATAAATACTTACAAGATCAAAATATTCTATCTAGTTTTATTAAAAGTAGATTTATCTGTTATTGATCCAAGGCTATATTTTACGTTAACAACTTACACGGGTGCTTTCAGGTAGTCTCTTTTAGTGCTACTTCTATCTACTAGTTATCTGTCGAGCCAAAGCTTATATTGAACACGATTAATAGACGCAAAATATCACAACTTGTAGACACCAACATGATCGTACCGTTGGATAATCTGAAAAAACTCCTCATTACGCAAAATATCTGATGCCAAAAAACTAGTAATCACAAGAGAGCTTTCAATTTACAAACATTAATGACAACACAACAAAGAATTCCCTGTGGTATAAAAAGCAAATTCCGCTAGCTTGCCACTTTTTTGATCGATTGTAAAATCGATGCCCACTTGGTCAGTCAAATCTAGATGCGCTCTGGTAACTCACTCTCGTGAACTAAGAACATCAATACATCGCCCTGATGCTCTTCTCAGAAGAAGTGTTGACGGCGTTACGGTCACCAAAACCTACCTAGTGTATGTCCCAGTTGACATTCCTAGTCTGATCTTTTTTGATCATAGATATTGCTACTATAAAGGACTTTCCGTCTCTTGTGTATATGCAAATTATTTCCAAACTTTCGTCCGGTCACGATACGAGTCTGATTATAGTCTCACCCGATATTCTTCAGTCGTAACCTGTTCTTCGGAGAACAGTGTCCCACCTTAATGCTGAACTTGGTAGTTGACAATAGCGAACGCTTTTGCTAGCACGCTCAAGTCCTCTCTAAAGGAGTACTACTAGAACAAAGAGTGCTCAAAACCGCCAAGCTTATCCATGCAAGAAAGTTCGTTCTGGAATTTCGCCAGTACAGTTATTGTCTTCACTCCGTCCATAACAGACAAGCATTAGAAGCAGAGTGTGATCCTCCGCAAGTTACAGCAGTTTAGCTAATCTTTTTAGTTTATAATACAGTCGCCTTCATTACGTCAAGAACCGCCGAACCAGATACATAAGTAATAATGGAAATGGCGCCTTTTCTCAACAAAGCTAAGTCTATTACAATGTGGTTCATTAACCATACCAGATATTTGTCGGAGGACCGTTTTGATAACTTCCGTTTTCTCTAGAGACGGTCAGTTGTGTACCATTTTATAACGCTTAATAGATGACTTACTAGTACTTTTAGAGAAAGTAAAATAGTTTGCATTCCCACTCATTTGTGCTAAAAGTGTTATTTCTTTGTGTCTCAAGATGTCAGTATGCATTTTACCATCTTCCGTCACATAAGATTCATCAACTGGCTTCTATATTTCTAAAACGCACTTAAAACGTTTGAAAGCTCAACAACATGGGATATTAAAGTTAATTATAGAAGCTCCATGGTTTATTAGAGACTTGGATCTTTGCCAGTACTTGGGCGTTCCCTTCTTACATAAGTTTAAGACACCATTGTATGTCAAGACACTGAACATACTAAGAGCATCTACCAATCCAATCCGATATAGATCTAAGCAGGCCATCACCTAACCTGCAAATCAAGAAAATGCTTCAGATCGATGAGTAGCTAACATTTTGAATAAAAACTATGAACGTTAAAATTAATTAATTATGTATTTCATGTAATAAACGTTTCTCAGTATAAATTAATTGCTTAGATTTGAGCAGTAATAAAATTAGGTAGAATAACACTGAAATGGTATATTCTGTATTTGCGTTAATACCTTAATCTCTTTTCGATACTGTTTATCTAAAATCGTGACCTCGCATGAGATGAAAGTAATATAACGAGATTACAACGCTTTCGTGAAGTGGTAAGTCACTTCTAAATGTAAACGTAGATTATCTTTCCAAAATTGATAAAAAAATTAACACACGACAACAAATTTAGAACCGAGGTTATATATTATGGCTATCCCAAAATATAAACATCTCCTGTTTTTGTTTTGATTGGCTGTTGTCTAATTATACTACCTGCATTTATCAACTATTCAGACGCCGCGCCGTTCTATATCTGAGTGACAACTGATAAGGTTGTTCTAATCGGGTGGATTATCAAATCCATACATGTACATACATATATCAATCTTCTCATCATATAGTATAATTATGGTTTTTCATAAAAATTGCATACGTCTCATGTGCTCAAATTTGTAACTTTATAGTGCATTGTAAAATTAAAACGAGCTTTTGTGATGTTAAACATATACAAGTTAGCAGATTTTAATACTTGTTAATAGCAAATCAGTAGGAATAGAGCCAAACGAGTCGCAATTTAGAACACAGCATACACTCACTGTCAGTAAGAGTCCAGCAATTTTAACTTTCACTGGATATACATCATTGTCAGTTCAAGCTACATAATTACAAGTGTTTATCGTTAATCATTTAACGCATAAACCAGATTCAATACCTTTTACTCTTAGTGTATTTTTAATGCGACCATACAATCAACGCTTTATGACATATTGTATACACTCACGAGTAGGTTTATAGTAAAATCTACTTATGAATCTTTTGCATTTTGATATTTTTCTAATATTCATCGTATCCATTTCCCTTAAACCTCGATGTGTTTCCACTTACAGGTCGATAAGACAAGAATGCAGTAGAAGTTAATTCATTCCAGAACATAACAATTATATTTTCTTAAAACCACTTTATCAATGGAACAAACTGGAATTGCAATACACTATAATACACTAGCACACGTTACAATATCGATGACATTAGAATTTCTTTTGTAGTAACAAAATCTGTGCTAACGAAAGTTAATATGAATGTATTAAATTACTCCCAGAGATTTATGTGACCACTATACATAAAGAAATACATTCTTGTTCTTTCACGTTAATTGTCAATTATCACGCAGAATTACTGTGTATAGAACGGACTAAATAACAATTAAGTAGATCCGTATCAATAATTCATAAGCAAATGTGATACAGATGACATCATTCTATCTTGATACTTTTATAACTAGATTTTGTATTGATTTGAATTGGAATGTGATAATGAATTAAGATTTTTGGGGGTAACTATTGACGATATGCTTTCATGGAGTAGTCATTGTAATAATTTAATCGCAAAACTCATTTTACTATGCACATACATTTTATTATGCGAATATACATAGTAGGTTGTCATATGGTGTAATATTTTGGGGGGCATCGTCGTACAGTCAATATGTCTTTAAAGCGCAGAAACGTGTTATTAGGAGCATGCCAGCAATAGATAGTAGACAATCATTTAAAACTTATTTTAAAAGGTGGAATAGTTTAACATTGTTATCAATTTTTGTTATCAATTTTATATATATGAAATCAAAGAATTGTGTAATGCATGTTAAGCACGCGATCAAAGCATTTCTTCTGCAAGAAAGTCTGTACTCGCTGGACGATTATTTTACTTTATGTAATAAATGTAGTTCAGTCCTTTAGCTTTATATGTTTACCAATCTTATTGATGTATTTTTATTATATGTATATTTATATTGACTTATCTCACACATTCTGCAATGTTTACGAGATGAATTATTGAAATAAATAAATTACAAAATATATATATATAGATTTGTTAAACCGCTTATACAGACCCGAACCGCTATATGTAGTAATCGCTGTCAGACCCGCGACGACGTTGTCAGACCCACTTTCGGGTCTGACAACGTTCTTCGTGTATTTCGGTCTATTTTTCAATGTTATGTTTAAAAATGACTCCTCCCAATTTTTTGTTCGGGACCCAAAACGCGGTAGAATATCAACCTATATACAACTCTAGTTCCGGCGCTTTCTGCCAGAGGGCCAGCTGTATATCTAAACAAGCATTTCTACCGACGTTGTCAATCCCGGTACATTATATCAACGTCGTCAAGCCCGAAAACCGGCAACACTGTAATTGCAATATTATCTATAATATTTATGACCTCTCTTTGCATTCGTAAACCGGAATGAGTTTACGTTAACGTGTGATAATATGTATTCACGGGTTGGCTGATGAATTTCGTTTAAATAAAGTTATAAAAATCTTCTTTCGATTATCTTTTTGATTTAAATCATATTAACGCTACGAATATAGAAAGAATGAATATTCTGTCGGAATGTATTCCTTATTTCATGCTGAAACTTTAGAAATTTATTATTCAGTTAATTACTTTATAGCGTAGTACATTTGGAACAGAAAAATATTATACCTATAATTTATAACTAGTCGGCAATAGTTGTAGTTAAAAATGAATACAGATACGGCCCAGTAAATACGTACAGGGTGGCCAAATTTCGACGTTTTAATAGGGAATCTCGGTAACTATACGAGGTGTCAAAAAGCGAACCACACATCCTCAATCTGTTTTTTCGAGAAAAGGATGATGGTGAAAACCAAATTGGGTAGTTATTAGCTTTCGGTTTCGAGTTATCCATGAAAATTCGAATTTTCCCATTTTCGTTTTATCACGTTATCTCGGCTATTTACGAAACTTGACAAAAATGACTTTTACGTTCTTTAGGCACTTCTTTGGTTAGAATGCAGTGGCGTTTTGAAAAATTTTTCGAAATTCGAGGTAGGACATAAAGTAGTACCTATTTTTTTATGTGGAACATATAGTTGGCTATGATATCATTAAAAAGAGGTTTTTTTTGCCATTTCAAATATGTGGGGTCTTTTCGTTCATTTTCACTGTATTATAGCAAAAAATTAACATTTTCCATTGATTTCATGATTTCATAGCTTTCTGTTAGTAGGGGTGTGTCATTCAACAAACATGAATCTGTCAGTAGGATTATAAATAGTATCAATAGTTTAAGTTGTTTATTTGATTGTTACTTTACCTTAAAATGATAAATTTGCAATGGCTTATGAAAACTACGAAAAGTATGATATGTTGGAATGCTTTATTCACAATATTAATAATGCTGAAGCTGCATGTGAAACATATTTTAATCGTTACCCGGAAAGAAGGCAATCTAATAAATCTATATTTGAATGAATGAAAGAAAATCTCATTAATTTTGGAACGTTTAACAAATGAAGATCGATGAATCACATATTTTAAATTTCATGTTGAGAATAAATTAAAACATGATTAAAAATTATTTACAATGGATGTTCGAACTGGCGCCCATTATTTACAATACATAATTCACACCGTCTCAAAACGCTCCGAAGTGCATTGTGAATATGAATACAAGAAATACAATTAAGACACTGTATAAAGTTCTCTCTCAGTTCGTTATTGTTATTATGAGTTTGTTTATATAACCGGTCTTTGAGATGTCCCCAAAAAAAGAAATCCAGGGGTGACAAATCCGGCCAACGTAGTGGCCACATTACTGGTCCGCCGATGTATACGGTGGATCCATCAAAACTTCCCAACCAAGCTCTCACAATTTTTGACAGGTGATCGAAGAGGTGTGTGGTCCTTTTCTATTATTGAATTTGGGCCATTTTCTTTCAATTGCCTTTCTCTAATTGTCCACAGTAAAATTGGGAATCAATCGTCTAACCAACTGGAAGTGACTTGTGGTGGACAATTTCCTTCCATTCCTGCTACACACACAGCATCACCTTGTTCGGCGTCAATCCTGACTTCGCGAACGCGTGTAACCAGATTTTTTCCACAATCTTTTACGCTTCCGATAATGGTACGTGATCCATTTTCATCGTCGGTTATGACACATTTCGAAAATGACTCTTTTTTATTGTGTTTTCTGCGTTCATCTCAGGAGGAACCCATATATCAAGATTCTTTTTGTAGCTGGCTTTGTATAAATGGTTCAAAACAGTTCTATAGTTAATGCATAGCTTCATACCAATATCGACAGTACTTATATGCTTATCTTGGTAGACTTTTCCAAGAATTTCGGCAGCTTTAACAGTAACTAGACGACCAGAGGGTGACTCACCTTTCACAAAAATTACCAGATCGAAAGCCATGAAACCATTTCAGCGCAGCAAATTTCGATAAAGTACCTAAACACCACAACTTTCTTCACAAGCTTACTCAAAGTTATTACCTTTGTCGTAATAATATTGTAGTTTTTCGATTTTTCATTACTGTTCTCCATTTTTAAACACGAAGAGTTTTCCAACGACTGCACCGCTTTCGAGGTTATATACTCGAAGTCGTAGCCGTTTCAACGAGTATTTAGTGGTGTCGCTGTGATCTATGTTTCCTGAGTTATTTGCAATTGACGCAATCTACTGGAAAACGCGACGCCAATTTATGGCAGACATTTATCTTTATTTGTTTTATTTCGTTTTAATTCTATAGTAATTACAACTGTTGCAGCTAAGTTCTGCTCTAGACATTGCTGCAGTTCATTTCTGAGATTATTATCAGATTTTATATTTTTTATACAAATATTTACGTATAAACTTTACTGAAATTCACTAGCCAATACTTTTGTTTAACTGCTATCTGACAGGCAGTCAAATTCTCAGAGAGATAAGTTTAGTAACTGTGAAGTGTGCCCAAAGAGAAGTGTTTGTCTTAAATGTGAGGTATTCACAATTCGGCTTTCTGCGAAACAATGTACATAAATAATCATCTGCACTTACTCTCAGAAGGAAATACCAATTCTGTTCCATCGAATAAAGGCTCTACTATTGGCAGCATCTAATACGATAGATCTAAAACGTCTAACCACAACTGACTTTATTTTTGCAGATACTGTGAGGATCATGTATGAAAATAATCTTAAAATCCTGTTTTATCCGTAAACACGATTTCGTTGAAACTTGTTTCTTTCAAACGAGCATGGTCTGTAAGAAAAGTTACTTGTTTTTGAATTATACATATATGCAAATTCTACTAGTGTTCTCGTTGGATCAGACCTTTTATAATGGAATCCAACGTTTCGTAATACTTTCTATAAAGATGTGGGACCACCCACAAAATTACCTTTCATACATGTAACAACGTTAAGGTGATATGTTGTTCTATAATTATACCGCAATTATATGATAAAGTAGTCAACTTCTTTAAGTTTTATTATTTTTGTATCTATAGCACACCCAACTAGTTTACCAATCTATGTATACGATTTCTTTTATGATGTTTCCATTTAAGGCTGTGGAGTGGTTGTCCTTTTGTACATCTGAGGAAATTCAGCTCACAGATATCACATATTACTTACTTGTAAGTTTCCTGCTACTCGTTAGAAATAAAAATGTAATATGTAATTGCTCTCGCGTTCTGATTCATAATTTGCAATCGCGGATGCAACAAACCTCTTACGTGCCTCCGAAACGCCTTAGGCATAGCTAATAATAAAATTAACTGATTTCTATTTTATATTTCATATTTTTAAGAATTGTTTTGTAGTTATGGAAATAACTTTTTGCAAATGCGCGAAATTGAGGACAAACCAAGAGTAACAAGTAGTACGATTAATGAATGCTGTGTCAACATTGCACATTCATACTAACATAAAAAAGTATTCGCAATGGAGTTGAGATCATTCTTCCGCAGCTATTTTACTACTCTCTTTTGAGTATTTCCACATATTCACTTTACTAAGCAATAAAAGGACAAAGTACTGCTGTTTTTTGCGTTTAGACAATTTAGATTTTGATAGATACATATTTTCTAAATATATAATTATTCGGCACGTAATGTTTATGTTACTAATCGTTGCAACAGTCTCTTTTATTATAAAAAATATTCACGTCACGTCCTGCTGTAATTGTCGTGAACGTAATTGTTTTGCATTAAAAAATAATCACTACCGACTAAAGTAAAGTATTTTGCGTGACATTAATTTTAATCTAACTGTTACTTAACCCAGCACATAGGAAGAGTTACAAATTATAGATTAGTTTTAAACATTTCATGTTCTACTTACTAAATCAAATAAATGCGAGGGAAATTATTCGGTTTTGGTATTTTTGGATGATTAGCGAAAATTCGGCGTACTTCAGAATAAGGTGTTGATAAATTGATTATTTTAAGTTAGAATTAAATTCTGAAAGCACACTTTCCTAAAATTTCACGTGTTTATCAGTTTTGACATTCGTATCGATAAAACTGATATCCTAAAAAATACATCAAAGTACCTGTGTACCTTGTAATAGCGATTCACCAGAAATATTTACATTAATTATTTTTAATCATTCATTTGTTCAGCTGTATTTTATATTCGATATTCAATCTCAGTAATATTAAGTAGATTAAGTTTCGAAGAGCAGTTTCGGCGGATTGGCGTAAAGAACTAACAATTAAGATAAGTTATATTTTAAACTCAGACAATATAAATACTTACAAGATCAAAATATTCTATCTAGTTTTATTAAAAGTAGATTTATCTGTTATTGATCCAAGGCTATATTTTACGTTAACAACTTACACGGGTGCTTTCAGGTAGTCTCTTTTAGTGCTACTTCTATCTACTAGTTATCTGTCGAGCCAAAGCTTATATTGAACACGATTAATAGACGCAAAATATCACAACTTGTAGACACCAACATGATCGTACCGTTGGATAATCTGAAAAAACTCCTCATTACGCAAAATATCTGATGCCAAAAAACTAGTAATCACAAGAGAGCTTTCAATTTACAAACATTAATGACAACACAACAAAGAATTCCCTGTGGTATAAAAAGCAAATTCCGCTAGCTTGCCACTTTTTTGATCGATTGTAAAATCGATGCCCACTTGGTCAGTCAAATCTAGATGCGCTCTGGTAACTCACTCTCGTGAACTAAGAACATCAATACATCGCCCTGATGCTCTTCTCAGAAGAAGTGTTGACGGCGTTACGGTCACCAAAACCTACCTAGTGTATGTCCCAGTTGACATTCCTAGTCTGATCTTTTTTGATCATAGATATTGCTACTATAAAGGACTTTCCGTCTCTTGTGTATATGCAAATTATTTCCAAACTTTCGTCCGGTCACGATACGAGTCTGATTATAGTCTCACCCGATATTCTTCAGTCGTAACCTGTTCTTCGGAGAACAGTGTCCCACCTTAATGCTGAACTTGGTAGTTGACAATAGCGAACGCTTTTGCTAGCACGCTCAAGTCCTCTCTAAAGGAGTACTACTAGAACAAAGAGTGCTCAAAACCGCCAAGCTTATCCATGCAAGAAAGTTCGTTCTGGAATTTCGCCAGTACAGTTATTGTCTTCACTCCGTCCATAACAGACAAGCATTAGAAGCAGAGTGTGATCCTCCGCAAGTTACAGCAGTTTAGCTAATCTTTTTAGTTTATAATACAGTCGCCTTCATTACGTCAAGAACCGCCGAACCAGATACATAAGTAATAATGGAAATGGCGCCTTTTCTCAACAAAGCTAAGTCTATTACAATGTGGTTCATTAACCATACCAGATATTTGTCGGAGGACCGTTTTGATAACTTCCGTTTTCTCTAGAGACGGTCAGTTGTGTACCATTTTATAACGCTTAATAGATGACTTACTAGTACTTTTAGAGAAAGTAAAATAGTTTGCATTCCCACTCATTTGTGCTAAAAGTGTTATTTCTTTGTGTCTCAAGATGTCAGTATGCATTTTACCATCTTCCGTCACATAAGATTCATCAACTGGCTTCTATATTTCTAAAACGCACTTAAAACGTTTGAAAGCTCAACAACATGGGATATTAAAGTTAATTATAGAAGCTCCATGGTTTATTAGAGACTTGGATCTTTGCCAGTACTTGGGCGTTCCTTCTTACATAAGTTTAAGACACCATTGTATGTCAAGACACTGAACATACTAAGAGCATCTACCAATCCAATCCGATATAGATCTAAGCAGGCCATCACCTAACCTGCAAATCAAGAAAATGCTTCAGATCGATGAGTAGCTAACATTTTGAATAAAAACTATGAACGTTAAAATTAATTAATTATGTATTTCATGTAATAAACGTTTCTCAGTATAAATTAATTGCTTAGATTTGAGCAGTAATAAAATTAGGTAGAATAACACTGAAATGGTATATTCTGTATTTGCGTTAATACCTTAATCTCTTTTCGATACTGTTTATCTAAAATCGTGACCTCGCATGAGATGAAAGTAATATAACGAGATTACAACGCTTTCGTGAAGTGGTAAGTCACTTCTAAATGTAAACGTAGATTATCTTTCCAAAATTGATAAAAAAATTAACACACGACAACAAATTTAGAACCGAGGTTATATATTATGGCTATCCCAAAATATAAACATCTCCTGTTTTTGTTTTGATTGGCTGTTGTCTAATTATACTACCTGCATTTATCAACTATTCAGACGCCGCGCCGTTCTATATCTGAGTGACAACTGATAAGGTTGTTCTAATCGGGTGGATTATCAAATCCATACATGTACATACATATATCAATCTTCTCATCATATAGTATAATTATGGTTTTTCATAAAAATTGCATACGTCTCATGTGCTCAAATTTGTAACTTTATAGTGCATTGTAAAATTAAAACGAGCTTTTGTGATGTTAAACATATACAAGTTAGCAGATTTTAATACTTGTTAATAGCAAATCAGTAGGAATAGAGCCAAACGAGTCGCAATTTAGAACACAGCATACACTCACTGTCAGTAAGAGTCCAGCAATTTTAACTTTCACTGGATATACATCATTGTCAGTTCAAGCTACATAATTACAAGTGTTTATCGTTAATCATTTAACGCATAAACCAGATTCAATACCTTTTACTCTTAGTGTATTTTTAATGCGACCATACAATCAACGCTTTATGACATATTGTATACACTCACGAGTAGGTTTATAGTAAAATCTACTTATGAATCTTTTGCATTTTGATATTTTTCTAATATTCATCGTATCCATTTCCCTTAAACCTCGATGTGTTTCCACTTACAGGTCGATAAGACAAGAATGCAGTAGAAGTTAATTCATTCCAGAACATAACAATTATATTTTCTTAAAACCACTTTATCAATGGAACAAACTGGAATTGCAATACACTATAATACACTAGCACACGTTACAATATCGATGACATTAGAATTTCTTTTGTAGTAACAAAATCTGTGCTAACGAAAGTTAATATGAATGTATTAAATTACTCCCAGAGATTTATGTGACCACTATACATAAAGAAATACATTCTTGTTCTTTCACGTTAATTGTCAATTATCACGCAGAATTACTGTGTATAGAACGGACTAAATAACAATTAAGTAGATCCGTATCAATAATTCATAAGCAAATGTGATACAGATGACATCATTCTATCTTGATACTTTTATAACTAGATTTTGTATTGATTTGAAGTAAGTAGGTTGCATTTACAAGTGTAGAATGATTTTCCAATAACAAAAACGCTCTAGTGAGCATTTTAAGTACATTTATTATACTTACTATTACTGAAGTCCCAATAAATCAAGCATGCTTTATAATCAGTCGGGTTAAAAAATTTTAAATAAAATCAAAAAATTTTAATATAAATGACGTTCGATTCCCAAAGGGTTCCAGGAATAGATTTTTAGGCGCCGCTACAAAACTTGTATGAATGTACAGTTCTCATCCAAGATATGATCTCGAATAAACAAGTTTAAAATTAAAACAATCGGAAGTGAAACACTTCGAAGTGCTAACATTAAATGATTGAAATGAATGAAATTTTTGTAGACGCAGAAATAATTACTATGACTTTGTTCTTGCCGCCATCTGGCCACACATCTCGGCTCTCCTCCTGCGCGGTAGTCTTAATCGCTGGCACCAGGTTAATAATATGCTCACAACAAGCACACATGTGGCCATACCGCAAAAGTACAAAATTAATAAATCAACACAAAGGAAAAATTCAAAATAATACAAAAGTAAACTATTGCTAAAATATAGTGAAATCCTGTATAAATTAAATCAAGATACAGTTAATTCAAGTGCCTTCTATATTTATTTATGTGTACTAGTACAATTGATAATTTATTAATAATTGGTTTTACAAGAAAATAACGATTAAATTAACGAAATTTTAAGTATTTCCTTTCGAGTAAATTATTTGAAGGCACTTACGAAAGAAAAATGAGAACTGAAAATGCATTTACATAAAAACATAAATGCTCCATTCAATTCGGACTATTTAGACGGCAAATATTTATGTAGAAATTTAGCAAAACGCTTGTTCTTTTGTCATATACATTGCTCAACCCAGTCAGCCTGCATCAACAATCACGCCCAATCTAGCAATTAATTAAAAACAGGACCTATTGAAGTGAAATATGTAATATATGTGTAATTAACTAATACCAAGCAATCAAAATATCAAGATAAGTCTAATAAAAATGTGCAAACTTCATCAGAAAGCAAAATACTTCGCATACGTTTGATTCATGCCAGCTTCCGATAGAAAGAAAACGATCGAAACTCACGGATGGCCGAAAACTTGCCTTTAAAATCGATACATGGGCACTCGACAGTAAAGTTCAGAACGGTACAAAAATAGTAATAAAAATTGCCAAATCTTATGGTGCGAGTGAGTGAACTAGAAATAGAAGACCGATCTTTTAGTCTTGAAAAGCCTGACGTAAAAAAACGCTAAAAAACCTTATTTAGGGCCGGTTGTACAATATGCCAATAAATGTGACCGATTAGTATCCGGCCGACATCTTTATCTGGCGGATAAGGTTACGAAGTGTATTACATATTACAATAACCGGATGGATTGTTGTCGCCAAAATAAACTGCAGTTGGTAATAATATCACTGGTTATTTAGTAAGTTAAGATTATAGAGTTTACAATACTGAGATATGGTTTGACAAAAAGCACAACAACAAATTGAATTTGATAAAGAAAGTAGCTAGCAGTAACGCAATTTGACAATTGAATTTAAATTATGTTTAATTTATATGAAAGTAGTAGTGGTAGTGATTCAAAAAATGAATTGATATTAAATGACTTGTGGCATAGACGAAAGGAAAAACGTATCAGAGCACGTTTAAACCACATAAATTATTGGGATGATAACGACTTTTTTGTAAGATTTCCTCTAAGCAAGGACAGCGTAAGACAACTCCTGAAACAAATAGTACATGCACTAGAAATAACCTATAGATAGGTAATATTTTTTGTTCTCTACTATGTGGGCAAACTTTTCTACAAACTCCACAACCCGCCAGCACTCCTCTTTCTTGTAATTAGCCCTGCGTTTATGTACATATATTTTTATTCATTTTTTTGTAAACTATCACAAAAAAACCTAAATTACATACGCGCGTTTATACGACTTAGAACCTAAGTATTAAGGTTATCTTTGACGTTTATATGTTGTCTGTTAGATAACTAGCAAATCGGTAACTTCGGGCACCCCATAAAATATCTTACCGATAGTGTGGCTGACAAAAATATTTGCAGATTGTAATACGGTCACAATAGACTTGTCGGTAAGATAACGCTATTGGGTAGTTTATCGGCATATTGTACAACCAGCCCTTAGTCAAACATACTTGAAGTATCTGAGTTGTCTCATCCTGCTAGGTAGCTCTTACTTACTCTTGCTCGGTTTCCACCTCACCCTCTTCGCCTTCAATACGCTCTCAACGATCAATGTTACGCCAGTAATTGTTTTCTAGCAACAGCATTTCAACCATGTTATCCGGCGTCAAAATGTCTAATAGAACTTTCAGCATTGCCTTGTTCCTATTCTGTTTTTTGCCTTCGTTCCTTTGACATTGGCTATGAGCCGGTTCATTATCAATTGTAAGTCCTAAAGTCTTTACGAAACGATGACCTGCTTCCTGCTATTAAACCACACTTCTCATCAATAAATGTCATTATCTCTGGAATTCTCCTTTTAGTCGGAAAAAACCATTTTTTACGACATTTTTGTTGTCAGTATCTTGTCTCTATTACTCCATCACGTTTTTAAACCTAATATAATTGAATTTTGCTATATTACTCAAAAACACCTTGGCGGAAATTCTTATGCGACTGTTTCTAAAGCACCTCGATAATTGAAACGATAAAATTTGGTTGACTAATGCAATTAAGAGCCGTTCGGAAACAATTTGTGACAGACAAAGTCAGAGGAAGTATTTTACAAGAACAATACAGTTTATGAAATCGCTAAACTACACTTTTCATTAAAAAAACTGTATAGTTCCTTTGTAAGATATAAAACATGTAAGGTGACTAAGACAAGCTCTTATGGAAAAGCTTTCTAGCTTGAGCCAAAAAGTGTGAATAATTATACATACATCAAATGTGTAGATTTGCAAGTACATATGTACCTTATAAAACTATTCAAGGCAGAAGGTAATTTTCCGACAACTTCCTCACTTTCTTTAACAAAATTCCTGGAATTACTTATTTTAGACTAGGGTTATGGATGTGCATATATGTGAACTTGATAAAATTGTATGAACTTATCAATGGGTGCATATATATTATATTATATTTATTTATTACTAACATTAATAGAACAAAATATCAGCATTCTCGAGATCTATACAAAAAAAAAAACGAGTAAAAACAACATCCAATACCAGTTTTAAATTCAAAGGTATAACTGCAACAAGTTTAGAAGATGAAATATAAACAAAAAACGTGTGAATGTGTACATTTCAAAGCGTGTTTTATAAATATCACGTAACGTACACAAACGAATCTCAACAGTATTTATAAAAAAAAAACAAATTATTCCCACTTTTATTTAGATTTCTCAGTTTATCTGGTAATGTTATTATTACCGTTTTCGTGGATGAACATGTTGCCATATGTTCATATGAATTGAAATAGATAGTTAGGAAAAGATAGAATAGCATTGTCGCTACTTGGAATGGTATTGATAATGGACACCGATTCATTCTCGCAATAATTACTACTACTCATGCATCGAGGACATTGCATACCATGATAAATATCCCTTTGCACAAGAAAATTGTTATGTATGTTCGATTAACACTTAATATTGCTCAATGATGTTCATATCAATTGACGTCACGTTCCCCGGCATAATTGCCAAGAATATGTAGTAAAACGTTGCCTAGATATTTTTACCGGGCCCAACTCTAATTCGATATTGTCTTTCAGATTCAGAAAAATTCTAAATGACCAAAAGCTTGAAAAACAGGTACCTACCTACAATCGTGGAAACTTATTGTTTGATGTATATTTAGCTAGGATAGTGCTTTTTTAGCATATATGTACTCTACTTTTTATATCACAAATTTATCAATTTATTTTCCGACAAAGATATCTTAATCCTTGTTCGCCTGTTAGCTTCCTAAAAGGCGGCGTTATAAATTATTGCAAATTATAAATTGTAAGTCTAAACAAGACAAATAGTGCGGGTTGTCTATTAATTTATAACATCAATAAAGCATTTAATTTACTGAAATATCAATTCGGTTTTGTACATCAAACGACTAGAGCGTCTCGATTAAACAGCTTTTTACGGTGACAACTATGTTATCCACCGTAACTGCAGTGTTTAAATAAATCATACGATCTTTTAAATTGTAGCTGGAGTGTCAACTGCAAAGATAAGTAGATGAATTAGGCGTACACAAAAATTTGTCAGAGGAAGTAGGTATGTCATAAGAGGTATGCAGTCTATTTCAAGAAAATCATTTCTTCGATCCAACATCGTCGCTACCGCGGCAATGCTGTCAACCGATCTAGAGTTAGTTCTTGAAGAATGTCCAATGCAAACACTTTATCTTTCTTTCGTGAGTGAAACAAAATACTCAATAAATTGTCATGAAACTTGCTAAAATATACTGTCATCTCGTTCCACCATTTGGATTGAGCGTCATTTGAGAGAATAGATTTATCAAAAGTAAATGAGTAGATAAGGAGGACGGCTGCACAGGCCAATAACGTCACCGTCTTCCAGTAATGTTTTAGTAACGGTTTAGTAGAGAGAAATCAGTCAATCACTGAAATTCGAACGAAAGAATATATGTACGCATGTTGTCATTGTAGTAACTGGAAACCGTTTCCGAATGGAGTTTTACTTATACATATATTATGCGCATAATTAACGATATTTAAGTATGTAAGCGTAAGATTTATTTTCTGTAACCGATAAATTGCCTGTTACTGGAACGAACGATATCTGAAGTAGTTGTATGTTTTTCACATTTTATTGATTACTATGGAACTATTTCTAAATCTTGGGGTGGCACTCAATGAGGCCCCATTCACTCCGCTTGTCCATGTTTCTTTTTAAGTTATATATGCCTTTACAAACGATGTCTAAGTATTCCTCTGACACATTAGAAAATAGATTAAGTATTTGTCAAAGGTGACTCTTTCTTCTGTACGAGACAATTTTCAGTTCAGAATTTATGATTTTGCTACTAGCCGCTCCTGCATGTGTACTTAAAACACAGAACGTCAAATATGTAGACGGTTTTGCATTTCTTATATCCTTCAAGTTGGTAGATTCGTGAACTACTATGTCATAGCGAACAGTTCACTGATAATCAGAGTTGAGTTGACGAACTTGCATGTTGTTGTTGGCACTGCCAATAACTTCTTCTTCTATTTCTCATGGCTTCTTTATATATAGATGTTCTAAAAGTTATTTCGGCAAGTAGCGAGAATTTGATAGTATATACAGGCTGATTTAAATTTGTAAACAAATCTGGTTCTGTGCTAAAGTTGGAGATAGGCGTAGGTTCAGGAAATCCTCTGAGCTAGAGCTGAGCGTTGCCAATTTTTTCCCACCACAACAGGCGAGTCAACACCGAAAGGCAACTGAGCCAAAAGGCCTATTGTACTCCCATACTATTTTATTCCTCTCGACCAGATTACAACCTGAAAAAGATGTACACAACCTGGTCGAGAGTTAATTTACTTATTTTCGGATCATCCAATCGACTGCAAAGTACATCCGCGTCTCCCTGTCCGTTGCTGAGCAGTCGGCAAACAGATTTCTGCAAAGATTTATTAGCGTCATGCGATGCTTGTGTTTATTCAGTGCGCAGTCCTCATTTGCATGAACACCAAGAGTTCTATCCTGACACCTTACAAACAGAAACATACTCTATTACTAATACCCGTTTCTTATTGGAGAGAAGTCATAACCAACAAAAGTATTTTTTCATACTGATACACAACAAACCAGATTCCGCTGCGCTGATGCAGCGCGAAATAGCCTTGTGGAATGGCTATTTTTAGACTCATTCCTGAATTTCTCAGGGTACTGGCTTGGGCTGCTGCACATTCTTGTACAAAAGGGGAAACCAGAAAGTCGAGACATTATCAAGAAATGTTTTAAGTGCCTCTTATATAGAATCAGAACCAGTCTGTGGGATAATCCAGAAAACCATCAATCAGGAAATAGACACAATCTTAAAGCAAAAACTTTGTGACTCCGGTGGCGGTGGGGAATCACCGGGCAGGAAACCCCTACAGCATGCCGGAAGGAGAATTTATTAGCGGGACTAGCACTCTACTTTCTTATAGTATGGCATTGCGAAGCATTAAATGGCATTAGGAAGAAAACCCTTGTTATTGATAATTTGACGCCTATGAAGGTAAGGAGGAAATAGATACTGAAAATCATGTCAAACAGGACTTTCTCAAGAGTAAAACAAGGGAAGACAAGGAAAGACAATAGGCTTACTGTCGGAATGTGGTTACCCCTTGAGACGATCCCATGAACAACAATAATAATAACAACTAGACCGTATTATTGTAGTCACTGGTTTTATAATTGATATGTAGTAAACATAATAACCCTTTGAACAATCACATTTTATTTTTTCCCCCAAAGTTGACAATACATGTAAATTATGATTCTTTTTTCTTAAATCGTCTTGCGACTAACGTGATAGTTATAAGCAACTTTAATTTGAGGGCATCAACGTGTAGTACTCTAGTGTATACCAATGTGTTATTGACACTAATGACATTCCAAGCACTGCAAACTACAGTAGAATAAACCGTTTGTTTAAGTAAAATATTTTTTTTGTCTACTATTAAAGAATTTTCCAGCGCACGTTTAATAAACAAATTGCAATGCCATGTAATTGTGAACATCTACCAGTACCTTATCTGAGTGTAGAACAGAGGTGTTTTCATAAACGTAAGATTCCTAAGCTGTACCTTAATCATAAAATATCATCGTCAAGAGACGAAGATATTCGAGTAAATACGGTGAAATTAATCCCCTTATTTACATACCAGAGATATCGACTAGACTGCATAGAAGCGTGTGACTACGACTGTATATGCCGATGTTGTCTCACCATACCAAACCCTACAGCCATACATAGATTACTCCTCGCCAAGTTGTGTTCGTTATCGTATACTTATGCTAACCCTCGGACAATTACGTGTGTTATATAAATAATTCAGTGTTTAAATCTTTAGAGACTACTGTCGATGTTTCTACGACAGAGGTCGTCCGATTAAATCATAGATTTTATGGTAGCTGTAACATTTTATACGCCGGATTTTACGCTTTAGTATGTTTAGGTACTGGATTTGTCAGATGATCGGCCCTCCTGTGGAGAATATATCTGATTCTAATTACTAGTGGAAAAATATTCTCGACTACCCTTCAGTCATGTTATAGTGTCTATAACACGCTTTATTTAGAATCCTTATATTTCTGATAACTATTCCGGAATAATATTATACATCCTGCATATGGGTAACATAGGTACACGGAAAACACATGTGTTGCAACAATCGTAAATTGTTTGACGCGAAAAAAAAACATTTTCAGCAATAATGGGGATTTTACATTTCAACGTAAAATGTGTGTCTATAATTATAAATAGGAGAGGGGTTCACGTCAAAACCAGTTTGTTTTTTAATTATATAATTCGAAAGTATAACATAGATTGAACTAATATTGTTTTTTAATGTTATCTCCATTAAGGTATATATGTACATTTATCCCACTTTTTTACCAAAACTTGAAATGCGTTTCCTGCTTGAAATCGTTTGTCTCGTACCTGATTTTCAAGAGGTGCAAGCAAATGAAAATGTGAGGCAGCTAAGTCGAGACCATAAGCAGGATGCGGTTGAATTACGTAGGAAACTCAATTGATTTAAAAAATCCCTGGGTGAAATGGCATAAGCTGTACGATCGGCATTTTTAAGTTTGTAGATCTTGAGAAATCTAGACACATGAACTGAAAAAAAGATTCAATTATCTCTTATCAACCAATATATTGGAGTTTTGCGAACTAGGTGGGTACCTTGCATAATACAATGATACGGAGTAACCATTTTACTCACTTGACGCTACATAGGCTTGAATTTCTAAATTCTACTATTTTAATTTATGCATTTATAGAAGCAATAAAACAGAAATGTTGGAAAGCAGCTACACAATATATCATAATCGGGCCGTAGTGTACTATATCGATATCCAAATCAAATATTTATAATAAGTAAAATCTTATCTTTGACGTTGAATTAACTATAGACCGATTTGCTCCTTAAAAGAAAATTTTATTTATTAATATCACATAATAGAACAAATTATACAAAGTTATAACAAACAATACAAATCTTACCTTAAAAGAAAATCGATTTTTATAGTCAATACACAATATCTTTTCTATTATAGTAATAAAATTGAATAAATCTAACAAAATGTCATGATTCTATTGACACATATGTATATCTCTAACCAATCTCTATAGTAACAAAAAAATGAGTAGTATATCATTTCTACATCTCCCCCCCCCTCCCCTCCCTCCCACCTTGAAAAGGCAGGAGCTTGCTACTGTGTACAAAATTAACCTGTGATCTACGACGATTACTGCTCACTTCATAAATTGTTGAAGACACTTTTCGTAATATTTCAAATGGCCCTGACCTTATAGGATCTAATTTGTTTCGGTTCAAACTACTACTCATTTCTGCATAAACTAAGTCCCCAACTTGAAAAACATATTATTTTTTTCTTCTGATCAATTCTGGATTTATTTAAATTATGATATCTTTCAGAATTTTCAAAAGCTTGTATTCTATCTTTTTCTAAATCTTGTGCTTGTCTGAGAGTTCACAGAGCCTGACAGATTTGTAATGACATTTATGTCAAAATCGCGTGCTCAAGCATCGACACAACCTCAAGCACGGACTATAAATATTACCCAGTCACACTGTGAATAGTATGGTTGTATTCATTTGTACATTCTACAGCAAGCTTGGACCAAGGACGTTGTGGATGTTCACTAATCTTGCAGCGGATACGATTTACTAGAGTCTGATTTAAACGTTCATTCAGACCATTTGAAAATGGGCAATCTAGCGCTGTGAAAATCAACGTTATGCCATACCAACGTAGAAAAGTTTTAAATTCTTTTGAATTAATGCCGGTATACTGATCTGCAAGCAGAATTTTTACATTATTCTTATCAAAAATAGGTCGTAAAAATGTAAATAGGTCTTTAGCTTGTTGGCCTTTGGATGGAAAAGTGTATGCAAACCGAGTAAAGTGGTCTGCCAATAGATGAAGATAACGTTTAGGCGATCGATTTCCTGCAAAACCACCAATAGTATCTAATGACATAATCTCAAATGGTTCCTTTGCTGGACCTAATTGTGATAAATGACCAATTTCTCGGCTTCTTCTGGATTTGTTCTTTTTACAAGTATCACATTGGTTACAGAATTTCCTTATAAGCAAGTCCATATGTCTAAAGTAATAAAATGGTCGTATCTTGGCTGTTATATGACCTACTCAATGTGACCATAATGGTAATGTATCTCTTTTATTAATTTTAAACCAAAATCTTTGGATATAAAAATACGTTCTCTGTTTCGTAACTTCTTATAAAATAAATCACCTTTTTTATATGTTTGCTTGTCAATTGAAAGTTCGTTCAGATTGTTTTCTTGATCCCACTTTAAGTCTTCTATTGTGACCAAATTTACAATTTGAAGTATGTCATCTGTATTCTCAAAAGATTCCAAAACAGAATTCCTGGAAAGAGCATCAGCTTCTTGATTTGTCTTTCCTGGTGAAAATCTTATTGTGAAATCATATTGGGACAGATAATACACCAAAATCCCCCAGCTCCTTATCAGTTCTAGTCTTCACTTTCAAATTTTCTAAAGGTCTATGATCTGAAACTACTTGGAACTTGTGCCCTAATAGCCAGTGTTGCCAATAACGTATTGCTTCTTTTATTGCAATACACTCCAGATAAATTGCTTTCTTCTTTGCTTGCATTGGGGTAAATTTCTTCGAGAAGTAGGCCACTGGATGTAACTCACCGTTATCTTGGACCTGTTTTAACACTGCTCCAACACCAAGGTTACTCGCATCTGTAAAAAGAAATGTCGCTTTTTTGGATCAAAAATCGAGAAAATTGGACTCTGGCATAAGTATTCTAATTCCATTGAACGTTGTATCACATTCTTCTGTCCATCGAAAATCTGTATTATTCCGCAGGAGGTTGTGAATTGGTTCAAGTATTCTCGTATAATCTGGAATATATTTATGATAAAAATTTATTTTCCCTAAGAATTGACGAACATTTTTCTTGTTCTGTGGTTTTGGAAAATCTTTTATCAATTTTAAATTATCATGATGTGGTCTGACCGAATTATATCCCAGTACAGTCCCAAATAATTTAATGAGAACTGTGCAATTCGTTGCATTTTGATAATTTTAACCGGAATCCTTCTAATTTAATTGCCTGTAATAGTTTATTTATGTGAAATAAGTGCTCTTCAAAGCTCCTAGAAAATACCAATATGTCATCAATATAATTTATGCAAAAATCTTGGAGTCCATTATGCCGAATTGCGGAAACTAGGGCTTGTTGAAAAATTGCTGGTGAAATTTTCAGACAAAACGGTAGCCTGTTCCATTGGTAATGACCAGTCTGTGTAACAAAATTATTATTAAATTATTATTAAATCTTTTCCTCAACATCTTCCATTATCTTCGAATTTATTAAAGTTATGTTGGATCCACTGTCATAAATTCCAGTAACTTCTTACATATGTGTATCTCTAACCAGTCTCTATAGTAACAAAAAATGAGTAGGTATATCATTTTTACATATTGTTTACCTAAATTACGATGGGAAGCGAATCCGACAATAATAAAGAACGTGGACATAATTTACGTTGATATATGTGCATATACATATATATATATATATATATATATATATATATCTATAAGGATATTATAAAATACGTAAGTACATAATGCAGTGTACATTTTTGGCACATCTCTCCATGTGCTACGTTTGACGTATTATAATGCGTACACAACATAAGTCAGTATATTTAATATCAGTAAACCTATTTTGTCGTCGCGTCATTATCAGATGCTTACTTATTATAATATTCTAAGTAATACTATTCCAATGCTCATATTAATACAGATTTAGTGGAATATATTTCTAGTAGTTTGAAATACTCGTGTTATGTAGACCTTGTTATACATTCTATTCTTTCAAAATCTAGATCTCTAACAATATGTATATTTTTATTTGAAGTTTTATTAACATCACGGACACTAACACTGGATTTCATCCAAGATCATTTAAATTACTAGAAATAACTCAGACAGACAAAAACACTAAAAAAGAGCTCTATTTTAGTAACAAAAAGGCCTGCAGGCTATTAAAACTGTTTTATTATTTCATTTTAATTTATTATTGTGCTTCTACTGGTATTTAAATGTGTAAGTAGAGTGCAAAATATTCCATACTATTTTTTTTGTTATTGTCTGATTACGTGTAGAAATTTATAGCATCAAGATGCAGTTAACTTTTCTTTACACTTTCGTTAATTTTCTTAGTTCATATAATTAAGCAACCATTAAAAAATGACCAACATCTCTTTTCTGGTAATCACAATAGCATATCGTTATAACAAATTTAGAATTAAAGTAGTTATAAAAATCCCGATGCACACGCGCCAGAAATTAGAGAACTGTTCTCAAATTTAATTCGTCTGCTCGTCAAAGATTTTCCTACAAAGGTATCTGTTAGCAATAACCCATTACATCGAGTAATAATGTTCTCACACGATGTGTTGTAA
This sequence comes from Holotrichia oblita, assembly GCA_023690525.1. Classification (NCBI taxonomy): domain Eukaryota; kingdom Metazoa; phylum Arthropoda; class Insecta; order Coleoptera; family Scarabaeidae; genus Holotrichia; species Holotrichia oblita. Next base: position 30,394,383 of record CM043020.1, read on the forward strand.
TTCAACGCTACTTTGATAGATGTAACTTGTATGGATATTTTTCTTTTGATCTATAATAATCCCATACGGAAGTCGGATCTATTCATTTCAATGATTCGTTACTATTATGTTTCAAATAGAAAATGTATACGCTATCGACCATTGAAATTACGATAACTGTTCGAAATTAATTTTTATCAAACTAAGAATCGTTGTCTTAATAAAGCAATTCCGATTCTTACAGTATATGTACAAATAATATTTTTAAAATGCTGAAAGAAAAGCTGATAACTAAAGTCAAGAATATCAGTACTAAGTAAGCTAACTCAACGCCTATTGATCCCCAAAATTGCAGCAGAGGCCAATAGGGAATTCGAAAGACCAACAGCTGCTGTGAAAAAGCCGTTGTTGCAAAACAGTGTACCGAAAATAACAGGAAAGTGTAAAAATGAAAATTGGCTAAATATTCTTTGGACTGATAAAATCAATTTTGAAGCGCTGGATTGGAAGACTTTTTACAAAACGAAAGAAGTATGAAAGATACTGTCTAATTGCGTCTTATCCATGGTAAAAGATGATGGCAGTTCTGTGATGAGTTGGAGTTATTCTACGAAAATCGGAGACCTAGTAAAAACCATTATTATGCGCAAATAAAATTATAGACGAATTATACAAGAGAAGTCCGTAATATTTGGATTACACTTAAATGACGTGCTGATTTCCATAAAGCGCAAACAACATACGAAATGTCCACACTTAGTCGGCAACATTTTTGGCAAAACTTTAACCAAACTAATCCATGCCGCTACTGATATAAGCATAAAAGGCTATTTCGATGAGTAAAAGACATAACATTACAATGTATTGTATTTTCAATGTCATTTCTTCTTCTTATATCTGTTTTTTTTTCTGGCAACATGCTTTTTGTTTTCTTTTGCATTATCACTGTTTTATTTATGTTTGCATTAATTTATTGGTTGTCCTAACTCTAATGGTATATAGTGTACATATATATATATGAAAACAGATTTAAAGGTTTTACTTTATCGATATTTTTAACTCTCATAAATGTAAGAGTATTATGTGACAAGGCTATACTATTACATCACATATATAAAAATTTAATATAAATCGGGAAAATTCATGTTTACGATTGCTTACAATATAAGTCGTAAGGTTGGGACTCTGAATATTTGGACAATCTCCCAACGCATCCCATTTAGTATATATTTTTTTCTATAAATTTTGATAGCTGTTGCTAATTTCACTACATCGAAGATAATGTATATTTTTTATGTTTGAATGTTACATACATACGTATATGTAAGGAGATAGGAACAGATGTAACATGATACAAATATAACAGCTGCCCCATCTTTGCTTAGCATAGCTAATAAAAGTTCTCGCTTCCATGCATGTGGGACTGGACATGGAAGGTAATATTGTGATAGTCTGGATACATCATTAATTTTTTCTTTGTGTACGAATATGCAAATCTTATTGCCATTCTGTCTGTTCTGCTGACAATGATAATAAAGTAGCTAAATGTATGTACACTAATTATTGTTCTGTAATGTTTAGAACATTTATACCTCGATGAAATAGCGTTAATTAAAGTCTAGTTGTATTGATATTCAGTATCTTTTTATTACAGAAAATGCCAGAAGTTCGAGAGCAATAAATTGTCAAACAATGGCACGTCAGAAAAATGGCATCACGAGGTTGGTTTTCTAATTTTATGAAAAGAAATTTCACACTACCAGTAAAAGTCCCAAGAGCTAGAAATCATGCAAAGCTTATGAATTCTAAAAGGTGAACCTTAATAATTTTACCCACAATTTAGTGAAGTTAGTGGAAAAAGGTAGATTTGTGACTGCAAATATATAGAATGTAGACGAAACAGGAGTGACACCAGAAGTAAAATCCACGGCTATGTATCCGTCACCGACGTCCATACTGGAGGACTTCAAAAGCCACAACACTCATAGGGAACTTTGCAAATTTGTTTTATACACTCGTCCAACAGTTCTTCGCCCCGTCTTCGCCGAACAACTGCAATACCTTTTGATTCGTCATAAAAAATCCCTTTATTCTACTGTTCGATTGTCCAAGCTGACGGTCTAGCGCCTACTTAAGACGGGGATTGTCGAATTTTTTGCATTAGTATAGGCTTCTTTCGCGGTAGCCGAGCATTTAGTCCCGTAAATTTTAAGCGGCGTCATACTGTTGAGGCACACATGACTGCTCCTCTTGTTTCCATTAATTCTGCAGCCAATACTGATGATGTTGCAAACCGTTTTTAAACATAAACCCTGCAATACTCTACCGTCTCGTACATTTGTCGACCGCCGCATCGTTTGGTTTTGCGTCCTACCTGTTTCATTGTAATTTTTTTAAAGTCGACTAAGTAACTGTGAATAAATTACATTGAACACTGTTACGTATCGCTCTAATAGAGAGTCTTTCGGTTTTTAAAGCAAGAATTACAGCTTTTTGGTCACTTTGCAATAGTTTATATTTTCCCATATTTCACCAGAAAACTAGAACTAAAACTTAAAACCGAAAACTTCCATAAACTTATGATTCTGTGTCATAATATACAACGCGCGTTCAACGGAGATAATGACAATTGTAGCGAATTCTAGTAGGCGTTGCTTCATTTTCCAGCAGTAGGTACATACTGTACTTTCGGAGACGAATCTGTGTCACCAGTTTTCAAAAGAAGTGATGAGTTCAATACGTAAAGAATTACTAGAATTAAAATAAAGGTGAGCGCAAACTTTGTAGCTTCCTAAACTTTTAGAGTTTTGGTGCATGATGAATGAAATATGTACCGCGATATATAACAATTGCTACGATTGTCTCTGGTCTCCCCTACTTAAGAATTATGTATGTTCTATTATCAAAATTTACTTAGGAATGTCTCCCCATATTACAGATTGGATTTTTGACATAATATTTATAATATCCCTCTCTCCCATATTTTGGTGAAACATTGTGGATGTATTCAAGTATAAATGTTTATTTGCGCACTTGCGATTATTAGACTGCCACAATTTGTTAATCTATAATTTATTACAATAATATTTTGACATTTTCAGGTATATATCGCATGTTTAACCAAAATTATTATCTACTTGCATTGTATATCATTTTCCGCACTGATAAATCCAATAATTCCATCAATTACTTTTTATAACAGCTCATCTAAACCACACCACATGATATACATACATACATATGTATATTAATTTTGCAGATATTTAAACGCATGCTTATAAAATATCATTTACATATCTCAATTGTCATACTGTAGTTATATCAATGGAGATTTCTTAGAAAGAAAGTAAACACAACGGCTTATGTAACTGATAAGCTCTACTTTACTGACATCGATAACAGACGCGATTAACTGTCGTCAAACTGGCACCTAATTCTACTTACTCGCATTACAGCCAGCTAAGAACATTCGTAATGTATGCATTGTTATATGTGCTTTACAATACCTCCATAGAAATCTCAGGAGCTATATAATCAGTTTGCTTTAAGTATTCCATTTTGGAACTGCTTTCGTTTTATTGCAATAGATATATGAATAAACAATATCAATGTAATTTCTTAAGGGTATAAGCAATCAAAATATAATATTTTGATAACGATACGTGTCATCCAAGTTAATTCTAGACTTCCGGTTAAATGATCTAAGTCGGAGAATAATAGAGTGCGTATTGCATTTCTCCTTATCTCTCCAGCAACGAACTGATAATTTTCGCATAAAACATATCGGTACTTACAATTTCTATTCTGTTTTATCTGTGCATTGGATGGTGCGCGTTTTGTTGTGAGAGCTCACTGCATAATCCATTCGGTGCCGAACTATAAAAACGGCGTCTTAGTTTTAAGTTTTTATTCAGTGATGGTACAATGTCGGATTTGGAGGATTTTGAAATGAGAACACGGAAAAAATATTACATGGGTAGCCGTAGGAAGCACGTTAGTGCCGATGCCGATCTCTGTAAGTTTTTATCTTTATATAATTGTTCATATATTTTCCCGGTAGAGAAGATTACCCTTTTTTTGCGAGAAAATAGTTCAAAAGTACCGAATTTGTTAATCATATTTCTCAGTTGAGCGAATAAACTTTAGAAACAATTGCAAATGTATTTCTAAATATAAAGTGTTATTTTAGAATTAAACTCAAAATAATAGATTCATTTTAGTATTTTCCCTATATAATTTACTACTTTTGAATGGCATTCATGATTATCGTCATCTTTGATTTAATAAACATATCAAGAATAATAATAATAGGTGAAATAACAAGTAATCTATGTTTTCCTCGCGAAGAAAATAAATTTGTGATCAATGCATAGATATAATGCACATATAATTAATATAAAATATATCTTTTAAATGGTTTAAGAGTGTCCGTTTAGCTAAAAATATTCTATCTGGTTATAGGATTATTTACTCCGCTAATAAATTTATTTTCTACTTTCCTTTTCTTTTAAAATTTTTCTATATATAGTAGATCTCAAAACGTTACCAAACAATAACTTAATCTAGCGATATTGCTTTATATGACTCAACAACAAAGATAGATATGAGTGTGTATAATAAAATCGATTATAACCAAGATTAGACTAAATTAAAAATGAAGTGGATACGTATTTGATCTGAAAGCTCGGAAATCCCTTGAATTATACATCGAACTTATAGCATTTTTTCTAGTATTATACAAAATATCGTGAACATAAAAGGAATAATACGTAGCTCAATATGTAGATGCATATATGATTTGTATTTTAAGTTTCTACCAAAATAAGCGGGTGATTGTTAGATTACTCGCGTTGATGAATAAACAGAAAAGAGTCCAGAATAGAACCTGACTCACTTCACCTTAAAACTCAAGCTTATTTCGCCATCCACAGCCACCTGTTGAGTTTTATTTTCCGAATATGATCTAATATTTCTTTCATTTCCCTGAAACCCGTACTTTGAAGATGACTAAATATGTATCGTGTTTGCTTAGTTTAACTGAGAAATTATTCAAAACTTCTGGCCTTTGCTTTATCTCCATTTTATGGGCAGGAATTATATTGCTTAGTTTTAATACGTCACTATTGTTACTTTCCATGATTTCGAAACGTAAGCTATATCAAGAGTTCTAAAGGCATTCAACTATGTAACGATGTAAGCTCTTGAACGTATTATCTCTTATTTACTTACATTACCTAGTACACACACTTGTTCCTTCAATTGCTTGCACACACAAAAAACTTTTTTCAATTCAAGGAAGACTATTTAAATTAAAGAAATCAGAACTTCGTAAATAAGTGAAGATATCATCTGCATAAAAAAATACTCTCTTGGAATTGAAGAAAATGTCAAGTTGGTTGAAATGTTTTAGATTGCTGCAAAACGAGTAATAATCTTTCAATATGAAAAATATTTTTGAGGAGTTTTATTAATTGCATAAAAACTGACATTTATTTGACTAAGATACTTTTTATTTGAAAAAATTATTTATTTGATCGTAGGTAATAGCTTCGTTATTATTTTATTTTAATATGGGCGTCGCCAGCCCACGTTTTGGCAAGTGGCCCATCTGAATCGCCCTAATGTGATACACACCTTGAGATCGTCTCATCGAGACATGCATCGGGGTCTTTGGGCTGTCTTTCCTTCCCTTGGGGATTTCTACCATACATCTTCCCTTGCTTCAACAGGAGTTCGGGTAACAACTTTGAACATATTATGTACGAGGGTTCATCTGTGTGCGATCGATAACATCACTTTCACTAGATTTCCCGGTGTCAATTCCATTTCCAACTCGTTATACACTGGCACTCGAATGTGTGCTCGTCTCTGGCATTGAAAAGTGGTATTTCCATTGTCCTTGCCGAATCTGACTGCGTAGCCCCTAAAAACACCAAGTTCAGTTAGTACTTGCGTCACAAAGTAGTCTATCTTTTAAAGCTGCAGTTAAGCCAAGGTCTAATATCGGGAATAAGTCTTTTTTCCACTGTGCCTTCGTAGTTGGCTCCAACGATCTTGCCACTTGTCTACACTTGCCTCCCTTGCGCTAGTCGACACTCGAGTCCACCGTCTGTGTAAATACACTTCCTTTCATATGCCAGAAGGTCTATCTGGAAAATTGACGTTTTTATTTGAAATTATTATTATTATTATTGAAACATCAGTCAGTTATCTTGACTTCATTTTTAAGCATGAAGTACCTATTGCTTGTATATGAAGGTTGGCCGCATGTGGTCACTTGTTTAAAACTTCAGTTTGGTAGTACAACTTTCGCGAAAAGAACTGAAACTTTTAATCCAAAAGATGTCTAGGTCATTACATGTCACCGATTGTATAGAATGTCTGAACCTTGAACTTAAAACCACTTCATAATCTTCTCCGCTACAGAAACTACCTAAAGTCAGGTAATGATTTGGATTAAAAGTAAAAAATGGGAAATCACTTTACTTGTGTTTACATTGTTTTTCTTCGTTGCCATTGGTTTCTTTTTAGTTGCAACTAAAATAGTACAATTCATACCAAAACATATAATGTTTGTCTAAACGAAAGAATTCGTTACCGCTATATACTAACAAATACACTACTGTTTATATGCTACAAAATACTCCAAGGGAATATCTAAATGTCAATGGATTGATAACAATGCTCCACCTATTCAGAGAAGTCAACACAAATATGGTGAGGAGTTGTACAAGCATATTATTGCGCCACATCTTGCAATTACAAAGTGCTAGAATCTGACTCACTGAGTCATTCAAAATAACACATCGGAAAAATATGGAAAATTTTATAAACTTTCCCCTAATAATTTCTCGGCAAAATATTTTTCAATAAAATCATGGAAAAGCAAGTTTACTGTGTTATGGTGTGCTTGCTTCATAGGGTTTGCGATCGGTCAGCTAGTTCTACATGTGATGGTAACCTTGAATTGAAAATTACTATGCAGTCGAGTGATGTATAAATATTCCATGGTTGGTAAGTTTGCTGTGCATTTTCTTTTCTTATAATTTAAATTAAATGCAAAATTGCATGCGTACGCTTCTGGCATGTGTACCGAATTTGCCATGTTTACTTATATAACTCTGTGAAGCTTTTATTGTGATGGTATCTTGATGCCAAATAGCAAAGATGTTTACATTCACGGAAAAATTAAATAATTGATTTAAGGGATTGTCGAATTTTTTGCATTAGTATAGGCTTCTTTCGCGGTAGCCGAGCATTTAGTCCCGTAAATTTTAAGCGGCGTCATACTGTTGAGGCACACATGACTGCTCCTCTTGTTTCCATTAATTCTGCAGCCAATACTGATGATGTTGCAAACCGTTTTTTAAACATAAACCCCTGCAATACTCTACCGTCTCGCTGTACATTTGTCGACCGCCGCATCGTTTGGTTTGCGTCCTACCTGTTTCATTGTAAATTTTTTTAAAGTCGACTAAGTAACTGTGAATAAATTACATCGAACACCGTTACGTATCATAAACTCTAATAGAGAATCTTTCGGTTTTTAAAGCAAGAATTACAGCTTTTTGTCACTTTGCAATAGTTTATATTTTCCCATATTTCACACCAGAAAACTAGAACTAAAACTTAAAACCGAAAACTTCCATAAACTTATGATTCTGTGTCATAATATACAACGCGCGTTCAACGGAGATAATGACAATTGTAGCGAATTCTAGTAGGCGTTGCGCTTCATTTTTCACAGTAGGTACATACTGTACTTTCGGAGACGAATCTGTGTCACCAGTTTTCAAAAGAAGTGATGAGTTCAATACGTAAAGAATTACTAGAATTAAAATAAAAGGTGAGCGCAAACTTTTGTAGCTTCCTAAACTTTTAGAGTTTTGGTGCATGATGAATGAAATATGTACCGCGATATATAACAATTGCATGATTGTCTCTGGTCTCCCTACTTAAGAATTATGTATGTTCTATTATCAAATTTACTTAGGAATGTCTCCCATATTACAGATTGGATTTTTGACATAATATTTATAATATCCCTCTCTCCCATATTTTGGTGAAACATTGTGGATGTATTCAAGTATAAATGTTTATTTGTGCACTTGCGATTATTAGACTGCCACAATTTGTTAATCTATAATTTATTACAATAATATTTTGACATTTCCAGGTATATATCGCATGTTTAACCAAAATTATTATCTACTTGCATTGTATATCATTTTCCGCACTGATCATCAATAATTCCATCATTACTTTTTATAACAGCTCATCTAAACCACACCACATGATATACATACATACATATGTATATTAATTTTTGTAGATATTTAAACGCATGCTTATAAAATATCATTTACATATCTCAATTGTCATACTGTAGTTATATCAATGGAGATTTCTTAGAAAGAAAGTAAACACAACGGCTTATGTAACTGATAAGCTCTACTTTACTGACATCGATAACAGACGCGATTAACTGTCGTCAAACTGGCACCTAATTCTACTTACTCGCATTACAGCCAGCTAAGAACATTCGTAATGTATGCATTGTTATATGTGCTTTACAATACCTCCATAGAAATCTCGGAGCTATATAATCAGTTTGCTTTAAGTATTCCATTTTGGAACTGCTTTCGTTTTATTGCAATAGATATATGAATAAACAATATCAATGTAATTTCTTAAGGGTATAAGCAATCAAAATATAATATTTTGATAACGATACGTGTCATCCAAGTTAATTCAGACTTCGGTTAAATGATCTAAGTCGGAGAATAATAGGAGTGCGTATTGCATTTCTCCTTATCTCTCCAGCAACGAACTGATAATTTTCGCATAAAACATATCGGTACTTACAATTTCTATTCTGTTTTATCTGTGCATTGGATGGTGCGCGTTTTGTTGTGAGAGCTCACTGCATAATCCATTCGGTGCCGAACTATAAAAACGGCGTCTTAGTTTTAAGTTTTTATTCAGTGATGGTACAATGTCGGATTTGGAGGATTTTGAAATGAGAACACGGAAAAATATTACATGGGTAGCCGTAGGAAGCACGTTAGTGCCGATGCCGATCTCTGTAAGTTTTATCTTTATATAATTGTTCATATATTTTCCCGGTAGAGAAGATTACCCTTTTTTTGCGAGAAAATAGTTCAAAAGTACCGAATTTGTTAATCATATTTCTCAGTTGAGCGAATAAACTTTAGAAACAATTGCAAATGTATTTCTAAATATAAAGTGTTATTTTAGAATTAAACTCAAAATAATAGATTCATTTTAGTATTTTCCTATATAATTTACTACTTTTTGAATGGCATTCATGATTATCGTCATCTTTGATTTAATAAACATATCAAGAATAATAATAATAGGTGAAATAACAAGTAATCTATGTTTTCCTCGCGAAGAAAATAAATTTGTGATCAATGCATAGATATAATGCACATATAATTAATATAAAATATATCTTTTAAATGGTTTAAAGAGTGTCCGTTTAGCTAAATAATTCTATCTGGTTACTTGGATTATTTACTCCACTTTAAACAAATTTGTTTTCTACTTTCCTTTTCTTTTAAAATTTTTCTATATATAGTAGATCTCAAAACGTTACCAAACAATAACTTAATCTAGCGATATTACTTTATATGACTCAACAACAGATAGATATGAGTGTGTATAATAAAATCGATTATAACCAAGATTAGACTAAATTAAAAATGAAGTGGATACGTATTTGATCTGAAAGCTCAGGAAATCCCTTGAATTATACATCGAACTTATATATTTTTCTAGTATTATACAAAATATCGTGAACATAAAAGGAATAATACGTAGCTCCAATATGTAGATGCATATATGATTTGTATTTTAAGTTTCTACCAAAATAAGCGGGTGATTGTTAGATTACTCGCGTTGATGAATAAACAGAAAAGAGTCCAGAATAGAACCCTGACTCACTTCACCTTAAAACTCAAGCTTATTTCGCCATCCACAGCCACCTGTTGAGTTTTATTTTCCGAATATGATCTAATATTTCTTTCATTTTCCTATGAAACCCGTACTTTGAAGATGACTAAATATGTATCGTGTTTGCTTAGCGAATCTGAGAAATTGGTCTAAAACTTTCGGGTTTTGCTTTATCTCCATTTTATGGGCAGGAATTATATTGCTTAGTTTTAATACGTCACTATTGTTACTTTCCATGATTTCGAAACGTAAGCTATATCAAGAGTTCTAAAGGCATTCAACTATGTAACGATGTAAGCTCTTGAACGTATTATCTCTTATTTACTTACATTACCTAGTACACACACTTGTTCCTTCAATTGCTTGCACCACAAAAAAACTTTTTTCAATTCAAGGAAGACTATTTAAATTAAAGAAATCAGAACTTCGTAAATAAGTGAAGATATCATCTGCATAAAAAAATACTCTCTTGGAATTGAAGAAAATGTCAAGTTGGTTGAAATGTTTTAGATTGCTGCAAAACGAGTAATAATCTTTCAATATGAAAAATATTTTTGAGGAGTTTTATTAATTGCATAAAAACTGACATTTATTTGACTAAGATACTTTTTATTTGAAAAAATTATTTATTTGATCGTAGGTAATAGCTTCGTTATTATTTTATTTTAATATGGGCGTCGCCAGCCCACGTTTTGGCAAGTGGCCCATCTGAATCGCCCTAATGTGATACACACCTTGAGATCGTCTCATCGAGACATGCATCGGGGTCTTTGGGCTGTCTTTCCTTCCCTTGGGGATTTCTACCATACATCTTCCCTTGCTTCAACAGGAGTTCGGGTAACAACTTTGAACATATTATGTACGAGGGTTCATCTGTGTGCGATCGATAACATCACTTTCACTAGATTTCCCGGTGTCAATTCCATTTCCAACTCGTTATACACTGGCACTCGAATGTGTGCTCGTCTCTGGCATTGAAAAGTGGTATTTCCATTGTCCTTGCCGAATCTGACTGCGTAGCCCCTAAAAACACCAAGTTCAGTTAGTACTTGCGTCACAAAGTAGTCTATCTTTTAAAGCTGCAGTTAAGCCAAGGTCTAATATCGGGAATAAGTCTTTTTTCCACTGTGCCTTCGTAGTTGGCTCCAACGATCTTGCCACTTGTCTACACTTGCCTCCCTTGCGCTAGTCGACACTCGAGTCCACCGTCTGTGTAAATACACTTCCTTTCATATGCCAGAAGGTCTATCTGGAAAATTGACGTTTTTATTTGAAATTATTATTATTATTATTGAAACATCAGTCAGTTATCTTGACTTCATTTTTAAGCATGAAGTACCTATTGCTTGTATATGAAGGTTGGCCGCATGTGGTCACTTGTTTAAAACTTCAGTTTGGTAGTACAACTTTCGCGAAAAGAACTGAAACTTTTAATCCAAAAGATGTCTAGGTCATTACATGTCACCGATTGTATAGAATGTCTGAACCTTGAACTTAAAACCACTTCATAATCTTCTCCGCTACAGAAACTACCTAAAGTCAGGTAATGATTTGGATTAAAAGTAAAAAATGGGAAATCACTTTACTTGTGTTTACATTGTTTTTCTTCGTTGCCATTGGTTTCTTTTTAGTTGCAACTAAAATAGTACAATTCATACCAAAACATATAATGTTTGTCTAAACGAAAGAATTCGTTACCGCTATATACTAACAAATACACTACTGTTTATATGCTACAAAATACTCCAAGGGAATATCTAAATGTCAATGGATTGATAACAATGCTCCACCTATTCAGAGAAGTCAACACAAATATGGTGAGGAGTTGTACAAGCATATTATTGCGCCACATCTTGCAATTACAAAGTGCTAGAATCTGACTCACTGAGTCATTCAAAATAACACATCGGAAAAATATGGAAAATTTTATAAACTTTCCCCTAATAATTTCTCGGCAAAATATTTTTCAATAAAATCATGGAAAAGCAAGTTTACTGTGTTATGGTGTGCTTGCTTCATAGGGTTTGCGATCGGTCAGCTAGTTCTACATGTGATGGTAACCTTGAATTGAAAATTACTATGCAGTCGAGTGATGTATAAATATTCCATGGTTGGTAAGTTTGCTGTGCATTTTCTTTTCTTATAATTTAAATTAAATGCAAAATTGCATGCGTACGCTTCTGGCATGTGTACCGAATTTGCCATGTTTACTTATATAACTCTGTGAAGCTTTTATTGTGATGGTATCTTATTGCCAAATAGCAAAGATGTTTACATTCACGGAAAAATTAAATAATTGATTTAAGGAAATATTAGCCTACACAGACAAATGGCTTTGTTTCTATTTGGGCAAATAAATAATTCAACTTGTTACTGCCAAATACTTGGTGCGAACTGCATTTATCCAAACATTTTGGAGATTTGAATTGTGTGTGTATGAAAAAATTTATCCAAATCAATTTTCTTGATTGTAGGATAGTTCTTATAAACAATATTTATTTTATAATGAGAAAAAGGAAAACCATTCTACTAGCGTAATTGAAAGTATTGTCAAACAGAAAATCCGTAAGTAAAGTGTTATTAGATTTAACAATGAAACGTAGCTACATATTATTTAGTTGTTCCTACAGTGATGAGGCGCCATTTCATTCTTCAGTTGAGGTAAGTAGCATTCATAATTCATATGCGGATGTATGTACTCTTAATAAGAGTGATTCTTCTGTTCCGTTCCGAATAATACCTAACGAACCGTTAACTTGTCGAAGATATTGAGCACTACTTTAGTTCAATATGGATTATAGGAAACCAATACCTATAACTGTACATGTTTGCACATAATGTTAGCTTATTAGCAAAATAATATTCTACATAATATAGTAGAATTATTCTTAATCACATTTATAGATTTTCAAAAGCGTTGTAGATTATATGGTTATTTTCACAGTAGATATTAGCATTTAATAGTTCTGTACACCCAGTGAAATTATTTAATAACATAGCGCATTCTCTCAATATATTTTAACTCAAACTTTAGCATTCTTCAAAATGACGAGAAAATTCTATAGTAGGTAACTGACTGCGACCACAATGTTTGGACGTAGGTATCATGTCAACTTTCTTCAATGAAAGGCCTGAAAAATTGATTGAGGAGGTACATTGCTTGCAGTATCTGCGATATTCCGTCATGTTGTACATATACTACGTACCTATTTATTATATTTTCATTTGCCAAGTCATGTTTGTGTATAGGTTAACAGAAGATTATTATTTTATATAATATTGCTATCGCAAAAATACTTGGTGATATAACAATATTAAATTTGGCTAAAGATTGCATCATTTCCGAATCTTCGTGTTGGAAGTCAGGTTGGGAAAGCAGTCGAATGTTTATGTGAAACGGAAAATTGTGAATAGGCTGAAGTAACATTCAAACACATTCTGAAATTTTGGGAAATACAATCAAAGTTTTTCGTTGAGCATATTAAGATGCCGTCCATTGTTCTTGATAATCTCATCTAATACTTATTAATACAATAATATTTATGATTGTTGTGAAATTATTGTCGGTTTGTGAGCTAGCTTGGTGTTATATAACTCATCTATCTGCATAACTTTTGCAATTGCATTTTTCAAGTGATTTTTGCATTAACATTGTACAAGAGTTGTTACGACAATGTGCAAAAGTAACGACAAGAGACCAATTTCAAGTTTATGTCTTCATTATTTGCTTCCGTTGACTATGCACATAGAATGAAGCAACGGATAGCGACGACCACAACGGTAGCAGTAAAATCCATTGTCAGGTCTCCATTTTTCTCATTGTAAGCAATAACTCCCGAGGTCCTGTTAGATACAGCAAGTAACGGTTGACAAATGATTGAAATGTTTCCTCTTATAAAATGTACTATTGGTAAGTACCGGCGTGTAATAATCCCTTACCTCATACGAGTGTGTTTTACAGCAACACCATATATTCTCTTAAATACAAGTAATATGTTTAGGTACCAAATCTAAATGTGGACACTATATAATTTTAACGGGCTTCTTTTATATTTTTTAATTACAGCAGAAATTGAATTACCTAAAAGACAAAACAAAAGAAACGAATTAACCGTTTTTGTAGATTGTAGAGTGTTCATCGCTTTTTCATATTGACGCAACGAAATCAATTAGTCATGAGAAGATGATTTCTCGATCGTTTTTTCACGACCTTGGTGGTCTTTCAGCGGGATAAATCAAGTACGGATAAAAAGATTTAGAAACAAACTTAACCAATTTCGAAGAATAACCTCGAATCTAAGTCTAATAAGATTCGTTGAGATAAATAAAACTTGTGCACTGCCTCTTCACGAGAATTAATGTCTTTAAATAAATCGTTTTTGTTGAACCTCTTTAAAGAAAAAGTACGTTACAAGGTTTGGTGTTTAGTCGTGCGTAATATAAACAAGTGAAAGTGCTCATATGTTGTAATTGTTAATTGTATTAGAATCATGCTACAGGTGCTAGATGGCCTAGTTTTAATCTGTTTGAAGGTTTATGGAAGATTCACAGTTAAATATGTAACCTAAATTAGGCCACTGTAGAATAACATCTTAATAATTTTCATTGCTCTTTTTCTAGCCCAAAATTGAGAAATATTATATTTTAAATGCTGGAAATGTTAACAAATGAGTGAAATCGAGTCTTCTATCTTTGTCATTCATTATGAATAAATAGCTTTATCAACTGGAATGAAGGATCCAGTGTAAGGCCTTCCACAAAATCGTCTATCAAACCAAAGATTTTGACTATATGAAAAAGATTATAAACAAAGTATTTAGATTAGCAGGATTTTGCTAAGATGAAGGACTAGGTAATTTTTTCCTTTAACCACCAGAAAAGAGAAGGCTTTAATGTAACATCTTCCTGGAGCAACATATACACAAATTGACTAATCTGATGCAGATGGTAACAGGTGGCAAATTTGCAGACATCGTTTTCATAGGTGCCTTATGGCGATTTCATAATAAATTCGTCAAAGATCTCCATAATAGTATGAACTCGATGAAATGCGCGATTTAGGTTAATGACTTCTATCTGGTAATTCTTGATCGAAAGCTGACATTCCGGACCTACATCACAAACGTAGTCGAAAGTAATTGAGTCTGATTCAGAAATCTCATCAAACTTGCTGGATATGTAAGATTATCACACTTACGGACGGTACTTGTGCGCCGGATAACACAAAATGTTGCAAAATCATGTAGCATTGTGCAATGACCAATCTGTGTAGGTAAACTCAAGCCTTAAATATAAAGGTTCGTTTTGGCGGCTTTGCGAAGCTCATGGTTTAGGTCAGCTCTCTAGTACAACTCAGCTCCGCTAATTTTTCCTATGTAGTCTTAGCGAATTTTTGTTATTCGATGAGCGAAGTGCTTTAATAAGAATAACCTATGAAATTGGAAGCGGAATTTCTTTTTGAAGTAGTCACGAAATAGTCATGAGACAACAATAAAAGAAGGTGTTACGGTCTATTTTTCCATCTACTAAGCTGATTAATTTTTCAATTTAATTAATTTTAGCGAAATTAATACAGTGATAGAGTTACGATCTTTGACATTTACGGTAATCGCTCGCCTTGTTTTGGACTTACTTCTTCTTCCATATCATCATCATTCTTCTAAATTAGGCATGGTAACAAGCAGATTGGACATAGCCGCATCAAATCATTTCAAACCTTGTTTGTGTTTATAAAAATCAGTTTATCTGATATGTGCCCAATTACATATTCTTACTGTCATTATACTGTGCTAAAAATCCTTAGTTGTATCAGACAATCGCGACCACGTTTTTTTTCAAGCTAGTTTTAAACTAAGTTTACAATGTGATTTAAAGCACTGTGCTTGAAAGGTGCGCCTTAATACGTAGATGTAAACTGATGTATGGACATGTATACCGGTAATTGTAATTATATTTTTTAACGTTGAAAAACAATTTCTAGTAAAATTAACCAATGCAATATTCTCGGTAATAAATACTTCGTTTTAAATAGGTCTTGTTTCTATATTCGGGCGCGTAAGCACTTTTTGTCTCCTTCGCTGATATAGCGAGAACTGACACATGGCTCAAGGCGCCAAGTGCAAAGTCCGCACGCGTTGACAGACCGTGATTTTGGTTTTCGTTTGCACACAGATAAGATCAAACGACGTATATTATACCACTCACTCTCTTAATATCCAATAATAATAACAACATTCTATTGTTTTAGCGAAAGAGAGAAAGTCTCCATATTTATAATTTATGTACACTGTTCAGTGGAGAACGTATTGTAGCTCTTTCGCGTTACCGTTATTACTAGTGGGCTGATGGTAACTTTCGTATACAAAGTGTTTATATCACGTTTTATAATTTTGTCATGATTGTGGAAAACATTTTGATATCTTTTATAACAAGCTCTTTGTGTCAATGCTTAGATTCATATCAAATTCAATTCACAATCAGGACAAAATTATCGTGAAGCGCAGTACAAGAATATATACAAATAAGGTATTTATGTAAAACCAAGCATGGAAATGGCTGCAATGAATGGTAATTCTATCTAATGCGATTATGTAAAAATAAACTACAGTAAGGCATTGAGCCTAACAGGTGACAACCGGAAATATCGGATTGTGGAGGAATGTTTCTGATTTAATTTTATATCACAGTAGATAATAATAATAACACAATGTGTATTGCTTTCTTCGGTACCACCTACCAAATTCTGTTTGCTAGATAAATTTTTACTGCCCTTAGTTCACATTTAAAACTAAATTTGCACAAAATGTATTGGTAGAAATGATTGTATTGATTCGAACCGTAAAACGTCATCACTTGTTAACTGTTCAAAATTACATCAGCTGACAATTAACTAATTAGTACGATACGTACATGAACTACCTATTTTGTCATACAGCCCGAGCCATATTTCACGCATACACGGCCTTAGGTAACCTTCTGGAAAGTCTGACACAAATTGTAGGTTACTACTGCTTACAGCAATATCTAGAAAGAATATAGCCATGATGTCCTTGATGAAGCAATTATGTTGTGAAATTAAGTTCTCTTTAAATGTGCAGACGAACTGTATCGATGGACAGCACACCGAAAACGCTTGTTTGTAAGATATATTGTGGATACCCTTACTACTTTAATTTCAGTTAACTTCTGAAGAAATTTAAAAGTGTGTTTCTTTGGGGCAGAATATTGTGAGTTAAGAAACATTGCCCTGTTAACTTGTATCTACTCAAAAGTAGAAGTCCTTAAAGTCGTTAGGGCATCTTGACTGTTTGAGTTTTGCGTTTTTCTTGCTAATTTTGCTTATCTATTATCAGTTTCCTTAACTGCCTATTCAAAACTTGAAATTATATTTACTGATTTTTTTTTAATTTGAAGATCTAAATAAAATTAGCCAACGAAACTGATGACAACTGAGCAAAATTAAAAAGAAAAGAGCAAAACATTTTGCATTAGATGTGCCCATTTCGCTGTCTACACTCTTCCAAACATTGTAAGGCATTGTTGATTGATTTTCAACCAGGAGTAATTTCTTCACTCTCTTCCTGGATACCCTTTTTATCACGATCAAGTTTGCTGGGGCATTATTATCATCTCGACTCGTAAGATAAAGAAATCGTTTGGCGCTAAGTTAAAACAAAGGATTTAAGGTGTGGGTACTAGCGCTACTGAATATTAAAATCAACTATCTCTATAAGGGCACACAGATCATTACCGCATATCTTTTAGAATTTATAGCAAATGCCTTTCCGTTATTATCGCCTCTATCTTATTATGACTCTATCGGATATTGCTATCTTAATTGCGACTTTATGCAATTCTATGGAATAGAGTTTGATATTTTCTCCTCTATTCGTGCATCCAATAATCACAATAATCCAATTTAATAACAATACAAAAAATAGTAAGAATATATATGTGCTCAACCGAAGCTTGTGTCACTCAGGAGGGTAAATATTTACAGTCGAACCAATTTCGTTAAATTTTTGTATCCAGAATTTGATTAGTTTGGTGTTTCACTATAATATGGCCGCAAATCGTTATGCCCCTTCCTGTATCTATTTTAAATTCATCTATACGCTGACGCATGGATCAGTCCTGAAATCTAACTCACACATTTGGCGGTGTGAGAGTATCAGCTCAAATTATCGCTTATAATACCTCAGAAGCAAAATGTGTAAGCTTTTGAAGCACAGCTTCCCATCGCTTTGTCACCATGGATCTGTCTACAGCCGAGTAGGTTCAGAGGATCATCTTAGGCTTCAGCTCTCATCAGAAGTTTTTCTTAGTATATGGTAACGACTCTATAGTACTCTTGTGGCCTTTTTCAAGCCTTTTAGAGGTAAGTGTTTCTAATGAGTTTCTGGTCTAGTATGATACCCTCAGCTCTTCACTTTGGAAGGCTACCACCCACTAATTTTCCTCAATATAGGTGCCACAATAAATATACTTAGTTTTTTTGCTTTTGTTAATTATACGACGACTATTTTGTATGGGTTATTCTTAAATCCTTTTGCAGATATTACGAACGGGTTTGCTTGAGAATGCTATGGATGTGAGTTAAGATTAGACCATCATGATTACTCCTTTCGCTGATTACTAAATCGCTGACACTACCCCATACCTCATACCTCAAAGCCAACGCTTGAACCTACTGAAGATTTTATTTCTCCCCGGAAACATTTCTTCACGGCTATGACAATCTGCAGAGTTCTATGTCAATACATGTCTGTTTGCTGCTACATTTGGAATTGATTCGTTCCAGATGTTGCAGGACAGACAATATGTCAATAAAAATCACGCAGGTATTTTTATCTACACATGTATTGGCAATTATACCAGACCGTTTAAGGTAGTTGTTAATGCCGATTTAGGAATTTCCAATTTATTCACAGATGCAAGATGTATGCAGTCTATTTGTACAAATTATATTCAATAAGTTTCTCTATTACAATAGGTAACTACCTAGGAAATAATGTTAATTCTCTAAGATTACCTGCATTAGGGTTTTGTATGTCAAGTTAGTCAGTTCTTTCTATGTAAACCGAAGTTATCCTAATGTATTTCCATTTTATTATAGTCATTTGTGTTCCCTATTGTTAGTTTCAGTTTGGGTTTTTCCCTTTTTACTTTAATTAGCATAATTTCGGGTAATGTTATAAAATCTGTTCCTCCTACCCTAAGATTTCCTTATTGTGGAGGGGATGCATTAGTTATCAAGTTCCCTTTTACCAACAATTAACAGCAGTCCTCATTTAACAACAGTTCAAACCAATTCATTTTTCTACAATCACATTGTCACCGCATTATTATATCATTAAATTTAATATTAGTTTAAACTTATCAGTGTCTTTGATTTGAAAACCTCTCCATCGAAAGGTAGGGAAGCGCGAACACATAAACATTACTTCTTACAAAAGGTCGCCGAACAATTTAACAATATTGCCTATACGGCCTTACAACCCGTGGGTGGCGAATAGCGAACTTTGTACAAGGTGGTGTGAGTGCCAAAAGTGCAAAGGTTCCCAACATTTTGGTCCTTCGAGCCGGATACAGCGACATCTCTCACCTCTGCAGGACATTCAGCATCGAGGTAAGTCTCCAATTATTTTCCTATATTCCTTCTTCGTGCAATTGTTGTCAATATGTCAGCACAAGAATTAAAGATTCTGAAGACCAAGAGAGCCACTTTGAAATCATGCATTACCAGAACATACAATTATTTGGACTCTTCTGTCAATAAGCTTGATCCTGTTAGTTTAAACAATCGAAAAATCAAAATCATGCCCGTCTTAGATCAATTCGAAGACACGCAATCTCAAATCGAAGTCTTAGAGGACTCAGATCTTCAAGAGGATGAACGCAAGGCGTTTGAAGATAGATACTTCGATCTCGTAGATCGACTCCAACGCGAAATAAATCGTCTAACCACAAAACCAACGTCTTTCACGGATAATACCCATCAAAATTCTAGTTCTAACGTTCGTTTACCGAAAGTTAATCTTCCTTCATTTTCTGGTTCCTACGAAGATTGGATTCCATTTTATGATACATTTAATTCTCTCATCCATTCCGACAACTCGCTTCCGGACATTCAAAAATTTCATTACCTCAAGTCATCGTTATCGGGTTGCGCTGCCGCACTTTTACAGTCGTTATCGATTTCTGCCGAAAACTATATCGTTGCTTGGGATACTTTAAAATCAAGGTATGACAATAAACGCTTAATCATACATCAACACATCAAAAACATTTTCAATCTACCCTCTTGCTCGAAAGAAAATCACACAATCCTTAGACAAATACTAGATGGTGTTCTTAAACACACAAGGGCATTACAATCCTTATCCAGGCCAGTTGAACATTGGGACGACTTGCTAATCTATATAATCATCAACAAATTGGATACCCTAACAATTAAAGAATGGGAAAACAGCCTCGATGAACCTTCATCTATACCTGAATTATCCAAGTTACTCAATTTCTTGAATTACAAATGCCAGACTCTCGAATCAATTTCAAATAGGTCATTAAGTGATCACATAGGACCAAGCAAGCATTCAAAAACATCTACGAATGTGGTAACATCGGTCACTTGCCCAATATGTTCCAAGAATCACCTCGTTCATCAATGTGAGAAGTTTTTAAAATTATCCACGGACAAAAGAATTGACGCCATTAAATCACGCAAAATGTGCCTGAATTGTTTGCGAGCAGGTCATCGCACATCAGACTGTAAAAACCAATATTCCTGTAAAACATGTAATAAACGACATCATACTCTACTACACACTCCTGAATCATCTACATCGTCAAATGCCAACCAGAATGTTACCATTAGCAACTGTGCATCCGATGACAGAATAGAAACACAGACACTACTATCAACCGCACTTATCTTGGTCAACGATGTGAAAGGGCATTCTCATGAATGTAGAGTACTATTGGACTGTGGTTCCCAATCTAATTTCATTACCCAATCGTTTGCTGATCGTTTAGGCATCAAACAAGAATCTACTTCAATACCCGTTGTCGGCTTCAATCAATCATCTACAAGAGTACACAAATCCACCAATGTTAGAATATTGTCAAGGCTTAACGCTTATCAAGCAAACGTTAAATGTCTGGTAATAGACAAGATAACCGGCTGTCTACCAACGGTATCTGTTCACCTCTCCCTATTCGATGTTCCCAAAAACATCAAACTGGCTGACCCGCAATTCAATATATCTAAACCAATAGACATGCTCATCGGAATTGACTTGTTTTGGAAGGTTATGTGTGTCGGTCAAATTAAGGCATCTCGAACGCAGCCTTGCTTCCAAAAGACGCATTTTGGCTGGATTATTGGCGGTACCCTCACATCAATGAATTCCTCCAGTACAACTATTTGCAACTTAACAACAAACGATGGTTTGGATAAACATCTTGCGCTATTTTGGGAACAAGAAGAAAGCACATTCAAGCAACCTTACACTATCGAAGGAAAGGGAGTGTGATAATCATTTCATCACAAACTTCAGAAGGAACCCAGACGGACGTTTCGTAGTAAGACTGCCTTTTAAAAATTCAACTCTCCAGTTAGGAAACTCGTACAGTATCGCATTAAAGCGTTTCTTAAACTTAGAAAGGCGTCTAAACCAGAATCCTGAATTGAAGAAAGATTACTGCCAATTTCTAAAGGAGTACGAAGATTTAGGTCACATGAAGATATGTAATGTGAACCCATTAGTCGAAGATGTCTCCACAAGTTATTACCTGCCTCATCATGCCGTTGAAAAGCACGACAGCACAACAACCAAACTTCGCGTTGTATTTGACGGCTCCGCAAAAACCTCTACTGGCATCTCCCTGAATGATTTATTGATGGTTGGGCCCACGATTCAGGACGATTTATTCTCTATAGTTTCAAGGTTCCGGTTTCACCGTATTGCAATAACGGCTGACATTGCAAAAATGTATCGTCAAGTCGCTGTGGATGACACCGACACCTGTTACCAGCGCATTCTTTGGAGATCTAATCCGCTTGAAGACGTGAAGATTTTTGAACTGTCTACTGTAACCTATGGCACTGCACCTGCTTCATTCCTTGCAATCCGCTCACTACAGCAGCTAGCCTTAGATGAAAGCGAGCATTTTCCTAGGGCCTCAAGAATTATTCTCAAAGATTTCTACGTCGACGATCTGCTAACTGGAGCCAGTACTCTCGATGAAGCACGCGCTATTGCATACGAAACTTCTACCTTATTGAGCAAAGGAGGTTTCCAACTACGCAAATGGCACTCTAATTGTTGTGATTTCTTTCATGATTCAAGTCGACCTTCTTCAAATATCATCTCGCTAACTGAAAACTCTCACACTACTAAGGCATTAGGTCTGTCATGGAACACTATGCCAGACACCCTTTTTTTCACAGTCCGAATTCGCTAAAATCGCAGAAAATTACAAAGCGATCCATCCTTTCATTCGTTTCTCAACTATTTGATCCGCTGGGTTTGTTAGGCCCAGTCATTATTGTTGGCAAGCTGTTTATTCAAAAGCTCTGGCAATTAAACTCCGATTGGGATGAATCCACACCTGCAGACATACACCACGCATTTTTACAATACAAGCAACAATTTTTGCATTTATCATGCCTTCAAATACCACGCAGAATTATTTCTATGAACGAGATTTATATTCTGGAGCTACATGGCTTCAGCGACGCGAGTCAAAGTGCATATGGGGCTTGCATCTATGTACGAGCTGTGAATCAAGCGGGCGATATTTCATCCAACCTATTGTGCGCCAAATCTAAAGTCGCCCCTGTAAAGTTTACCACCATACCAAGGTTGGAACTATGTGGTGCACTGCTCCTATGCCGTCTAACTCAGAAAATCTTACATGCAGTGAATAATAAATTTGAAAATGTTTATTTATGGACAGATTCTACGATTGTATTAGGATGGATTAAATCGACTTCGAAACAATGGAAAACATATGTTGCAAATCGTATATCTGAAATTCACGAGTTTTCTAAACCCACTCAATGGCATCATGTTCGTACCGAAGACAATCCGGCCGACTTGATCTCCCGTGGCAGCAACTTATCTGATCTTATCGCCTCCAAATTATGGTGGCATGGACCGACGTGGTTTTCGAACTTTACCGCTCCAAAGTCGGAGAGTTATTCGTTTGGCGCAGATTTACCCGAAGAGAAGACCTCTTCATCTTGTTTTTCCACTACGACCGAACCTGAATGGGATTTATTTTCAAGATTTTCATCCTTAACCACTCTCATTCGTGTCACAGGATATTGCCTAAGGTTTATTAAAAACATAAAATTACGCCTGAAGAAAGATGGATCCGCCGCAACAGTTGGCTGTTTGACAACATTTGAAATAGAGAACAGCCCAAAAGAACTATTACGAATAGTACAGATAAGGCATTTTAGCACAGAGTTTAGCAAGCTATCGAAGTCTGGATGTGTCAATTCAAACAGTAAATTGCTGACTTTAAATCCATTCTTGGATTGTGACGGAATCATCAGAGTAGGCGGACGCTTAAGACATGCCACGATGTCGTATTCTTACAAACATCCAATTGTACTACCGGCTAAACATGCCTTTACTACTCTAGTAATCGAGCATCATCATAAGAAACAACTCCACGCTGGATTGCAGGGCACCATGGCATCAATTCGCGGTAACTACTGACCGCTCAATCTTCGAAACACTGCTAAATCTATTTTACGGAAATGTATCGCATGCTTCAAGGCTAACCCCCGAACCGAAGAATATCTCATGGGTGATCTCCCATACAATCGTGTAAGTCAAGCTCGACCATTCATTAATACCGGCACAGATCTCTGTGGTCCCTTCTCAGTACGAGAGTGTAAAGGGCGCAATAAAAGAACATATAAAATATATGTAGCCATTTTTATATGTCTTTCAACGAAGGCTGTACATATAGAGATTGTCAATGATCTGTCGTCTGTTGCTTTCCGACATGCTCTGAAGAGGTTCATGGCACGCAGAGGAAAGATACGAAACCTATATTCAGATAACGCTACCAATTTTGTAGGCACCAGCAATGAATTAAAGAGGGCTTACAAAGAGTTCACATCACAAGAATCCCAAGATTCTTTCGCTCACTCATTTGCTGAAGAAAAAATTGCATGGCATTTTATTCCAGCCAGAAGCCCAAACTTTGGGGGTTTGTGGGAGGCAGCTGTCAAATCAGCGAAACACCATTTGTATAGAGTAATGGGTAATGTTATATTTACATATGAACAATTGCACACTCTCCTGGTTCAAATTGAATCAATCCTGAACTCTCGTCCATTGATCCCACTTTCCGAAGATCCTAACGATTTCAGTTTCCTAACTCCCGGTCATTTTTTAATTGGAGACAATTTTACCACGCTACCGGAAGACAACATGTTAGACGTTCCATTAAACCGTCTATCTCAATGGCAACATGTGGAGCGGATAAAACAACATTTCTGGAAACGATGGCACAAAGAATATTTAAACCATCTCCAACAGCGCAATAAATGGAAGTCCAATGGCAAGGAGATGTTATCTCCTGGATGTCTCGTAATCGTCAAAGAAGATAACGTATCACCATTACGGTGGCTTATGGGTCGCATTCAAGAAATTCATCCTGGATCGGATGGCATCGTGAGAGCAGTCACTGTACGTGTCAAGGGAAGGCAGATAAGAAGATGTGCATCAAAGATATGTCCTTTACCATTGTAAATACCATATTGAATACTATGAATATTGCTAAGGATATACGTATTATGTATAAATGTATGCTTATATTTCTCTAAAATGCTGACGCTAATATCTATTTCGGGTGACTAGTTTTATTTTTTTTAGTCATTTTAGATTATTTCAACAAATTACGCCTGTATGTATATACCTTCAGAATATTTTTGAAAGCCAAGTCTTTCAAGGCGGGCGGTATGTTAATGCCGATTTAGGAATTTCCTATTTATTCACAGATGCAAGATGTATGCAGTCTATTTGTACAAATTATATTCAATAAGTTTCTCTATTACAATAGGTAACTACCTAGGAAATAATGTTAATTCTCTAAGATTACCTGCATTAGGGTTTTGTATTTCAAGTTAGTCAGTTCTTTCTATGTAAACCGAAATTATCCTAATGTATTTCCATTTTATTATAGTCATTTGTGTTCCCTATTGTTAGTTTCAGTTTGGGTTTTTCCCTTTTTACTTTAATTAGCATAATTTCGGGTAATGTTATAAAATCTGTTCCTCCTACCCTAAGATTTCCTTATTGTGGAGGGGATGCATTAGTTATCAAGTTCCCTTTTACCAACAATTAACAGCAGTCCTCATTTAACAACAGTTCAAACCAATTCATTTTTCTACAATCACATTGTCACCGCATTACCATATCATTAAATTTAATATTAGTTTAAACTTATCAGTGTCTTTGATTTGAAAACCTCTCCATCGAAAGGTAGGGAAGCGCGAACACATAAACATTACTTCTTACAAAAGGTCGCCGAACAATTTAACAATATTGCCTATACGGCCTTACAACCCGTGGGTGGCGAATAGCGGAACTTTGTACAAGGTGGTGTGAGTGCCAAAAGTGCAAAGGTTCCCAACAACTAGTTTTCTATGTTTATTTTTACGAAACTTTTTCTAAATTTGATTAAGAATTCTAGAACTCTTTGGGGTGCAATGAGAACTGCAATCAAAAAAATGTTTTTTCAAGAATGAGGTGCCAAGTTCACAGGCACTAGATATTCTCTTTTACTTTAACGGGGCGCCGTTATTTTAGTTTGAAAAATTTTACCTACTAAATACGTTCTGCGCGAGTGGGCGATTAAGAATAACCATTTGCTGCTACTCGTGCGGATTATACATACATATACGAGTATCCAATGATTCTCAATTGTCTGCTACTTCGCCAAAATACGTCAGAGACAATCTTTTGTTAATAACCGTCCTTTTCCATTTATACAGGTTTGATAAAATTCACTAGATACAGGGATGTTCCAAAGTTGACGTCCATATTAACACCATTGTATGTTCTCCGTCTTTAAATGTCCCTAACTGTACTTATTTCTTCGCAGTAGAGATTCATATAATTATATAAATTTTCCAGAGCATGTCGGTATGGATTTAGCATGATTGTGTGACATAAAATATATTAAATAACTTTAATATATACATTTTAATGAATTTCGTATTTTCGAAATTCCTTTGTGCTTGTCGTTGGCTGGAGTTTTGCATCAGGGATACCAAATTGAGAAAATTACATTCTTTTAAACATAGCAGTGATATACTTAAGTAAAATGAATAAATTAAATTATATTATTTTGGTATGTATGACAGCAATAATTCTACATAGATAAAAAAAGTGAATTAAATTTCGAAACACAAATCAGATAGTAAACTCAAGATTTACGAATTTTTTTACTAATGTAGTACTTCTTGTTTTTCAGTTGCCTCTGTGCAAACACATATGTCAAAAAATATGGAGCGTTTACCAACAAATTCATCCTACTTACGACCCGAGAACCGAGTTATCATTAGCATAGATCGATGTTAAAAAAAGAGACTAGACGAAGAGACAGGCAGAGTATTTCATGTTATTTATTGTTTCCACAAAGTTATGAAGCTTTGTGCTGCCAATTAGGAAATTGCATTTTCTTTATTCCAATCTTCACTAATCCGCCACTACAGGTCCTGCTTCCTTAAGACATAAAAATTTTATTAAAAAATGAATAGGTACGTAAAAATCTAAAATGTTTTTGGATTACATTAAAACTGATGACTACTTTGCCATGATTCCCAATTATGATTAATCATCTTGAATTTTTATACTGTATAACAAACATAAAAACATAATATTTTGCAAACTAAATTGATAATTTACATACTAACAGAAACATTTTATCATTAGTTATCAGTTACATATGGCAACATTGTATCAAATATGTGGTAAATTTAATATTATTATGCACATAGATGTAATAACACGCTAAACTCCTACGTTTTTGATTAACTACTTTATACGTTTATCCCGCTGATATAATTTTATTTACATAATTACGACAAACAGGGAATATTTACGTTTTGTTAAAACACTGAAGTGTGCGGGCTTTTATCAGTGAGAGGTATTTAGATAAGATATATGTAGGTATTCGTTCGAGTTTTCGGAAAGCAGATAGTTTCGGAACTTTGTTTTGTAGCTGTGCATATATACTAATGGAACTATATACAGTATGGAATATTTTAAGTGCCTTATAATATCCATGGCATGCATGGTCCATCTTAGGTAGGAGTGGCGGTATGAATCTCGCTATTATCCCTCGACTATCACCTCCCGTTCGAGGCGGTTTACCAAACGTACGCATAAGTAGGCCGATTTGTGGTGTTTCTACAAAATACCCGGAATTACCGTTAGGTATATTAATATTTCACAATGAAAATCTATTCTTCCACTGTATCATAATTTATTTTTATGAATGTTTTTATAGAATTGTCCCACCTCAGATATTAATCGTCAGATGTACTAATTATCTATTCTAGAGCGTTCCATCTACAGATCTTCAATACTGATATACGTCTGATTACGAGTCTACGACAGTTGCTATGCAGAAGGCGGACCGGAATTTGGTTGAGAGTGGGGTGTTGTCTACTAGTCGACCTAGCGTATCGTGCTTGCAGTCTATCTCTTCTTAATACATGGATATCTCTAGGTGTTACTGTTACTCCTGTGCCAAAATGCATGAAGCACTTGCTTACTTCCACTCCGTATATGTATTTCCAAACGGTAGCTGTTGATTAAACATATACTCCAAATTCCAAAATAAAAGAAAATGTAAATGTAAGAATACATGCAATATATCTATTAAAATAACGTATTTGACGTAAGTCGTAAGCAAAGAACATTACAGAATGAGTATAGAACACAGATCAAAATATACATCATCTTGCTCGTTGATGATGTGTGTGATAAGTAAACTTGGCCAATTTCGTACACATACAAGTGGTGTACAAGTGCATTTAATTTAAATTACAAGAAAAAATTTACGCACTATATTCACCATTGGACGGTTAAGTAAGCTCATCGATTGTGGCATATTTATATAGGATAGGACTGCATACAAACTTGCAGTTGAAGGTTGTTATTCTTCGGCCGTACGCTAACCGCCCGTAACCCCCTAACTCTCCTACATTGCATGTTGTACGCGTGAGCCATGTTTAGTGATAAGTATCGACTAAATTTAGTACGATTTCATCTAAATTTATAATAAGTTTGAATAAACATTGTCATTGAATGTAACACGTAAAGAAAATAGGCATTCTAGGCTACGTTTGAAAAAATCTTTTACAGCGAAGAAAATATACTAAGGATTCACATAAAATAATCCTATATTTTTCACTGACTAACTGCCGATTGCCATAGATAAGTTTCAGTACAGCATATGATTTCCGAATGAGACTATTACTGTAATCTGTAAAACGCAATTTATCATCGATTATTAAATCTAAACTGTGAATGCTATTCGAATAGTTCCAGGTACAACTGCCCGTAACTACTAACTTGTAAGAAAGATGGTTTTACTGCACGTATTACATTATTAGATCCAAATAATATAGCACAGGACTTAGCGGGATTTAGTTTCAAGCTGTGGGAATTGGCAAGTTCCTGTATGTGACGCATATCTGCTGTAACGACCTATTCTGCCTTTCATAGATTCAATAAAGATAATTCAAATAAAATTTGAGTATCATCAGCATATGTGTATATCTTACAGCAATGATTATTGAGTACATTGGAATTTGCAGTGTATAGAGCAAACGTTTTCAAAGGTAACATCCTGTATATTTTTATGCCAACTATTCCAGATTTATTATTCCCTTCCACTACATACATTATAGTATTCGTTCTGTATGTCTAAAGTTGATATATTTTGACTTGTATATAATTGTGTACAGGAAAATCTACTGAAACTCGGGCAAAATATGCAATCCGATGTTTGCATATTTATCAATATTTCTCAGATATGATAGGGAGGAAAGCGATATCTTTGTATCGATTGCCAATAATATTATTGCCAGAACTAGTTATCTTACATTCTCGAAATTTCTACTGCGTTATTGTCTTACTTCTGCATTTATCGTCTCTGTTCTCTTTACGTTTTCCTTTGAACACTTGATACAGTTAATGTGCTAGATGTTGTTTTATTTGAAGAAGTATTTTTTACACCAACAAAAAATTACAAGTTGGTTTCCATATAATATTCTAATTTTGTATAAAAGAATAGTTTCCAATACATTAGTATGAACTTAAAATAGCGGAATAGATAGTATGTGTGTAAATAGACATTAATAGACTTCCAAGACCTGAAGTGGCATACACTCCTTAAAACTATACAAGAATACAAAAGTTCTTTGGTTATAACATTGTTTTAAGATTACTATGTTTACAATATGGTTTAATAATACTGTACAAACATCAACCAAAAATTAATAAAGCATTCTGTTTAATTAACTGTCACTGTTAACGATCATAAATCTTTAAGCTTAATAACATATTGACATCTCCAGATATTTAATAATGAACTAGTGCCGCTAAATCTTAGAATTAATTGCAATTATACATCTTTTTTTGTGGAATCAGAAGAGGTTTCGCCGATTATGACCTCGGCGGTAATTTCTCTGCAACATACCCTACGCATGTTTTAATGGATGTATGTACATATGTATATCCGCAGGCAAGCCAGTTATTGCAACCACAGAATGCACGCAGTAAGTAAACGTTTATTATTGTGCATAGAAATTAAAATGTCACCTGCCGCTCTAGTATACAATACCACAATAAATGATAAAATGACTTATCTCGTGTAAATTTGTTCTGTCATATGAAAGATTTTTTCTCAAAATGTCTGCCTTCCCACATCATAATTGTGCCGTCTATCAAAGTATTGCCCCCTCGGCTTATTTTTGGCTTGTCTTGAAATGGGATATTGAGTAATTTAGTATGTGTAGCCTGATCGCTAACTAATACACTACGTACTATGTGAAGCTGAATTGCTAGATTGCGTCCAGTAGTAACGCTTATGTCTAGGTGCGGCTTATTACTACAATTTCTAACTCAGATGCATCAATTGTAGTCCCATCAATCTTTGCCTCGCTGTTGTATGTACACCGTTAAATTTGCAATAAAAATACCATTTTTTTACTGTTTTGAGAAAACATGTTTCATTTCAATTAAATGGCACAGACATACAATTATGCCAATCATGAAATTCGCATAATAAAAAGAAAAACTTGATGTAAAGGTACCAACCAAGGTATACCAGACAGTAAAGAAAATAATAGGAGTCATATTTTTTAGCAATATAATATAGCCCAAGTCGTTCTGGTCATATAGGTATGGTTTAAATAGACGTTTTCATGTTACCTGGGTTTATCCTGTTCGTAAAATTTCAAAAGAAAAGAATTACTATTTAATCCATAAAGAAGACTGTCGGAAAGGAGGAGAAACACGCGCATGTTTCACTGAAACATCAAGGCTTTTACAAATGAAATGAATTAAATTACTATAAAACAAATTAAATTAGCAGTTAATTGTGGAAAATAAATTCAAACTAAATTAAATTGATTTACGTACAAAAAAAGAAATTTAACAGAATTAAATGATCCATCGGCAAAATATTTACATTAATAATTCGGAACAAAAACTTAAGTAAAATGAAAAGAGAAGAATATGTACAAAAAAATATTTAACTCCTTTTACTTTTATTAAGACGGGTTCGTCACAACATTCCGAAAAATATGCTAGGTAATTACCCTTATCGAAGCAACGGTCACACATTAAATGTGGAGGGGATGGACTGACAAAGACATCACACTGTCGCTTAGGATAATAGTTCGAACATTTGAACATTTATTACTTTTCAAATTTATTATGCAACACTGTCTCCTAGACAAAAGGGAGCTATTTTTAATGAAAAAGAAAAAACAAAATTATGAAAAATATAGGTGGTATGAGCACCCTGTCCTCCATTATTAGCGTTTTACAAATATAGGTTACACAATCTTTTAGACCATGTAATATCACAAATTTTACTATAAGAATGTTTTAGTATGTCATAATTTTGATGATATTACTAAAAATTGCCCAAACTTAGGAGGAGTTTGGGGTCCCAAACGAGTGATTGGGCCGCTTAGAAAATACGTACTACTAACTAAACTTTCGTACGTTTCCTTTTTATCTAAAAAAATACTGTTCTCGATTAGGACTGGCCTCTTCAACAATACGATTTATAGATTCTTGGTTTTCTGAATTCAACTCCTCAACAACTCTTTCGAGGTCATATTCATCACTAAATTTTTCAATCACTTTTGATGGCAAACTTTGAGTCAAAATCGCTACCCTAAGTACCTAATATAACCACCAATATGGCGACTGTTTTATTCTAGAATGAAGGGCTCTATTTTCATAAATTGTGCCAATGCAAGATCTTTTGGCTACTCTGTTATGTAGGTGTTACATCTAGGCTGCCAACATGTTCCCGACAACGTGGTTAGCAATTTTCGGCGCATCAAAAATCAGGAATATATCTGTTAGTTGTTTATAAACAACTTTTCTCGTTCTCTCTTAATTTGCAATTTTGTCATATGGTTTTGGTAAATCTGTACCAATAATCTTCTTGCGATCGCATTTCAATTAATCCACTTCTTCCGTTGGCTGGCTTCGCACATTGATATGAAAATATTTACCATATCAATTGTTATACTCCAGTATTTTCGGACGGTTTTGGTTTTCAATATGCATGACCAATAGCTACGTGGGCTACTACTACTACTTGATAAGTTCATTTCTGAAAGCCGATCATTTTGTTTCTCCAACTTTAACAGTTTTAAATCTTTCTAAATTTGTATTTCGTAACACTGTTTCCTGGCAGCCAATTTCATCTGTTACATCTCTGTTTGCAAATTTATTATAGCCGTTGTTAGTTACAGTAACAGTTAAATAGTTGTGAAATACATAAAAAAATACAATGCAACAACAAAATCGCCGTGTAAATTTACTTACCCAAATAAGTAATAAGAACGATGCGAAAAACCAACACACAACAATGGCATGAATATGAGTGATAAAAATGCGAAGCTCAAAATATGTAGAAATATTGGGAATTGGAACAGGAGCACTCAAGTACATGCATACACTTACCTATAAATAAATATTAATAAAGTGTATTAGAATTATCTACCCAAATTTGTTATTCACATTTATTGCGCCATTTGTTGTTTTCTACCGCACAAGCATTGGACTCATTTTTACTATCCAAACTATTAATTTCGATCTAAGTTCTTTGAATATATGCAATGTTTGTACGTATTCAAATTCAGAATTTACTCGTACTCTATAATATCATTATCGTATTAACAGCAACAGTTATAAAATTTTATAATTCAATACGAACATTGTATCACTCATATACTGCTAGACGTCACAAAATACAGATTACAGTTTTTCGTTCTTAGAATCCCTTCAAATAGTCAAATTATATGAAGCACCATGTAGCTACAATGTCAAAAACGAAGAAGATTGCATGTGTACGTGCTATATATCTAATTTTAAAAAATCAATTTCTTAGAAGATGAGTTACCTTCAGCTTTATGTAAGATTCCATTTTCGTTCTAAAACTCTCAAGGAAGTTAATTTTGTTTTTCGATATCCGTCAACGTGTTATACTTCAGATGTATTATGCTACGTGCGTCCAAGGCGGTTATTGGGTCAAATTGAATGCGTTTCAACGGTGATACTGATGAAGCAATTTCAATTACGGCTTCGTAGATAGATATTTGTTCCGCCCTCGTGAACAAGCTTGAAATACCTGAACTAAATAAATTCTCAAATCTAATACTCCTCGTCAATTTATCATGTATATAACAAGATCCCTCACTACAGATGTACTAAATATTGTTTCTCGTACACATGCTACTTTTTCCCGTTTTTTGTTTTCAAAGAAATTAGGCCCCTATAAGAGGACTAATATAACTTTACATTCTTTAATTGTTTTAGTACACTTAATTAATTTTAATTAAAAAATTGAAGTTTCTGATGAGCGGATGTAGAAGGAAGACAAATATAGTCTAGAAAACATGCATCCATCTTGCAGTACAAAATCTATGCAAGAGAGTTGTGTATGCTGATTACCATGCTGACAAAATTATAAGACTAATGCCGAACAGGCAGCAACTACTAACTATACTGAACTGCTGACGTAGTAATAGCACTGCCAAGAAGACCTTTTTGAAACAAAGGAGGAAGATGTTGTCATAAAGCTGTATTGGTTGCTATAGAGTCAAACACCTTTTGGTAAATTCTATAAGTTTGAGAATGCAGCAACGAGCTGAAGCAAGACTACTACCAGTTCCAACTGCTGATAGCTTGCCTTTTGAGTCAGAAGCTCTATAAAAATGTCAAAAATGGCAAAGTTTGCGTATAAGACAATTCTAGAATTTGTACATTGCGTGCAATTCGTGAACAAAGCACAAGCCGCAGTGGACCCACGAGGTAAAAACTAATCTCCGGTTTAAACGGCTCACTCTAAACGTATGTACCTACTCTAAACCTTGTTTGCTATGTAATGTGGTAAAAAATTTGAACATTTTATGTAAAGTTATCAAAAAAGAGTGCTTAATTTATTAAGGGACAGAATCTGTATATTTTCGAGGTTTTCCATATAATTATTGCTTCAACGCAGTTTATATAAAAGAGATTCCACTTTGTCTATGCATTTTCAATTTGCCGGCAGTTAATAATTTAAGACAATGACAGTAGATATGCACATTATAGTTATAAACTGCCCACCAGAGTGGCGTTACTTTTGTACACAATCTCTTTTGTGAACATCGCGTCTTTTAACAGAAAGAACATATTAATTTCAGCGACTAGTCACGTTTTATAAAGCGCTTTTGGTTAGTAGTTCCTTAATCGATGACAATTGGTATATCGTCCTCATAGTTAATAGTACTAAATTTGTAACCCACTAGATTGGCGCATATTTATAGCCCGTGTTTGAGGTTGTGTCGATGCTTGAGCACGCGATTTTGACATAAATGTCACTACAAATCTGTCAAAATCGCGTGCTCAAGCATTGACGCAACCTCAAGCACGGACTATAAATCTGACCCTAAGTCAACGCATTAGAGTGGTAACCTATTTAATGTTACACGTTTATTTTTAACAATTGTGTAACAGCAGTGGTAAGAACGATTGGTTAGCGCTAGTCACTACATGCGAGGTTGGAACCTCTTCAGGGTCGCCTATGACATCGCACTAACCACAACGCCTCATTACTTACAGCGGGATAGTGCTGTAATAAGGCCACGAAAACACATTTGCACGTAACAGAAACAAACGGTAAGAGCTGTGGCGATAGTCTTGACAAGCAGTAGAGCTCACGAAGCCTCTGCAGCTGCATCTTCTACGAAGAAATCATCACCCAGGTAATCACAAAGTATTAGCTTTAACGGGCTGAATAGAGTTTGCTCTAGTATACGCTGTACTTTGTTAGTGAGA
Source organism: Holotrichia oblita (assembly GCA_023690525.1). NCBI lineage: Eukaryota > Metazoa > Arthropoda > Insecta > Coleoptera > Scarabaeidae > Holotrichia > Holotrichia oblita. The sequence continues at coordinate 30,428,942 of CM043020.1, forward strand.
ATGCTGAGAATTGAACCTGACACATTTAGCTTTATAGTATCTGTTTTTGGCTTTTAACTAGTGATACCTACGAAGCGCCAGTGCGATTCTACAACCCCTTTCTTACTATGTTGCAAATGTATGGCACTAAATCACTTCATTCTGCAATAGTGCATCGGTACAGTGATGTGCTTTAGTACTGACTCAAAGTGCCATAAAACTTTATAAATATAACCCTTATGTACGACGATATATAACCGACTGCCCTCGAGGGATGAGTCAGTACTAAAGGACATCACTATATATATAAATTCATGAAGAAATAGTATAGTAAATTTGTGGCACTTTGTAGTAGAATAATGTCTTGATAGGAAGGTTATAACTTGTAATGTAGATAGGTATTATTATTCTCTGTTGTAACTATCCTGATGAAAATGAATATATGTATATATAAAGAACATCTGAAAGACAGCGCGAAATAAAATACAGTAAATTAAAAAAGTAAAGAAATATAGAACAATAATAACAGAATAGTGTGACTAAAAGAAAGAAAGAGGGGGTTTGCTGTTTAGTCTCTCTTGTGAAACACTTCTTCGCGGGAAGCAAAAGAAGAGCCACAGCTAAGACAACAGATCGGCATCAAACGCGAAATTATCGTAGAGGAAAGCCGCAATAAGTTGACGTGTGAACTACAATAGGTGTTGAGAAATGCTACAACAAAAAAAAAAACAAAAAAGGCCTGTACTAGGCGCTCACGGAATATTACTGGAATCACCCTACTAAACCACGAATTCTACTACTCTTGCTTTAGGAGGGTACTTCCAGCAATATATCATAAGCGCTTATTACAGGCATGTTTTGTTTTCTTTTTTGTGAACGATAAGACATATTCAAACACACACACAGTCAATTATACAATTAAGGTTCGCATCCTTCCAAAGTACATCGTAAATAGACATGTAGTAAATGTAGTTACTAACCAAACTTAAATTTAAGCGTAGAACAGTTAAACAACACGTAGACCTTTGCTGTTCACAATTTGTTGAAAAATGTGTACAATTCGTACTTTAAGCGGAAACCATATCGTAAAATATACATATGTCTACAGAGTTATTCTATGAAAAAGTGTTATGGTAAAACGTCCTGTGAAAGTTATTCAAAAAGTCAAACATTTCAAATAAATCACAGGCGTCAAGTTGACTTTTAACTTTCCTCATAATTATTGCGTTTGCGCAACAATAACTTGTTGCTCCTTCGTATCATGGTGCGCGACTATATAGTTATAGTCGCGCACCATACGACCTATGTTATAGTTAACATAGGTCGTATTTTAAATTTCACACTACTAATTTCATAGTACCACACACGGTATGTAGTTTAGAGGAGGCAATATAAATTAAATTTATTTGGTCAGATACACATATCAACATTTTCTGCAGAAAAGGTATGAATAAGGATGAGAATGGTTGACGGACTCCTGGTTGAATTTAACTGAAACTTTACAACGTCTGGGGGAATAATTAAGACAAATGTTAAAACCAAGTCGGGGAACGTTGTAAAAACATGTTCCAGCTAAGCGTGACAACATTAAAACCAAAGTTAAATAAGAAGTAGTTATGGGCAGACAGCAAATATTACAAAACATTCTATCGTCAATAGGATAGTGCGGTTTATCCACTTAAAAAGCTTCTTCGATTATTTCTAGCTGCAGAGTAAAAAGAGAGAGTAAAAAATGTAGATGTGAAGGCGTCATCAAATATAAATTTCAGTCAAAAAATCAACCATTAGTAAAAACCATAAAAATAAAAATCATAAATTCACAAACAATAATTGTAGTGTAGTAGCAGTAAAGTATTCTACTCCCAAACGGAGCCTTCTTAAACAGAGGGTCGCCAAGGAATTTAGAATTTTTATCTATGTGTGGATAAAATAAAATTCTATCCGAAAGAATTGTCCGTCAGCATTTTAGGGTGGTCAGATTGAAGGATATTTGCAAACTATTCAGAATAATTCCTGAAGACTCAATAGAGAAATTACAAGATCCTTTCGCATTGTTAGAAAAATAAATACACATATTGTATGATATGCACTCATACCTATACGCCGGAGATGACTATTAGATGAATATTGTGTTTTCGAAAACCACAAATTTGCGAAGGTATGTACATACATATGTGTATAGATTCATAAGTGGTTTTAAAAATTTTAATTATGCCAATATTTTACTAGACACCGAAAGGTAATTCTCCGGATATAAGAACATTTATTGATAGTGGCGAACATATGTACGTCTCAAAAACAAATGTATAAGCGTATCTGATACTATTGTTTTATACGCGAGCTTAACGAGGTAATGAAAAAGATGAATAAATGTCATAAGTGCTGCACATTATTTTCTGACTTACTCGACTCGTTATACTTACTGTTAATATGAAAATTTAATTGATGAGTATTGTATAAATAAATAATAATGTTAGTCATTTACCATGACAAAACAGAATCAATAAAATATACAATTTTGTAGGTTTTTCCAATCCGTTGCGATACCACCATGCATCTGTAGGCTCTATATCTTCCCGTATAGTTCTGTTTCTATTATAGTAGTTCTTGAAAGCGAAGAAAATAGTCCGCATTTATTACAGAATCTCAGGTTTTTTTAACCTTTATTAAATAGCCCTGTTCGTAAAAATCATTTTCACGTTCATTAGTTTCAACTCCTCTAATATTTTGTCACGAATCCAGAACTTCATTTTGTTAGAAGTGCCTGTCACAGCACACGCACTTAATAGAAATTGGAAATGTCCCCAACTACTACAATGTCCCATTCTACAGAGTTTTTATTACATCGTTATTTTTAATAAGCTTTCCAAGTACAAAAGATTTTCAACGAACTGAATGTTTAGGTACTGTAAATACTACTTCCACTTTACTACTGAGATCAAAGTTGCAATTTGGTTTACAAGAAAAATTGACTGTTTCAACAGTTGAATTATAATGTTTGCTATAAATTTTACATACGGCAAGTATGTCGAGACAACAAATTGTTATAAAAAAATCAGATCAAGTTAAAATAATAAAGAATTGAATGTCGCTTCCGTGTACATATTTAATTAATTGCAGTATCTATTTTGCCGTAATTCATAGCGAAACACTGTAGGTGCTAACCCGATTATTAAATTTTAAAGTTCAGCGAATTTGCTGGGGTTAATCTGATTTTAAAATATTAATAGACGGTAAATTTCGAGTAATGGCGACGCACTGAACATAGAATAATTATCGCTCCTATATTATACAGAATATTATTACATTAAAAAATTCACCTTCAACTTTTTTTCACTTATAACAGAAAATTTTTTAAACACAAAACATCGTTGCACTAAAATTAATGTTTAATATAGTTATATACTTTTACTAATATGTATACAGGGTGATTGGTGAGCATGGTCTATTAAAAGTATTATAGAAACGGAACGGAATTTTAAAACAAAATTTTGCAGTTGGATATGGTTGAATATGAACTATCACGTGAAAATATTTTTGAATAAATATCACTTCAGGTTAACCGGAAGTGGGCATCAACTTCGATTTACTAAATAGCATGCTATAAAATAAATTACAAACTCAAAAAAAAAACACATTTTTGTTAATAATGTCTTACCCCTTTAAATTCAATACGCGAAAAAACGTTTGCGTTTATTTTTGTATTTTTTCACAATTCTAATTAGTAGAACTTTAAAACTATACTACATAGTTAGAATACTGCTACCAGAACATCTTGTAGACATTTTTGCCTAGTTAAAGCTCAGTAGGTACAAAAAGAATGTTTCTCGTGTTACTTTTCCTTTTTTCTGTTACCAACCTTTAAAAAAGGACAAGATATTGGATTGGATCTATATATATAAATTTTCTTCCGCAACGTTTAATATTTTATTCTTCTTACGCCCGGTTTCTAGAACGCCAGATAACTTTTTAAGCGAAGTTAATTGTTAGGTAGAGCACCGATAATTAATATTTGGTTTGTGAAACAGTAGGTAACTTTAACAGATAGATAACCACACATCAAGGTTATCGGCTCCATAGTGAGGGGTTACCTGTCAGATAACTATGAGTATAAATGTACCTAAATTCAACTTGAATGCACATCTTTTATTTGATGACAAATGACAATGTAACATTTGGGTATTTTGTTAGGCTATGTTACAAATTATATTATCTCCATATTGTTGTTGATGTGAACCATTTGACAACTGTTTGGCAATTATCAAACAAAAATCGATTCCTTCTTTCTCTATTACTTGTTTCAAAGTCCCAAAATTTAGCATTCATGTTATCTATTGAATATATATGTAGTATAACAAGAGTATAACTTTAAAGTTATCCTACAGTTATCTTATCATATTCTAGAAACCGGGCATTAAAAGAAGTACATCAACACCGCTTGCAATTTTTAAAAAATGAAAATATTTCTGAACAAAATGTGCTAATAGATGTTAAGATATGACATTTAAAATAGCAGCTTTAATGTATTGCACTGTTTTCATTCATTGTATCCCTAATTCATGTGGATATCTCATATATATACCAGGATATTATTTGCAACCTGTGGATTGCATTCTGGTCTACTGGAAAAGGGGCTGATTTCAACTATAAGCATACATGCGCATGATTCGTCTCCCTCACTTCGCAGTAGTACGGATGAGGGCTTCGTTGAATTGATTGAAATTGAAAAGATCGATGTGACGATAGCATTTTCTAGTAGTTAAACAAGGCTAAAGAACAGTGGTGGGTACTTGCTGTTAGACAGTGATAGCATACAACACACAATTGTCCAGCAAAATAGCATGCGTATTTCTTGACTTTGTTAACACATAGAAATCATATTTTCATCCTTCTTTCACTCATATAAAAAGGATCATCACATTAAAAGATAGCTCTTCGTATATAAATATGAATTAGAGATAAAATGTACACTACATTTGTATTCAGCACCAAGAACAGTGCACCATAGTCGGTATAGTATATTATGTTTCTTGTATACTTTGTATTATGAAAAAAAAGGCCACTTAAATGCGTTATCCCGACCTGATCGCTTTCTGATTGATTATGCAGCGTTATCATATAGGTCAAAAAAATTTCCCATATTTGGTAGTAATTTGTTAATTTCTTGGTAATACAGAATTTAGTATAATATTATATAGGTAACTATACACATTACAGTATTACAAATTACCACCGTTTTTAATTAATAATGCGTGAGGTACTTTATATGATTATACAAGATAAAAAAACGATAATAAATGTCACTTAAAGGTACGAATTACGTCTAATAATTTGTATAAATGATTATAAAATACGGAGCTAAAAAAGATTGCAATTCTTTCCAGGCATTTCGACGTCATGAAGAAATGAGTTCCACACCTAATATGTCTTACTATTTTCTTGTACACTCGTTAATACTGTATGTGTTTCGATTAATTTCCGACTCGTACTCTATGATGTCATATACAGCATAATCGACTAACTATCAACGAGCCTTGTGTATGCGGACGATCTGACTTTGGTAGTGGCAGCAGAGGATGGGGGATGGAAAGAAATGAGCTGGAAATAGCCCTCCATAAATCAGAGACGGTGATATTCAAAGGCCCCCGCAAAAAAAGATGGAGTCGTCTTCGAAGTGGCAGGAACCTGTATAGTCCTAAGACTGCAGTCAAATATCTGGGCGTAACCCTGGCTAAAAATCCTAATAAAATCGCCCGTCAGGTCTCGGAAAGTGTAAGTCTTAAAACAGCAAAGACATAGGAAAGAAACAAAACCATATGAAAATGGCAAAACTTATGGACATCGCTAAATACAACAGGTGAGTGGACCAGAACCCTTATCCTTGATACTACACCGCGGATTCAGTGCTACCATAGGGGGTTAGATGACTACACAACATAGTTTCTATCAGAACATGACAACTTCTGAAATTACATCAAAAGAATGGTTAGGATGAGGGATGACAGCAGTCTGCACTGTGGTACGACTAATACACCCGGACATACTACCCTAGAGTGCGCTGGACGGGCAAATAAGAGGAGATTACTAAACATAGAAGCTTGGTGATGAAATAACGCTATTATTAAACATAGAAGCTTGGTGATGAAATAACGCTATTACTAAACATAGAAGCTTGGTGATGAAATAACGCTGAAAAACATACTGTATTTAATGATCTAAACCGAGTGGAACTGGTGGAGGATTCAGACCTATATTTGAGAAATATTAGGTGAAAAGCAGGTAGGAGAGTGAATTGCGAGAGATGAAAGACTTGTGTAAGCAAGACAAACTGGTGCTGCTGACGTATACCTTAGGGTGATCCCAGAGCACTATGGAGAGAGAGAAGTAGGGAGTTTTATCCGGTAATATTCCGGCACTTCCGAGCTCACAGAAGTTCATGAGGATTTCCTCCTACTATAAAAAAGAACTGACTAAAACTCACTATCAATATTTTTTTTTCACAGGCTCTCCAATACATCATCTTACTTTTTTTGTAATTATCTAATGCAAATAAAAGAAAAATAAGTGTCTACAATTCACATTCTTAACAATCAATTTATTGGAGAACTCTACATCAAGCTTATTATTAGTCATTACTAAAGATAACAATAAACATCGGTATCACCGAGGTTGAGGTGAGGTGATACCGATGTTTATTGTTATTACGAGCCCACAGTCCTTGAAATCACTCTGATTACTAAAGATCGCAAGAATTGATGCGGTTCCAGCGGCAGTACTTCGGGAGCGACCTTAACGGCGCGCGCCTATCGTACGAGTATGTATGTTGTGAAATATATAGGGTGTTTCATAATATATGCGCAGGACTTCAGGATGTGAAAGCTTGTCCAAAAATTTGAAAAAAAGTTTCTGTCAACTTATCTTCTAAAATGCACCATTTTCTAGGGAGTTGAAATTTAATTAAAAAAATTCGTTTTTTGAAAATATCTCCGGAACCGGTTATCGTAAAGAAAACAACTTTTGTAACCATTTTCTACTTATAATAAGCTAATTTGTGTGCGGGAAATTTTTTTTTTATCATAATTGGTGATTTTGAAGGGGTGGTGGTTGTTTTTCTCCCCAACTTCTACGCCACTGGAAAAAGTACGGTTTTGAGACGCCCATTTGAACTGCCAATGTTTTCTACACAAAAAAGGTACTGTTGGTCATGAGCTCTAAAGTTGACCGTTTTCGAGAAAAATCGACTTTTATGTTGAAACACATGGTAAATTTTTTGAAACAAAAGTTTTATTTTACTAAAAACAAGACCACGTAAGAAGAACAAGTAAGAAAAGCAAACGTTGACAACATAAAAATTGATTTTTCTCGAAAACGGTCAACTTTAGAGCTCATGACCAACAGTACCTTTTTGTGTAGAAAACATTGGCGGTTTAAATGGGCGTGTCAAAACTGTACTTTTTCCAGTAGTGTAGAAGTTGAGGAGAAAAAGAACCACTACCCCTTCAAAATCTTCACCAATTATGACTTAATTTTTTTTTCTCGCACACAACTTAACTTATTATAAGTAGAAAATGGTTACAAAAGCTGTTTCCTTTACGATAAACCGTTCCATAGATATTTCCAAAAATCAATTTTTTTAAATTAAATTTCAACACCCTGTATCTCGAAAATGATGTATTTTAGAAGGTAAGTTGATAGAAACTTTTTTTAAAATTTTTGGACAAGCTTTCACATCCTCTAGTCCTGCGCATATATTATGAAACACCCTGTATAGTTTGTAGGCAGTCATCGTATGGTATTGTTGCATGATCATGGATTGCAAGTATGCGTACCTATAATTCGACTGCAACGAAAATGCTTCAACGTGCCCCTGCTACCGGACCACACTGGCGGTCTTTAGTCATTACAATCCTTTAGATGGAATAAATTGATGTTTTTATGGTTAAAACTAGTAACTTACTGTACTAATCTAAGAATAAAGTATCAGCTAGATAATTTATACTAAATAACACATTAATAATCATTGATTTTTTATTCTTGGGTGTTTTTGGCGAGCATGAATGATAATAATTTGTTACTGAAAACCAGAGGGCGCTGACTTATATCTCACGAGTCCAAATAAATTTAGTCGTTCTTTGCGGCAGTTTGTATTTTTTGTGAGGATGATAGCAAGCACACGATCTATAGAGTATTGTCAATTCTTGAATGATAGTATTTCAAAACGCTCAATTTCGCCCTCCATTTAACTGTTCCTCAGAATGTATCTGTGAACTCCGCTATAGCTGATAAGTTAGTGTTCCCAATAGCAGCAGTAGCCTTCATTTTAGCTGGATTAGGAGTCGGATTGTCCTTAATTAGCCTAATACACCTCATCGAGTTACCAAAACATTAAGTGACGTTTCAATGGATGTGCGTCTTTATTTAAATTAAAAATTTGTGTTCATGTGATTACTTGAAATCAATAAACATAACTCTGCGTAATGAATATTAATAGCCAATAACTGTGTGATGTTATACACTGTTTATATGTATTGCTCGTTGTAATTACATTCTTTCCTATCTGATCTATAATAATAAATTAATTATATGAAATAAATATCTAAGCTAAGGTATCCGATTAAACTAATTAGGAAGAAAAGTTAAAATTCCGTATGGTAATTATAACTCATAATTAGAAATTTTTAAGGAAATTTATTTCAATATGTAGTAGATGCTATATGCGTCACTTAAAATAATATTATGATAATTTAAAGCTGATAAAAGTTATCACTATTTTATGGAGACCGTATACGAAATGATTACATCAAAGACTATAATGTGAATCATTTCTTTCTAATAAATTTTTTATGTGAAGCCAGGACCTTTACTTTTTATTTTCGGCACGACGCGCCGTTAAGAATACGTCACACCAAGTTCATTTATTTTTAATAGCCTTTTACTATTTTTATTTTTTTCCTTAACAGCTTTTCGTATGATTTGAACAGTATACATATATATTTATTCTTCCAGATTTAAGATTCAAAAGTTAGAACGGTTGGATAATATAGGTATATAAACCTTAAGTATTGGAACCACATATCTTTAATTTTTTATGCCGTATCGAAAGCTTTATATTGTGTCCGGCCAAGGTTAAATTCTTTAATGTGTCAGTGTGACATTTATTTTTTAAAGGCACTTATCAGTCGTTTCCTTTTCATCTCCTTCAATGCGTTCTTATCGACAGCTAATGATGTATACTTTATTTGCGTTAATTAAATACTTGTGAACATAATCTTTAACCATTCTAAAACAAAATACTTAGTCTTAATCCGTTAAGTATGTATACATCTAAAGTCGAGTAAAATGCCTGATTTAGTCTGTAAGTAGGTGAGTCAAGAGCAGGATATGCTATTTTCTTTTATGATATATAAAATGAAAGAATGAGAAGCTGATAATGTATATAAAATAAAACATATTTAAATAGGAATATCTATTAATGATTTCATTCTCAAGTATCGTAATTAACATTTTCGAATTAATTCTCTGGCCATCGATACCAGCAAACTTAAATGCCGAATATTTTAAACAGTTTCAAGACGTGTCCAATTTAATTTTGTTTGACTAATTATTAAAAAATAATGCACACAAACATAAGACGTAATTAAAAATATTTATTAATTAATCTCTAATCTAATTCATATTACTTTCATCAGAAATATACAGTGCGGTTCTAAAAGTATCCCTCCCTCCCCTCTGCTAACTTATTATCAGTTTAATAAAGAGGTTCCAGTTTTGGGCCATTAATATTAAACATTATATATGTACTACATTTTTGGAGTAAAATTTCTAATAAATAATAAAGTTCGTGAAGAGAGGAGTTTACTCCAATGATAAAATACAGGGTGTTCCATTTGAAATAGGCGAGAAAATAGATATTCCTAGTTATGACTCGCCCTGTATATAGATATTGAACACTCCGCTAAATACATCATTTCTGATGAACGGAGATCACGTTAGAAATGTTTCTAGCGTAATTGAATTATTTTATGTGAAAGCCGTAGTACGGTAGGAGGCACCAACTTTGTTAGATATTAAATTCATGCAAAACTTCCCATATCTTCTAAAGTAAACTGAATAACATAGCAAACCCCTATATTATAATAAAGGTAAAACCTAGAAGAATCGTAAACAGTAAAAATATACAGGGTGTCCCATTTAAAATAAAGTAAGTTTAGTTTACCTTGCCTTTATTTGACACCCTGTATAGTTAAAAATATTTTTAGGTTATAGATTCACGTGAGCTTCAACTTTTATCTTAATAGCATTTTCTAATTTCTCTTATAATATAGGAGTAATTGGACTTCCCCGCACTAATGCCCCACCCTGTAAATATCGAAGGGAAAATGCAAAATTTATGGGTGAACTTGAACTGAAACTTTTGCTGTGTAATTTGTGTGTGTTAAATGTGTTCAATAGTCTTATTAATGCACCATTTCACCGTTTATAATGCTGCGCTGTTAATCACTTTGTTTCCAAAAGTGTATGGTAGATCGATCGTGCATTACGTGGTAACTCAACTTTGCGTATAATTTAAGGTTAGATATTGTTTTTACAGATAAATAAATACTTGCATGAGATTTGTTTTCTTTGACGTTGGGATTTTGCCAATTTGTGTTTTGATTTTTTATTTGCTTTTTAATACTAGGTTTTAATTGCGCTATTTTCTGTAAATACAGTCGTAGATTATAATTTTCTCTGCATAAATTAATGTTGCGAAATACTATCGATGTTATTAATCTTTGTTGCTTATATTTTTGCCTCACTGGAACACTCTATATTTACCAACAACTTAATAAAATATTATCATAGTTTGATTATTTTTGGTTTTTATTCCGCTCTTGGATTCGTGCAAAGTACCCGCATAACAGACATTAGAGTAAGATGCAGTCCTATAAAACACTTAAACAACTTGTATCAAAGATCTGAAAGTGAAGCTACTACAAAAATGATTATAGTCCATATAGGATATGTATGTATCTATATAATATGCGGATTTGTTTCTCTAAAACTTTGTACTAAACCATTTATAATAATGCTCTGAAACTGATCCACAAAATAATTACATTATACAATCAATAATAACAGAGTGGACTCTAACAATGTAAGGTCTGTTTGCTAACTCAGTGGGTGATAGTTTCCAATTGCCAAAACTTCTACGGACAACCCTACGGAAACAAGATGGCTGTAGCTTAAAGTTTTACGCTATAATGGGACTTTCCGCACCTCCAATATGTTTAACCTGTCACGTGGGAGTAAATTTTAATATAGCTAACAATTACAACGTATCTACATACATACGTTATACGTTAGTATTATGTATTGTATATGTAGATGTAATTGCTTTATTATTTTAGGATATTAGCTCAAGATCTACCGCCCTCACACTTAATATCGATCTATAAAAAACAAGTTGCAAGAAATTAGTAAATTGTAGATACTGGCAATAACAAGTAACATATAGAAGAATTCAGAGTCGACGACCACGGTATGTAAGCAAGCGACTTTTAAGTATCACTGATATGGGCAAAGAGATTGAACTACTTTAACATCAAAACAGCTAATAGAGATATGTATAGAAATAAAATTATTTTGGTGAAGATTGGCAGCAAACGACCATCTTTTTCAGTTATTTTAGATATCCGAGAGATCCAAAAAATTGCAGTTGCATCTTTCTAATTGCACTTTCAGTATGTTTTTATATACATGCTGCTGTTATCTTATAAAACACCATTTTGTGAAATTGTAACATTTGTGATCTGGACTGCTTAGTATGAGAGTTACGTATATAAATGAAACTTACAATTAACATATTTTCTATATTCTAATAGCAGTTTAAACCGATATGTTACGATATCTAAAGTTATGTTACCATATAAATACGAACATCTACAGTGTTAGAAAATATTTCAATTAATGCCGGCTTTTGGTACTACACATAGACGTCCAGTGAGGTTTACCTATGCACATATTATATTAGCAGCTTCCCGGTCACGGCGGATACAACACGTTCGATCGTATAAAGTATACTAATAGGATGTCAGAATTATCGAAAAAGGGAGTTTGATTTTCTGACAAAGTGGGTAAATTGTTAATTGGCTTTCCAGATGTAATATACACAAGCAACGCAATAAAATGCAAAGTATGCAATGTAATGTTAATGTGCAAACCAGACAAAAATGTGAAATTCTCATGTCAACAGTAAAAAGCATCGATACAATAAAAACTACAGTGGAGTTGTGTTCGAACTACGGTTAATTTACCGTTTAACTTACTAATAAATGAAGCATTCCGTTCATTTTGGAAAAAAATACCGTAAAACTAAAAACTAAAATACTACTTAATAGGTTTGTTCGATTTGGCTTGGGCAGTAAACAATTTAACGCACGCTCAGGCGCACTTGCAACGTTGCTGTTCGGTTTGATTCGCGTTAATTTTATGCGGCGAGAAAGCTGTTCGATTAGAAATATCAAGTTTTGCAGTTTGACGCTAATACAATCTAGCGTCAAGAATTTTTAATCCACTCCATGAGCAGATTTTTGCTGTAAGAAAAGAGATAGGTAGCTCGGAAAAAAGAGTAGGATATATAATCCTTTCACTAACCTTACATTTTCAAATATATTGGTCCGTTGTTGTGTACCGTATACCGTACCAAGTTAATTAACACCGTTTCTATTCAGTTAGGGCTGGTTAGGGCAATTTATCTGTATATGATGAGTCTGACGACTATTATGACTTGCATGAATGACGCGAATGAAGAACAAAATGGAAATGATAATTATATAAATATAATAATAATAATAATAATAATAATAATAATAATAATAATAATAATAATAATATAAATAATATAAAAATATAATATAAATATTATAATAATACAAATAATCTAGATGGAAAATTCTATACTGTATATTTATCTACCTGGTACGTAGATAAATATATGTATGATATGTATTAATTTTTATGTATACGTCACTCTCCTCCAATCTTGTATTCAAAAATAAACTAGCTGGTTACTGTTCATGCAATAACGCAAATCAAACGATCTCTAAAACATGTTGGAGTCCACTGCAGCAGCGTTAAAACGTCGCGTTTACTCTGCAACTAGTATTTAAAAACTAAACGCAGCTTCAAAATATTTGTTGCTTGCTGTAAGACGCAAATGTCCAAATCGAACAAACCTAATATTATGGTACGTACATACAATGGAAGCACATCAACCGTCATCTTCAATTTTACTAACTTGCAGAAGAGTATAAAAATGTACTGCCGAAAGAATATCACAATTGAAGCGTCCAATACAAGAACAAGCCAAATCCAGTATAGTAAAATTTCCAGCAGAACTGTTTGTGCAATAACTATTGATTATAAAACTATCAAAGTTACACTGTTGGTAGCACCTGGCCCAGTAGCTAGGTATTACATTATATCAAGCGGATTACATACTTTAAACACTTTTTATGCAAGAAAAACTGTTGGACTTGGCTTGTTATTATTACATAGTATTTGCAAATGAGAAAATTTTATAAATAAATACACGAGAACGTTTACGTTTTTTGTTTATTTAAAGAATAGATAATCAATATTCATAACAACAGAACTCTCAGAAAAGTATTTAGATATGTGTATATGAGCATATAAATATGCGCTCATTAGTTCCAAAGTTGGGAGAGATTAGGCTTCTCCTGCGTGAAAACCTAGATCTCCTTTGAGAAACATTGATAATGAAACACTTTGAGTCCATAACTTTAACTTTTATAGGAAAGATCACGATGGTCGCGGTGGAAGTGTGGGGTGTATGTTCGTAACGATATGCATTGCAACGTTTTAGAGTCAAGCAATGCTATCGAGCAAGTGTGGATTTCTTGTAAAATTCACTCCAACAAAATTATTGTCGGTTGTATCTATAAGCCACCTAACTTTAGCTCTGCCATGTTTTCGAGTGAACTTGAGACACAGCTGCTAGACTTGAGTCCGAGTCAGTCTACTAGTCCGGTCAATTTAGGCATAAAAATAGTGATCAAATAACAAAAATTCCGACAGGGCCAAATTTTGGTGGAGACCTTGTGTTTACCATTAAAAATAAAAATTTAAAAGTCCTCATCAATCCCATGTGTGCTAAGAAAGTTATCTGGGGTCGAAGGTCAAAATTTCAGGTTTTTTGTGGTTTTCCCGAAAACGGTAAGTTTTATCAAAAAGATACTTCAGACCAATGTTGTAGATCTTAAAATTCTCAACAAAAAGGTCTTTATGATTTTTTCCCTAAGTATTACCGTTTCTGAAATATCGCAATTGTAAGAGTTACGTTCTATATAATATGCACACGTTTCCACGCCAACTGTGAGGTAGTGTACTCGGCGAGTTTTTTTTAACGTGGTTTCTCCATTAGGCCTATTCCACGAACCGTTATGACGTAACTTTTAGAGACAATACTTATTTAACTGCATGAAGATTATTAATATTCATATTGATTATTAAATTTAATTGTCGTTCTGATTTCTTTTGATATTTCAATCTGATTCATACTCTTCATAGTCAACTTCAACAATCATGTTTTCTTCGATTTCTTCTTCTTCTTCTTTTTCTTCGTCCTCTTGCTGGATATTCATAAATTGTTCAAATGAAGATGAATCAGTAGTCTATCAAAATCACATGAATCTTCCTCTGTTGTATTTAATTGGACATTTGAGCAAGACTGACCTTGGCAATTGGTATACGCTGGATAACACTGTAACCTTACTTTTCTACAGCCGCAGTTGGCACTACAACCTTTCATGAAATTGCAAAAAATAGTGTTAAGAAGTTTTTCTGGAGCAGGGGGGGAGGGGGGGGGGGGTAAAGTTTGAATCGGTGAAGTATTATTTATTAATTTCCAACCAACTTCAAGGTTCAGTTGATTGCTTTGCCATGTCTGAACTGAAACAAGCTCAGAAAGACACAGGTGTCCTCATAATTGAAACAGCAATAGAAAAATTTTATGCAACAAACACACAACAATTGTAGTGGGTGAAGATGTTGATTTGTTGGTACTACTTGCTGCAAGGACGCCAATTGATAAAATTATTTCTTCCTGAAACCTGGAGTTGGTCGGGCAGCAAGGAGGCCTAGGCCACGTGGGCTTAGGTGTGAGGTAGGAGTTCGCTAAAGCGTCTCCAGCGATGACCCGTCCAACGTGGACAAGGAAACCTCAGGCCCTCTCCGGAGGAGTAGGTCTCGTGCGGGCAGTCGGTTTCGTCCCTCCTTGTCATGAGGAGGACCACTCCGTGAACGCTGTATACCTAGCGGTCGGTCGGCAGCGGAGTCCCTTTGGGGTCCAGCAACCTATTTTCGTGCTGCGGTTTGTCAGTGATGGTGCCACTACCATGCTTTCCGTAGGCCGGCTTCTTAAAAGAGATTGTGGGAACTTACATATTACGTGTAAAATCCATGCTCTACATTTGGTGGCAGAAACTATTCGCAGAGGTTATCCAGATGTAGATACACTAATTGCGAGTACAAAGGCCGTGTTCCTTAAATCCCCAAAACGTATTCGCGATTTCCACGGACTGTGTCCGAATATTCCTGAACCACAACAACCGATTCTTAAACCTTGGGGAACATGGCTACACGCAGCATTTTACTATAATGAACATTTTGAAAGTATTGAGAGAGTTCAATCCCAAAGAAGCTGCAGCTATTCAGGGAAGCCAATAAAAATTTCAATATAGTCTGGTTAAAACCGATTTAAATGCTATTCAGAGCAATTATGGCGGACTTGTGGAGGCAAAAACTGGAAAATCCTTCGGTGGCATTACTGGATTCTCTGAAAATAGTAAAAGTTGTTCACACACAGCTATGCGCGCTAGAAGGCGAAATAAATCGATGTGTAGCACAAAAGTTTGAAAGTGTTTTAGAGAAAGATCGCTATTTTGTCACGTCAAAACAAATTTTTGAAAGTGGGTCTACAGAATTGTTAAGTTCTTTCAAGGATTATTTCAATTATGCAAATATAACATCAGTGCATGTAGAACGCTCGTTTTCTAAATAGAAGCATATTTTTTCTCCGATACGCACTCGAGTTGCGGAAAGTACTGTGGAAACACATCTTATGTTGCATATATTTAACCGATCTCATCCAATTTGTGACTTGATGGAAGACATTTAAAACGGTAAGTGTTTCACCACATTTTATATTTTTTTTTTTCTTTATTTAACACGAAACTGACGGGATCAAAATATTTTTTTCGTGTATACTCCGTTTTCGAAACGTACCTAAATGCGACATTTTCTAATTATGTATGTACTGATAAGCACTCATAACGACCAGTGGAATAATACTGAACAACTGTGCTTTGATACGGACGCTCGAGTTTCCGTGCTACCCCTTTACGTTGCTCACCGCACTGCACTGAACCTTCCTCTTCTTTGCCGAGTTTAGGAATAAATGAGAAACTGACTCTTCATCCGCCTGACATTCTCAAATGTAGAACCTAATACAATCTTCAAATTGCATAAGTGTGTGATTACTAGGGATTACTAGGAAACCTTTGACAGCCCCTCCTTCGGTGAATATTTACCACTACGTTTTTAGTTAACATTATGGTTATAGCCTACCCAGTAAGTCCACAGGCTGATTTCGAACGTCTAGAACGTGCTCTCCAAACGGACGCTATTACTTGCACAATGAAAAAGTTAACCTGGCAGTAGTAAAAAAAAGTAAAATGATAGAAAGGACGAAAGTATTTACGTAATTTATGTAAATAATATTTATTTAGGCTCGGCTTTATAACATTACATGCATAAATTCCTGCCAAATATCTACTATATGCTTGAAATTACCTTTGATGTTACCAAACGCTATGTTAACTATGTAGAACAATTACATAGTACTTTTGTTTGAATCACGCAAATCAATACCTTATGGACAAAATGTGTGTATTTACTGCTCGTGCACAGATGTGTACATAGTTCACTAAATTTGCTTGTTATGTATCAATAATATGTACAATAGCAACTGTCGCCCGATAAATTGCTAACATTAAATATTCATATGCATTTATAATTTTCTTGAATAGTGTGCGTTAAATTACTGTTTCTTAGTTAATTGTTTAGCATAGAATTAAAATGATTATTCACGAAATGAAGAAATTGTGATAAATACTTGATGTGAGAAATACCAATCGTACGTTGTTGACTTTACTTGCGATCCAATTTATTTTAAATTAATTGAATTGTGCGTATACATCGTAAATATTGTACAATTTACTAGATGTACAGCAGTAGTAAATGCTTATAATGTAAAACTAAAATAAGCTTGTAATGAATTTCAAGTTTTAAATAACTTTGTTAAATATAATACAGATAAGGTGATGAAAATATTGAAAAAATCCCGGATGTCATATATTACGTGAGGTTAACGGTTTACTCTAGTTAAAGTTAGATTAATATAAAAACAGAGCGAGAAACAACAAATAAAATTTAACATATACCTAACTGTTGTTAAAATACATTAGGAGATTATAGGTTTTATGTGCTAAACTTAACGTTAGTTTATTCTTTACATGTTTTAGATTCTCCTAGTATATACAAACGTAACTTTAATTACGTACGTTACAAACTGTTTACTAAAATAGAAATTCAAACTTTTACGGAAAATACTAAATACACTTATTCTTTTCCTATTATAACAAGTCGCTTTCTTTAAAAAAATTGATGTATCTGTTGAAATACAATACAAACACTATTGATGTACAATATATGAATTACATAGAATACATTGTTTGGATACTAACGATATGAGAATGATTCATTAGAGATAAAATATCTACTACTTTGAATATTTAATAACAATACTCACATGTAATTATTTTTTCATTAAAAGTAGTAGTAGGTTCGTTTCTCGGAGACCGTAAACAAAAAGGATGATATACAGGCTTATTCACGGAACTAGTTCGTTAGAAATGATGTTCATGAAATCCTACAATTCTGAAAACTTGTAGTTACGGATAGTGTCATCCTAGTCTCATTGGCAAAATTATTTATGCTTTTGTATCACTTCCGGTTTATCGGAAGTTCACGTCAACTTTCTTAATTTAAATACCATGGTATATTTTTATGAGCTTTTTAGATCGCTCATGCAATTCTGCATCAAAACTTATTAAGGTGCCCTATACCCAAAATCAACTGTTTTAAGATATTCAAGTTTTTTCAAATATTCGGCCAACTGCAACGTTATGTCAAAAATTCTGCATTTCTGGAACCATTGCGGCTAAAGACTTCATATTTGACATATTACTAGCTGAAATACAGCGCAACAAATTTTTGTCTTTAAAATTATCTCTATGTCTACAGGGCAGGCCAAAATTAACGTACATTTTAACTATGTTTACATCGACGAAAGTCCCTTTTTTAACATCCTATATATTATTGCATTTTTGAATACACTAATTAATCCTTTATCATTAACTAGTAGACATATTCAGGTCAAATGCGTATCCATAACATACGATGTAACAGTTCTGTTAAACTTGGTTACAAATGTTATGTTATATATTAACATGAATTGGTAGTATGTATCCATTTTCTGTTATCTTATTTTAACACACATGTAATTTGTTTTCTGTTATACCAGTAATAACAGAGAATTTGAAACAGCTCGACTTTACATGCTGTTTTTGAATTTAGAAGACGGTTAGAATTCAAGAATCAAGCATAATATAGGCACATATCATAGTACCTATATAGGTGAGTGTAGCGACATGAAAATGGACGCTTGTATTTTTTACGATTTCCAAGTTATAAATGCTTTTCTGGTGGAAGTCCGAAAAATACGCCTTTTTAATGCATTTAAAGTCTTAGTAATTCTTGAATGTCAAAATAATTGATATTGTATTTATACTATAAATACACATAGTTTATATCAATCAAAATAACAAATGAAATATATTACAAAAATAACTCAAAAACAGCTGATTTTAGGTACCTATAAGATACCCTAGTAAATTTTGATGCAGAATTGTATGAGCGATCTAAAATACTCATAAAAATATACTATGCCATTTAAATTAAGAAAGTTAACGTAAACTTCCGGTAAACCGGAAGTGATACAAAAGCGTAAATAATGTCTCCAGTAAGATCAGACGACGCTATCCGTAACTACAAGTTTTTAAAATTGTAAGATTTCAGGAACATCGAAAAGTTCTAACGAACCAGTAAATTATGTATTGTATGTAATTAAATTATGTTGTCCAACGACACCAAAAAACTGGCATTAATGTGATTGCTAACGACAAAATTGCTAAAATTTTAATTTGTCATGTTACAACTATGACATCCTAAAGATGCGGTCAAATTTTAAAACGAAATGAAATACTTATGTTTATCACAGTATTGAGACGTGTAATAAGAAAAAGGTTGTATCTATTCATCAAAATGAGAAAATAAATATAAAGTATTAATTTTATTTTTCATGCGAGTTCCTTTGAATTTTTTTCCTATTTTATGCATGTAATTAATTTCTCACTGCTATCCACTGGTATGCTTAAAAGACAGGGAGTTAAGTAACCCCATAAATATTAATATCGGAAAGGATCCTGTCGATTTATGTTACCAATATGTTTTGTGGAGTTTATTTGCTATATCTTTCTATACTTCACGTTTATTTTTTTTTTGTTGTGTAAAATAAATTACATTAAAAAAGAAATACGTATTTACCAGCGCATTATATTACTAGCACTGCCATATAGCGCGTATTAACTTGAAGTCCTCGAAGCATCTATAAAGAAATGCTTTAGATAGATTTCGATACATTGCTGTGTACTACGCAGACTACACTTTAATTGAAAATCAAAAGAAATGGTTAAGTAGAATAACTATAAGACAGCATAATCGCACTACTAAAAGCTGGCCTTTTTTTGCAAAATTTAAATTCGAAAAGATACTTGAACTTTATTAAGTAGAAACTGAAGCTGAAATAATTGACGACATCTCGTTTACAGATAGAATCTTAAAATTGTTTTGTAAGCGGATTTTTTTCGTTTCATTGGTAATATTAGTGGTTAATATGACATGATCATATCATATAATGATATCACGTGAAAATATTTTTGAATAAATATCGCTTCCGGTTAACCGGAAGTGGGCATCAACTTTGATTTTTTAAATATCGTGATATCTACCTCTCCATAAAAAAATCTACTTTCCGCCGATTGAACTTATTTATAAGCAACTAAGTTTTTAAGCACCCTGTATAATGTTACAGAGAAGAACTTCAAATGTTGTGTAACTACACAACATCAACTACGTGTATGCAAAATTTCATTCGTCTCTGTTATTCCCACGTGACGTAATATCCATATAAAATAACTAAGAAGGAATTGTATTTAGGTATAGGGTATTAGGAAATGATATTTATTCAAAAATATTTTCACGTGATAGTTCATATTCAACCATATCCAACTGCGAAATTTTGTTTTAAAATTCCGTTCCGTTTGTGTAATACTCTTAATAGGCCATTTTCACCAATCACCCTGTATAAAGTGACACAATAAACTCTTACTAATTGAATTACCCAACAAAAAAAACGGTTGTCGTAATGTAAGTTAGAGTTTTCTTAAAATTTCCAAAACCTCGAAACCGCCGCTAGATCATACGCGGGAACTACGCAAGAAACTAGATGGATGGTACTTAACTTATGTGGTACGCCTCCGCAAATACTCGCAGACGGATAAATATGGTGTCTAGTTGGGAACCTTAATAGCGTTCATCCCGAAATTCACCATTGAAAAACCAAAAACGTGCAAACACGCCATAAATACGCTAGATATCCTTTAACAATTTAACGAATTAACAGAGCAGTGACTTGGTGCACAACCAAATCAGGACGAAGGCAACCAACAAATTACTTATAATGTCAAATTAAATTTCGATGGATCCAAATCACCCTGAACGTTAAGCAACCAAACAGCCGAAATGAGCTATCAAACAAAACATCAACAAGACAACAGATAGACCGATTATTCACGCGAAATACACCAGACATAAACGCAGTTTCTATATTTTAGATCTCCAGGCTCCACAAGAATTAATATCCCAAATTTCTATATACATATGTACACAAGTGGAATACACGCTAACAAAAAAGAAATGAAACTGTATCGAACAAAATGGCAGCCATAAACGTAGTAAGCGCAGACCCCATTTACAAAGTTTGGTCAAAACTAAATTAACTAAGTATTAACGGAAAGTAATCGTAACAGCTGATACATACAGATATGCGCAACATGTGCAACCCTCTTTTCTGTGGAAAAACACTGACATTAATTTTTAACACTAACGGTAATAGATACAGAAAAACTTTTAGGACAAACATTTTTTTTTTGTGCGTTTTAGTAAGCAGCCAACACACTCTACCTAGCAGCACATACGCCTCGGTTGATATACAAAAAACGGTAACACAAACTTAAAATATTTTTGTTGGAGCATGTTGGGCACCGTTGGAAACACGTTCTAAAATTATTTCGAAATATACAGGCTGTCCCAAAAGAAAGTTACACATCAAAGCTATCCAAATTTAAGTGGAATACCATGTATATTACTGCATATTTCGATGACGCGGACTAAATAAAAGCAAGTTACTGATGTATTTCCTATACCTAGATTCAACAGTTTCTGAGAGATTTAACAATGTTTGAAAATGTGGATCAATATTTAGAACTTAGAATATTTAGAGCATTAACACAATCATTACATCTAATGCTAAAATAAAGATACTCTCTAAAAATTATACAAGATGATTAAAATCTTACCTTCAACTGTGGGTACCATTAATGCTCAATAACTTGCTTATTTTAAATGGTACACCCTGTATCTAACATCGTCATAGTAATGATTGTGTTAATGAAACAATACAACTTAAAACACTTAATTTAAATACGTACAGCAGGGTACTAAATATTGATCCACATTTTCAAACATTGCTAGGTATCTCAGAAACTGTTGAATCTATGTATAGGGAATACAACAATAACTTACCTTTATTTAGTCCGCGTCATGTATCACCGTTTTTTGTACATCAATCGAGGCGAATGTGGTGCCCCACCCTGTATATAGTTTGTTCGCAACTTGTTTTTTATTCCCGCTTTTCCAATACATAAAAGCGCTTCTTTTGTATTCTAGAGCTACAAGATCTCCTCCTAGATTGATATACATCCTTCTTCATATGATTCTAATGCGTTCTCCCGCGTGGGCGCATATACTACATCTACAAATTCTATGTAATCTGTGCAGTCATTCCAGTTTTGCATTAATTTTCAGTGAAAATTATGTTTCTACTGGAATATCAAAGAGTATTTCTTTTATTATATCGTGCAATTCGATTTCGTTGACATTCGTAAATGTACCTACCATTATTATCATTCACACCTTCAAACGTTATCATCAGTAAACGAATTATATTTGTGATACTTACGCCGACCATGTTAAACACTACAGATCTATTACTCAACCGAAAAATGTATAATTAATCCTGAGTTTACTACTTCTTACTCTCATTCTCTTCATATTTTTTACAAAAACTTTTTACTGTTTATCCGTTTAATGTTGCTTCCTTCGATAATCGCTATCCTTTTGGTAACAAATAATCTAATCAAATTCAGATTTTCTCTATTGCTGGTAATTAGGTAAATTTATCATCAATAACGAAGTTTAATAAAATATAACAATGCAACTTGATTGAATTTTTTACATGATACTCTGTATTTCCTACATACAATTTATCAAAATTTTTATCCAAAATTCTCAGTAATGTTGTAGGAAATACAGAGTATCATGTAAAAAATTCGTGGGAATTTGTTAATTTCATTAACAACAAATCCGTTCCGTGTAATCATGAAATTATCAGTTTAGACGTTGTATCTTTATTCACAGAATCCTACAGATTTGGCATTAAACATTATAAACAAAAAATGGAATTTAATTCAAAATTATACAAATTTGCCAAAAAATGAATTCATGTTGGCTGCAAAACTTTGCTTAAATTCTACATATTTTCAGTACAATGACACAATATATAAACAAATATTCGGTACAGCAATGGGTTCTCCATTATCTGCTGTTATAGCAAATTTAGTAATGGAGGACTTAGAGCAGGTCTCACTTGACAAACTAAGCTGTCATGTGCAATTTTATAAGCGGTATGTAGATGATTGTATATGCTGCATACCAAATGATAAAATTGAACATGTTCTACACACATTTAACACATATCATGATAGGTTAAAATTTACTTTTGAAAGAGAAAATCAAAATTCTATAAACTTTTTAAATGTAAAGATAATACATGATAACACACAAATAAAAACAAACTACATACATTAAAGACAATAGTAGTAGTAGGCATTTAAACTATTTTTCAAACACTTCGGTAAATTTAAAAAAAAGCGTAATTAACAGTTTAGTAGATCAAGCTATTAAATTAGCTCACCCTGATTTTAGAAAAGAAAATTTAAGCAAAGTAAAAACAATACTAGAAAAAAATAGTTATCCTAAAGAGTTTTACAATAAATTAATCACAAAAAGAATAAATAAAATATATAACACAGGTACAAAATCAAATAATAACATATACCACACTATACCATATATAAACAATTTAAGCGACATGTAATTATAAAAGCAATAAAATACGAATTAAAAAAATCAGACATTCACATAACTTTCATACCTACCAACAATAGACATTTATTCACAAATTTAAAAACACCCATTAAACATCGTAATCAAGGTAATGTCGTTTATAAATTAGATTGCAAAGATTGTAATAAATGTTATATCGGACAAACCAAACAATATTTAAAGAAACGAATTTATAACCATCAATACACTGTTACACATAACGTCACCGCTGAAACTGCTTTATCTAAGCACTCTAAAGATAGACGACATAATTTTGATTTTCAAAACACTAAAATTTTAAAAAAAAGGAAAATAATTATAAAAAAAGATTAATTTACGAAATGATATACATTAAGAAAGATGAAAATGCGGTAAATTTTAGAACGGATATTGATAATTTAAGCGTTATTTACAATAATTTAATTCACGCATGAATTTTATTAATTTTAAGCTCTTGACTAGGTTTTTTTTGCCATGTTTTTCCCTAGTCCTTGAACAGAATTGTTAGAGCTTGACAAAAAATAGATTGATATACGAATAATTCAAATCATTTCAATTTCTAATGTTGTATTAAATCATTATTCCTTCATTATTACTTGTGAATATAATTAAAATTCGATATATCAATGAATTCTTTGTTTTTCAGATAATTTTGTTGATAGGCAATTTATATTTATATTATTAGTAATTTGACATATATTAAATATCAATTTCTTCCACCGAAGAAGTTATTTAACGAAAACATATTATTATATGTTATGGAATAAATTGGTATTTAATTATTTATTGTTTTATTGACCTCTAAGTGGAAATAAATCAGGAATTAAAAGATAAGTACATAAAGGTCAAAAAATACATATATTAATTATATATTATATATACGAGGGAGCGTTTTTATATTCGCGGAATGAGCGGGTTGTAGGGGGGTGATTAGGCGCATTGGGGGCTTGGCCTGTGCAGCGACTCATAATTAGTATAAATACGAAGTTTCATTGTTATTAGACAGTTAGTCTTTGAGCTATCGTCAACCAAGTAACATAATCAGGAGTGAAAAGTGAAATATGGAAAAAATTGCGTGTTCGCGTGCATTTTTGGACCTCTGTAATGATGACAAGGATGGTGTATTCGAATTGTTACTGGGGTTCATCATTATGAACCTGAGTCCAAACAAGACTCCATGCAGTGGCATAAAAAGGGCACAGCACCTCCCAAGAAATTTAAAGTGTCACAATCAGCTGGGAAACTCATGGCAACGGTATTTTGGGACTCGGAAGGAATATTGTTGATTGATTATAAAGATAAAGGTGTTTCTATAACCGAAGAATATTACGCTTCAATATTAGAGCGACTAAAAGAAGCCATTAAAGAGAAAAGACGGGGAAAATTGACGAAAGGTGTGCTGCATTTGCACGACAACGCGCCCGTCCACAAGAGCCGCGTTGCGTTAGCTGCCCTGCATAAGGTGGGCTTCGAAATTGTGAATCACCCACCCTACAGCCCAGACCTGGCCCCGAGTGATTATTACCTGTTTCCGAAAATGAAAAAAGAGCTGCGGGGTAAAATATTTACTGCCGATGATGAAGTGGCAGTTTCGGCGTATTTTGCGGATAAAGAGAAATCATTTTTTTATGAGGGTATAAATAAATTAATTGAAAGATGTGAAAAATGTATCCGTCTTGCAGGTGAATATATTAAAAAAGAAAAATAATTTGGTTTTTTTATTTCCACCCCTTATCCCCCATTCCGCGAATATAAAAACGTTCCCTCGTATATGTATATGATAAGGTTAATTAAGGCATCACGTTCGATCTATGCTCGGTTTGAAAATGATGCAGATTTCTTAAGCCGTATAGTCACTATGGATGAAACTTGGGTACATTTATACGACACAGAAACAAAGCAACAATCGATGGAATGGAGACACTCTGATTCTCTTATTCAAAAATCTGCTGGAAAAGTTGTTGCTTCAGTTTCTTAGGATTGAAATATCCATAATTGATTTTCTGGATAAGGGTGGAACAATAACTGCGAATTATTATTTGACGTTACTGACTACTCTACGAGAAAAAAATTATAGAGAAGACGCGAAAAGTTGTCGAAAGGGGTTGGTTTTTGCAGGACAATGCCCCTGCACACAAATCGCATGTTGCCATACAAACAATTAGAGATTTAGGATTCGAATTACTCGAACACCCCCCTTATTCACCAGATCTGGCTCCGTGCACGTATCATGTCTTTCCTCAACTGAAAAAAAGTTTAAAAGGTTGTAAATTTTCTTCCAAAGAAGAGGTGATAGAAGCTGTTGAGACGTGATTTGCAGAGCAAGATAAATATTTCATTTTGAAAGGTTTAGAGGTGTTGTACATTCGTTGTAATAAATGTCTCAATTTAAAAGAAGAGTATGTTAAATAATAAAATATTTTGACTTTCAAATTTTGCTTGCTTCTATAATATGCTAAGAATATTTCAATACCTGCTTGTATTCTATAGCGGAATTATTTCTTTATAACCTTTAAGACAGCAAACCTAACTAAACTCCAAATGAATATGGTCAAGAAAGATTAAAAAGTCTTAGTTGTAGTAACTCATTCATGATTATTTACAAAACTTTTCCCTAGTTATTAATTAGAATTACTCCTGTGACGTCTTGAAGAAGCTAACATCTACTGGTAAAAAGTGTTGTAAATAATCAGTAAACGATTTACTACAATTAAGGCTTTCTAACAACTCTGTCTACTTTCATTTGTAGTTTAGTTAGGCCTACTTCTATTTCTCCAATTGTTCTTTTTCACGTAACATAACGAATAAAGTAACGTATCAAAAATTCAAATTTCCGTTTGCCTGTAACTTTTCATGTTTTTCGTTGCATGCCATTGTTCGAATGTGCTGTTCTGCACGATTGAGTCGAACAAGAACCTACAAAAAGTATTGCAATATATTTTTACAACTTTTTCATTAATGTGCAACAAACTCGATAATTAAGCGGCTTGTTCACCGCATTGAAGTCTTTCGGATGATACTGTGTAATCAAGTTTGTGCTGTACTCTCGACATCTTAAGTAAGTATGTTTTCAAAGCCTGATGTAGTCTTCCCCTCCTTGTATATCTCATTTCTTTTCCGCTTCGCTCATCCGTGTCTGTTCCAGTTCGATGAGCTGCGTCCGTTTTGGTATAGGGATTCGGTTGACGATCCTGCATTGTCACTTTTCAGGTGTTGCTAACTTTATGTTTGTTTTCGCAATTGAAATTAGTCGAAGTTTTTATTAGTTCCAGTAATTCCAGTATTCATTTCTGGTCCTAGTGTTTAATTTTGATCAATACTCTTATCGTAATCTACATATACTTGGATTCATACTTCGTATAAATATTTATCTACCTATTACATTAAAGAAATATCCTAAACAGCAGCTTTCATTCATTTATTTATTTAATAGGCATACGTCTTCATTTAGTAACATGTAAAATATTGCACCATACTATGAGAAAATAATGTTATCGATATTCAATTGGTATTGCCTAGGAATAGCAGTGTTAACCAATTTATTCCATTGCACAATTACGAGTTTCCGTGAATAACTTCTTCAGTAGAATCACTTGACATGCAAGATATGTGAAACAATATTAAAACAAAAATATCCGAGAATAAATCGTTATCTTTATAATATAATGAAAAATATTGGAAATAGTTGTTAACGTAAATTCAATATAATTATTACATTAAAATAACCTTAGACCTGTAGCCCAGTATTGAATGTTTGTCTATCATTTTATAAATTAATGCTTCTGGAATTATTTTCCTTTTATAACATCGAAGTATTTTCGAAATCAGAATTCTAACGCCTACCTTCAAAGTTCTTAGACGAGAGGGTGTTCTAGATTATAAAACGTGTTATATACATTTCCAGTAGAAGTTCTCGAAAGCCTATTGTTGTTTCCAAATACCAGAAATAAAATGGAAAGAGTTTGTACGCAATTATGGAACGGAAGTCCGTTATGAATCTAATATTTGTTTAGAATAAATATGGAATATTAGGAATGTAAACAAATGTAGTCGTTTTATGAATTAATGAAAGCTTTGTATGTCTCGTATCAAATTTACTACCTCCAATTACCAAGTAACTACCGTAACCATAGTAATGTGTAATTAACTGTTCTACAAATAAATATCAGGTACTTCGTCAACGCTTTATTACTTATTTTCTGAACAATGCACGCTGTAATAACTAGGTCTGCTTATTAGGATATTCGGATAATCTAATTTATTTTACTTATTTACTTAGTGTTTGTAAATAATTTTTTGGACAATACTTTCTGCACAGCGATATTTACTTTAACTTAAAATTATCACACAAAAACTAAATTATTGATTTAAATATAACTTTGTTTTTTAAATGTGGTTTTACCATGACGCGCCAAAATGCAGGATTGCAGTTGGTCAATCAAAATTGCACTACCGAAATTTGATATGACACCAACCGCCAACTACTGCTACAGAAGCAAATCGTCGTTTAGATTGTGCATTTTTCTGAGTACCTTTGTATTTAATTCTACTCCTTAAATTTACATTGTGCTAATAAAACTATTCTTATAATAACTATTCTGCTGATGCTCTCTCACTGTAAAATATTTTCTTGAGTATGGAGGAAGCAGCAAGTATCCTCGAGTATAATCGAGAAGGCGAAAATATTCAAGCTAGGGACATCTATCTCTTATTGTGAAACGCAATACACTGGAACCTCCTTTATATCCGCGCTCACTTATATCCGCACTACCGCACTCATTTATATCCGCTCAGCATCCACCACCCGATAGTGCACGTATTCACATGTGCCAATCAGCGCGTAGCACGGCCTTTCCTCTCCGCTCCAAACATGGTTTCATAAAATATTAAGAGCACTGTCAAGCCATAGTATTATTGTTAAAGATAATGCTACATGTCGCAGTCGTAAAACTGAAAAAATTTAGATGAAAAAGAATAGAATACAATGATGATATGTTATGAGGGCTTCCGGATTTTGACCTCGTCATAGTAAAGTCAAAATATACGAAACAAAAGCAAAACTAAAAATAAAATAAAAGTACAAAATATACATATATCTACAAAAACTTTCTTAAACTCGACGTTTTCCCGTTAATGTAAATGGCTTCTTAAGGAGTAAAAACTGGGGGCGGGCACCAGAAAATCACGGTAACTCGACGTGTAAACCACGCTAGAGGCGAAAACTTTTTGGTAAGTGAGAAAGTTATTATATATTACTATATCCACAGTACAAAAATACATATGTATATAGAAATTAAATACATGCAGAAGTACGTCCACAATTTGAAGTAGGGTGTTTTCATCATCTGGTATAAATTTACTTCTAGCTAAAAAAATTATACATCTGCCATGCATTTTTTATGTTACATTTTTGCTGAATATTAGTATAAATTGCTAAGTATCCCATTTATATGATCAATCGATAGCCAACTTTGGAAAACAATCATGTTGTGCAGTTGTGTAAAATTACACAATTATTATAGATAAACAACAGGAACTTTACAATGGTTCAAAAATTCGTAGAGTGTTTACAAATTCTAAAACATTTGATTTGTATTTTTATAGATTGTCGAAACATAACAAAAACATAAATGAATTTATGTTATGTGCGTTTAGCTTGTTGTGGCTGTTACGACTACATAGGAAGAGATTCACCGTAGCATCGGTCCCTACATTCGGGATATAGATGTCGCAGAGAATAGTAAAGTTGTAAATACTTTATTCCAAGAAAAATATGCCTGGTAAATAATTTTAAGCCCGATGGACACATACAAGAAAAACTTTCAAAGTTATGTTAAAAGTTTTCTTTACAAGTCCGTATACACAAGCAAGTTTTTAATGTAAAGTATTTTTTGAATTTATGCGCCATAAATTACTCATGGCAACCAACTTTTTTTTCAATGTGATTTTTTGACTATTAATGTTAACCTAAAAAGTACTCGCGAAAAGTAGGAAATTTATTTAACATACAATAAATTACTTTACAGTTAAGATATAAAAAAAGAAATGCAGTCAGAATTAGAACGCAAAGCAAAAATTGCTATTACCTTAGGAATTGTAGGATATGTGAAAAAAATTGTAGATGGGGAAAAAGGAAAACCCAAACGACAACGGGTACGGAAGTGGATAGAACAAAGAGTTAAGAATTATAGTACGTTATCATTGGTTGACAATGAGTTGTCAGTCGAAGATGAAATGTCTTACAAAAACTTTTTAAGAATGGATAAAATTTGCTACGAAGAACTTTTACATCTTGTAAGTCCATTAATCATGAAGCAAGATACACATCTGCGAAAAAGCATATCAGCAAGAGATAGATTAACTTTGACCTTACGGTTGTTAGCTACAGGAGAAAGCTACAAAAATCTGGAGTATTCTACAAGAGTGCCAGCATGTACAATTGCCAAAATAATACCCGAGTACTGTAATGCTATATTTTCTGTGTTAAAAGATATTTATCTAGAAGTAACACATAAGAAATATAAACATATACATTTTACTATACTATGTTTGTTTATGCCAGGTACCAAACACGGTTGAAGAATGGGAAACCGTTGCTTCCAATTTTAATACACGTTGGCAATTTCCAAATTGTTTGGGTGCACTCGATGGCAAACACATTAATTTTGAAGCTCCAAGGAGTGCTGGATCTATATACTGGAATTATAAACAGAGAAACAGCATTGTGTTGTTAGCTCTTGTTGACTCGTATTATAAATTTCTATACATTAATGTCGGCACTAACGGATGAGTTAGTGTCGGAGTTTTTAGAGATAGTGATCTGAACCAAGCATTATTGAACAACTACTTAAATATTCCACCTGATGGACCTTTACCTAATACTACTACTAGTTTGCCGTACGTTATTGTAGCAGATGCTGCATTTCCTTTGCAGAAACTTATAATGAAACCATTTCCATTTCGAAATTTAACGGGCGAACAGCGCATCTTTAATTATAGACTAAGTCGAGCACGTCGTGTGTCTGAGAATGCGTTTGGTATCCTTTCCAATCGATTTAGAATTCTGTTAACAAATATTAAACTTGCTCCAGAAAAAGTGGAAAGTATTGTTCTAAGTTGCTGTGTATTACAAAATTTTTTAATAGAGAGAAGTGCAACTTATTTATGCAGTGAAAGTGTGGATACGGAAGATTTAATAGCAGGATCGAGCCAACAAACATCTTTGGAGTTGGGCAGTTTACAAAACAGTTATAGGCGACCAACAACAAATGCATTATCGATTAGACAACAATATACCAATTATTTTGATAATGTAGGTGCAGTACCATGGTAAAATCAATATGCACAGACTACAATCGTTTAATGTACTTATAAAACAAAATAAATGATAAATTAACAAAAAAAAATATTTTATGTTACCTTTTATTTGATAATAACAGTATTACAAATTAAAAAAAAAAATTATGCTACTTAAGCAACAATTTTTTTATCTCAAACAATGCACTAAATACCTTTGTTTTTAAAAAATCTTGTGACTCATTGTTTAAAGCTTTTGCTTCAATAGCAATATATTTAAAAAATGCATCCACATCATTCTCAATATTGTTCGGTTGTGGTTGTGACGCACCATTTAGATTTTCTAATAACATTTTGCAGTTTCAAAAAATTCATCATTAGCATTGTTCTTATGTGTTCCTTTACATTTTGAGGTTGACTTTGTACTTGTTGGAGTACTGCTTCTAGTGTCATTCGTGCTTGATGGACTAACTATGGGAAGATAATCATCAAGCACAACTTCTTCTATTGTATCCTAAAATATATAATTTTTTAGATATATACATAAAAATCTATTCTACTTACTTACAGTATTTATATCTTCTGCGTCATTATTTTCTTGTATAATTTGCATGTCTCCATTAGATTGAACGATATTCTTAAGGTTAGATGTGCCTTTCCGATGGACAATGTGTGGTTTTATAAATAGTAAAGGCTCGTACAAAAACCAAGTAGGCTTAAATATAGACACATCGAACAAAATCGTAATTAGAGTAGGCTATGTGAATGGATTGTTACTTTAGCCACTTTCACATAATGACATTTATTCATTGACATTTAATTTGAGGTTATAAACTTTGGTTATAATAAAACATTTAAAATGTCAAATAATAAATGTCATTATGTGGTAGTGGCTAAAGCAACGATCAAATACATTTACATAGCCTACACCAATTATGTTTTTTTTCGATGGCACGTTATATCATCTAGGCCACTACCGCTGCTTTTAGATGATTTTACTTTGTTGTCATTCTCTATGAACTGAGTTCGTAGTTTTTGAAGTTTTATTTTTGCTTCAATACAAGTATATGCTTTCAATGCAGATTTGTTTAGTGAATTGGTTATTTGGGAGATTGCGTCCTGCTTTTTCTGGCGATTATAGTAATTAAATAATTCTCATATATCGCAACTAATGTATGCAAATCATCCCTGTCCCATTTTTCAAAATGATTCTGAGACATTTTCAGTACACATTTCTACAACCATAACCCATGTTACATTTATAATACTGCAGAAATTACTCACATTACGCACGTATTCTTCAATATTGCTAAATGTAGGTCAAATTTTTGGTTTGTAATACACAGCAATACACACCTACTATTCGGTTTTATTTCTTTTCAGTTTGTAGACATGCGTTCTGACGAATTACGCATGCGCGACTTGTAGCTTTTTCATACTTGTCAAGAAAAATACTGCATGTACCAGTTTTACTTGTACAGTTTCGACTTTCAAAGTTGGACTTGTAAATTGCAGCGTGCTTTTTTTTAATTCATATGAATCGACGAGAGAGAACTACCTTTTAAAGTTTTTCTTGTATGTGTCCATCGGGCTTTAGAATTTCAACTAGGAGAGTATGAATTGAAGAAACGTCGAAAAATATTTAACATGTTGATAAACTTGTATGTACTTACATATCTTTAACGTTGATGTCTGACCTAAAAATCAATGACTGATTATGTGCTACTGTGCTACATATTCAAGGGGTAAATAAGAACTTTGAGTTTGAAGATTGCATGCCGCATTACTTAGAAATCTTTGTTGACTCAATGAGTTGCAGGGCAACTCTTCTAGACAGGTACGGATCTCATATAAGTATGGAGCATTTTGAATGTGTGCAAAAATTATATTTGTTTGGTATGCTTACAAAGTCATAAAACAACTAAAGTTTCTTGATCGCATTCTTTCTAAGCCCTTGAAAAGTTATTTCGACGAAGCCTGCGACCAGTGCATTAAATCATATGAAGAAGACGTACCTGTATACAGTTTAGCTCATCATATAATAGCGCATATTCTTGGGCAATTCCAAATGCAACTATTGTAAGTGGTTTTCCAGTTTCTGATCATTCATATATACTAAATCATGCGTTCAGTGTATTGGAACTTTAGTGTGACAAAACAGTAGACAATCAATCATTTTCTTTTAAAAGCTATATCGAACACTTTCTATATACAAATAAAAATATACATATAATCTTGATGAAGATGCTGAATTTTGTAATTAATCATTCGACTCTAATATTTTGAATTTTGTTTACCCAGTATATTCATTGCGTGTCTAACATACGAAACACTACTCAACCAATATGAAGGTACGAAACAGCCATAGAATTCGAACGTTCGAGGAATAATAATAATAGCTATTGATCCACAGTACAAAAGCATTCAAGTGTCATAATGAACCTATCGCCAAAATTTAAGTAGGTATCAGATACCTGAAGACTCTCCAGTTTCGCTAATTATACATTAGTAGCGAAAGGAGCGGTATACAAAAACTTGATCCATGTGTAAGGTTTTGGAGTGTCATCTATTTTTATAAAGAGTCACTCTGTTCTTTAAAATAATGATGTTATAATTTCAACTTTGATTTCTAAATTACACTGCTAATGTTTTCTTGTTATTGTTGCTTTTCTTTTAATATTAGAAAATAAAATTTAAATGTAATAGTTTCATTTTTTATAACTGCTTTTTGTTTTGCAGTCTGTAAAGAATGTGAAGATGTAAAATTATGTGTGCAAAATTACAATAAATCAGAAGTACTCAAAAGTAATAATCTCAGCTGATCTGCGGTACCTACTTCTATCCTTAAAAATGATTAAATTCAGTGTTGACTTTCTCCAACGCAGCTAATCAATGAATTATTCAGTTATGGATAATTTATTGTATTTGTGGTGTTAAATTGTCGTTAAATTTATCTTGCTTAGCCTACAATGCCATTTTCCTCTTAACACTGGTTAATTGGAAAAGGTAAACATTACTGGGTCCCTTACTAGTCTTGAGAGACTCCCTCCATTAAGTCTCATAAAGAAATAACAAAGATAAGTATTTGGAATTTATCTTGGCATATTTGTTACTGTTTCTAGTACTATTGGCTGAAAACGTTACATGTCTTATGACTATAGTTTTTCTACACTGCTGAATCTTAGCAGTCCGCACAAAGCAGCAATCCTCACAAAGAAAACAGCAATGCTTTGTGTATCCCAGTTGTAAACCGTGTAGAATTGCTATAACTTCGAGGTCAGCGCCGATATGCCATTTTTACAATTTGTAATTAATTTTGTCGAGAAGACGAGTCATATTTTCATACAAGTTTTTTTCAGATGGACTACATAGTCAACTGGGATGGTTGGATAAACGATTCCTATATGAAGAAGGACAGCTTTTAAAGTCAATTTCAAAGCATCGATAGAAAGACGCTATCCTTCTGTGTTGTGTTGATGACCTAATGTTAGCATCAAATCATCGACATCATTGCATAATGAAATACCTTCTCCAGTTGAAAAATACTGTGGCAATTGTTTCTGGCGATTACGATATAGAGAAATAGGTGTGCCCGGAGCTATCAGCTTCTTCAATGAAGTCTTGGTCCTAGTATTTCTGGTTGACTTTTTGACAAGTTCAGATCTCGAATAAGGTCATTTAATTCTAACTGATTTACTAAGTGGGGTTCATCCTCTAGAGATTGCAAATATTCATCATCGCTGGTAGATAATAACTCGGATATTTCTAATTTCATTGTCTTCAGAACACAAATGGGCGTAGCCCATGCTGTGATGTTATAAGTAGGCAAGGAGATGTTCATACATGTCCACTTAATGTTTGGCACTACAATATATCTTGTCATATCTTTCCTATATAAAAGTTATTTTGAAATTCTGGCAAGTTTAATGTACTTTTTGAAAAAGCTATTTACAAAAATGTCTCAAAATCATGATGTGATGGAGCAAATTTAAACTTAGTTTCAGAATCAGCATGAAAAACGATAAACTACACCTAATGATGTATGAGAAAAAATAAAATGTTGAATACTATAATAGGAAATAGAACAGATAAATATTTGGAATTTACTTCGGCATATTTGTCATTGCATTTAGTACTAACTAACTGTTGGTTGGAAATCTTGCATGTCTGTAGTTTTTCTCCACTGGTGAATCCCATATTTCAATGTGGATTTTGTGCAATAGCATTTTATTAGCAAGAAGTGTAAGTACAGACTACATACTCCTCA
The DNA here is from genome assembly GCA_023690525.1 of Holotrichia oblita. NCBI lineage: Eukaryota > Metazoa > Arthropoda > Insecta > Coleoptera > Scarabaeidae > Holotrichia > Holotrichia oblita. The sequence goes on from CM043020.1 coordinate 30,464,172, forward strand.
ATTTTAAGCATAACTGTCTCCATTTGATCAAAACATATTTTTTTCTGCGAAATCTCCAATCATTCTTTGCTCCTTAGCATCTTCAACTTTAGAATTGTTCACCAGAACAGGTGAGTAAAACGAAGGAATTAGTTACGTTAATTTTCCTTCTTTCCGGTTACCTATACCGGTCGCCATCTACTTTCGTATTTTTTAAGGAACACCTGTATATTTTTCCATAATTGGATTTACCTACCTCTAGGCTTTATAAATACCTTTAGTTTTTGCAATTTGGTTGAGGCGTTTTGTAGTTTACTTGGTACTGTTACTTTTGTAATTTACTATAGCGGACATTTATTCAAAAAATCAGAGAACACTCGATTTTTCCGATATCAATTTAGGATTCATAACATGCTTAAACAACATGGTGGAGTATATTTTAGCGCCGAGAACGGCTGTCTACATTCTGTGGTTACTTTACTATGGCACGTTAACTCTTCAAAATTTTGAAGAACCGTAACTTAATTTTTTGAAATGGCACCTCCCATATTTTATTACTTAGTCGTCTTCGAATCGTGAATCGAATAACTACAAAACGACAGAATCAAATTGAAAAAACTAAAGATATTTATAAGGCTTAAAGATAGGTAAATACAAAAATGTAAAAATATACATTCCATTAAAAATAATAAAGTAGATGGCAACATCCGGCATAACCGGAAACGCTGGATATCTAATAATATTTTCATTGAAGAAAACAATCATCTATATATAATTCTGAGCTTTCAAATTTATATTTTGGCCAGAACCCTAATGAACGGTCTCGGTGAGACACCCTGTATTATATTTTAATCAGGAAATGGTATGATACATATGTCTAGATTTTCATCTTTCTTTCCACAAAAAATAAAATAAACTCAATTTGTTGTTTGTCTCTGGCACATAAACATAGAGTATATTATTAATTGTTTAATTTTTGAAATGTATGCAATCCATAAACATACTAACATTGAAGTTACGTTTATCTGGTGAAAGTCAGTGCATTCTAACGAAGTAAACGCAACAGTTTTGTTAGCTGTAAAGATTCTCTTGTAGATTTGTTGTTTACCTACAACTTCCACAAGATGTACAGATTTACAACTCTGTACGAGTTTCATTAAGCCTTCACAAATTTTGAAAGAGTTTCACAAGAGATAATCACATAGAAATAAGTCTGACGAGAGCGAAAGCCAGTGCACACTGCCGCCTCGAGAGATTATGCGTCCCGAGCGATTTAAGTTGAGAGCCATAATACACGCTGCTTGATTTTGGAAACACCATATTATAAATATTTACATAGCAGTGAACATTGTTCCGATTTAATCCCAATAAATTACGAGCAACCAGTTAAATTCCGTAATGTTAAAAGCATAAACATATTCTTTGTTAATCGAACAAAAGGATACAATTATTGCCATGTGAATGTATGCCGTGAGTTCCTCTGTATCTTGGCGTGTACAGGTAAATGTATGCCGTAAGAAAAAGGAGGAACGATTTATCGCGGTAATGGTGTGAAGTGCATGTACACTCGGTTGATTTAGAATCGACTCAAACTGCCATAAAACCCGTTAAAAGTATGCTTTATTGCGGCCCCCGAATGCAAAGCAGTAATAGTATGGTCAACTGTATGTAAATTACTACGTATCTAAATTACTATCTATGTATATACAATTTATTTTTCTATTAAATCCAGTTTCATATGCAAAGGATCATTTATAAATTCCTAAACCGATAATTTCTTAATGCGAGCTTAACATACGTATAGTTAAATCGCTATCGCATACAATTTCACTATAATTCTAAGTATTTATGTAATTAAGAAATTACATGAATAAGAATATGTATGGGGGCAAGATATAAAAGTCTATTACATATTAGAGTGGATCGAAAAACGCGTTTTTTTGTGCAATACAATTCTAATAATGCGGAAAACTTGCGCATAGGCGTCATTATAAATCAAAAAATATTTAAAAAAAATTTTTCCAAACCAGAAATCGGTCAGAAGGCCTAAAGTTACCAAAAAAAGTCAAAATACCGGTAAATTTCAAAAAAAAAAAATGCAAAAATTACAAAAAAAAAATACATTTTTGTTGTAATAGTGAAAAAGTGTTTTTAAGAGTGTCCTTAACGCACACACTAAAAATAATTAGACCCTTACTTGTTTTACTGAATTCGGCAAAAGGTCACAAAGTTGCGGGTTGTATCCCAAAAAAACGATATTTCATGGTTTGGCGATTTCTAAACATGTGCCAAAACCCATAAAAGTTTTATTTTTAATTTGTAATAGTGTAAAAACCATTTTAAAATAATTTTCCCAATCAGAAAAAATACTTTTCAGACCTGTTATTCCTTAACTGTATTCGTGCAAAAGGTCTAAATTATAGTATAAGTTAAGTTATAGTCCCGTAAAAACGCCGTTTTCCATATCTGATGAGTGTTTATTTAACACATTAGGTTTGTAATAAGACTCTAACAAGTGATTTCCATATCCACCCTACGCAACCAACCAACCAGGGTGAATTTTATTTACAATATTTACAGTAACTATTTGTACAGTGCATATGTTCGTTGT
>CM043020.1:30467261-30734678 GCA_023690525.1 Holotrichia oblita
ATACATTCGATTCATTGCATTTTTTCGGCATTACTTTTTTTACACAATTTCAATTAATTTAAAGTGTGTATATTACATGTCCTCTCGTCTCTTGTCATTCATTAGTCAGGATTATTTAATTTACGTCAAAATCTTATTCATTGAGTTTTTCCCTAGTTCTTGTACTAAATTACCAACCAAAGTACAGATAAAAGCTTGATATAAATAGAACCTAATGAATTTTTTTTATTTACGTTCATTTGTATGAATTGACGCAAAAGAGATAAATTTATACAAAAAGGACATCTGAAAGACACTTATTATCGTCAGCATAGGTTCAACTGACAGCTCTGCCAATATTGTATCAACATTTGTAACAAAGTAGCCCCTGTTTTTGTTTTAGAAAGGCGCTACAACAGGAGAGCAGTATTTCTACTGTTATGTACGCAGTATCGTATAAGCTGTGGCGCACTATATACATATAATAAAATTCCATATTTCACTTCCTTTTAGCTTAATCTCATTGAAATTCCGGACACTGACAGCCTGAGTACTTTTGTGAATACTCTAAATAAGAAAAGAAAGCACGAAGAAAAAAATGAAAAGGAGGTGGAAATCGATACATGTAAGAAAAAGTGAAATATATAAACGTGTCATTACATACGCATAGGATGAACTGTAGTTGTCTTGAAATAATGTCGCAACAATATTGCACGCATAAATCTAAAGCTGAGAAGTAACAACATAGATGACGAGTCGATGCAGTTTAAAATAATCGGTCAATAACTTATATTTTTCTTAAGCTGCGTTATGAAGACCAATTTATAACGGAGAAGTTGTAACGGAAAATCTTTCACTGGGTGAAGGTTGGAAAACGTTAGAGTAGTCTTATTAAAACCGGAATGAACGTACCGAAAAATAATCTGGGTCACCCCTTTCTGTAGGACGGTAAATAATCCTTAATGATGTATGTATTTGAAGGGTACGTGAAATTACCTGGAATCGAGTTTTCGCAAAGGGTATTCAGCACAGCAAATTTGGCGAGATTTTTTTTCCTCCGCCGTGATGATTTGATTTACTGTATTACCGGTATATTTGTATTTCAGTAATGTTTTAGTGCTAAATAAATTACACTAGATAATTTAAATATAAGTAAAATGTAGTGCAGCGTTATCTACTTAACATTTTCGGCCGTTTCATTTGGGGCTACCCGAACGAATAATTAGACACGCCATAATTCGAAGTTAGTTTCAACACAAAGAAAACTAGTTAATTTTGTAATAGAATTAAAGTTGCTGCTAAAGCGATCTAAACTGGTCTATTATTGCAATTTTCTTAATTGCGGAAAGGAACAAAGAAATTAAATAAAGTAGTACAAATGATTGAGCAGATTAAATTACTTCAAAGTACCTAATCAATATAATCCTTTTATAACAATGGCTTATTCTATCCGCTAACATATTTTCCTATTTCTGTGATATTAAGTAATTGGTTATTAAATTTTACCAAACTATTTAGATCAAGTGTATCACATTCTCTGAACCCACATTAATTCCTATTTCCTTAAAATGAACATGGTTTCACTCCTGAAGGTCTACCGTAAGCAATCTAACTGTCATCTTGTATTGCTTACAATGGATTATTGGGTGTCAAGGCAAGTAGACGTAAGACACATGGATTCTTCTAAAGCTGTAGATCAGATCGACAATTTCATAGTTTTTCTGGCAGGAATCTTTCTCTTATACATTACCAATGTGTGTGTTGTCGATGAGATTCTCGTATCCTGTAACGCTACTATTGTAGGACACAAAACATATATCGTCTTGTGAGGACCAGCGAATGAATACAAGATTCACTGATTCACAGCTTAATGTTGCTATGGTACGAGCTAACATTTTAAAATCTTAGGTGATAACAAAAATATATTCCTCGACAAATTAGTTTATATGCCCATATCCATGCACATATATAAAATAATGTTAAAGTACGATGTGGTAATTATACACCTAAGACAATTCTAAGAATGTTCTTTATAACTCGTCAACATTTCTGCAAACTCCTAGACGCTGTAGATAGTTAAGAGAAACTACGGCTATAGTAGTTACAATCTGAATTTTGAACAGAAAGATTAAATAGGTTTCCCTTTCATTCATATAAGAACAACAACAGCAGCAGCAATATACTGTAAAATTTGATAGATGGGTATCTGAATTAGTGGACATGTTTGGCTAGACGAAAATGAGATTGCATAAACTGTTAATTTCTGACGTCAAGAAACTACTTAACTTTTTTAAGAGAGACTTGCTTGTTTGGTTAATACTGAAAACCAGTTTCTTTATCTGTGGATTCACTCCTCGAAACTCTATCTGCAACTGATAGAGAACGGCTCCCAAACTACTACGACCACCGAGATTTTACCCGTAGAACGTCTTGCTCTCCTTTAATTATCTACTTACAGATCCAAACTTCATAGGAAATGATACTGAAGAACATTTAGATGATATGCTATTAACATACCTGTCTAATAAACGCATACTTGCATGAATATATACAGAGCATTCAAATGAAAACGATCTACCCTAAATAACTCGAAAACGTCAAAAATACGGAAAAGGGATGAGACAGGTCGATTTTTTTGAAGCGGAAAACTTTCACCAGAAAGACAAAACCAGGTCTTGGTACGCCGGGGCCATCCTGCATCAAACATTAAGATTTCAAATGGCACTACATCATGTTATTACAGTTTTAGATTTTACATACTATTTGCAACAACTTGCATGTCTATTTTCTATTTCCTCTGAAAAAGATCTAGGCTGTATAAAGCAATGGTAAGAAAAACGGCATATAGGTTTGTTTTAAACAGCAGGTATCAAATAATGTATGTAGTACATACGGCACTTTTGGTGATTAGACCGATTATAGTTAACCCGGTTGTGCCTTACTGGTGAAACAGTTTTCCCCTTCAAACAAAAATCGACCTGTCTCGCCTTTTGTTTGTTCGTATTTCTTGCTATTTCGAATTATTTCAGGCGGATCGTTTTCACTGAAATACTCTGTATATAGCCAAGGAATTGATTTTTTTGTTATTCCCGCCTCAACTTTGAATCAAATGTTGAACCCAAGCCGGTAGCAGATGATAACATCAACGCGGAACCAAGATGAAATGTTAACACTTACATTTTTCTCGATTCTACGTTAATTTCATATTGTTTAAATAAAATTCGGCCTAATGCATATTGCAAATAGAATTGTAAATTGTTACAAATATTTAATATAGAACAAGCCCGTTCCTCTGATTCTAAATGATTAAAAGTTACTGAGCAATATGCTGCGCGAAACATACTTAGAAGCCGTTGTTAAGTCTAGAAAAGCAGTCTCAACAAAGTTACAGTTTTTTAATTCGCGTGTTATGAAAATGTATAAACTTGTCAATATTTTGACGGTGCTTCTGCTTTTCCTATATTCATACTGCCCAGAACACAAGATGTTTTGTTTCAAAATTCTGCATAATTACTTGTAACTATCCTATAAATAGTTATTCCTTTATCTTACGTTGTATTTTTTGGAAACGACCAGCGAGTCACATTTTGCCCAAAGCTCTGAGTCAATGACCATTAGCTAGAAAGATAATTCGTTTTATATTTTCAAATTGTCGAATATTCCGAAATATCTACACTTTAAAATGTATTGCCGCTTGTAATGGCTCTGAAATGTTTTACAGTCAATTGGTAACAAACTTATTGTTATTTTGTATGTTTTGGCATATAAAAGGTTGTTCATTTATTCTGTAACTGTAGTTGTAGCTTTGTTGATTGTATTCTAAATTATTAATTTTTTGCTGATTAAAATACAATAATTTTCGTTTCTCTAATACATATCTTACAAGACTTGGTTATTATTTATTCTCAATAAAATGTTACAAGATAAAGTAATTGAGTGAGAAACAGACGCCTTTTCAATTAATTTGAAATGTAATTACAATTACAATTATAACTACTATAAATTACGATGAAGCCACCTCACTCGTGACTGATTCTTTCCAATTTTTATATAGCGTAAAAGTTTCCACTTAAATTAGACAGTTATTGCCTAGTAAGCGCAAAATATCTTTCTGTTCCAACTTTGTGTATACGGTACAATAGATAAATCAATTAGCGTTTCAAATATTGTTGCACGCTTCGTCAAAGGACCTTGGAAAATTCCTTTCAGCTTAAATAGGTATTCTTGATAACAGGCAGTCGTAATACATACTAATGATGTGGTGAGGGTTATTTAAAAATATATAGATATCTGTGGTATGTTATAAATTCATTTATTTATATCAACTACTATTTTTCTTTAAAAAAGTGACACTGTTCACAACATTTATTTTTAGTTAAAATGGTAAATTAAATTTATTTATAACAACCGGCTAAGGTTTAATTTTATTACCCTGTGCCAGTTTAAATGAACACTCAATATTTTAATTACAGAAAACTACAGAGAACATTGAAATAAGCTTGGGAAACGGCTCTTATGAATTTCTTAACTTAAAGTGTATCACTTAATTTGCGTTTTAAATTGCTTGGTCGTTTAATAGTAGAACGACTGCAGTTTCGTACTTAATAACCGCAAACGTTGATTGATGGTTTCCAGTAATTTTTTTCTTGTTTTTCTTAAGAAGTCCATTTACTAACACATTTTCAATCTTTCAGGTAAGTTGTTTTATATTATTTTAAGTTCCGTACCCGCAGCGTTCAAGTTTTATTCGTTCAATAAATTTCATCTTATTAGGTTTAACAAATTTCGTTAGCATTTATAAATCTTAAAATCGAGCTTCACATTTCAAGTCAAAATCAGATATCAAATTACAGATTACAAATACGTGTTTTAATTGACTCTTGTTGAAGATAAATAGTAGACCAAACGTAGAATTAATAGAGATCTGATGAATATAGAACAATCGATTGTTGGAAGATCTGTTTTGTTCGATAATTTAAGACCTTCAACATGTGTTAGTTATTAGTTCGGTTTAGGTAAAGAATCGCATGCTATGCTTGTTTATACTAGAAAAGGGGGATATTTATAGCGATAGTTTTAATTTTATTTATTCATTCGGTATTCGGTTGATGAAGAGAACCCATGCGTTCTCGAAACAAGTGTCCCGTGTAATTAATCAAAGTTGCGGTGTTTGGTGATACCGATGTTTTACCTGTTTAGGGCATATATCCATAAGCATGTAGTGGTATTTTAACTAACATCAATAATATCAAGTACACTTTTGATGACAAAAGAAAACTCGCTGGTAAAGACTAGTTGAAGGGGTTTTTAAAAAACAATACTTTAGTTGCAAAACGAAAAATCATGTTCGAACAACGAATTTAATAGATATATAGAATATATTAGTATCAGAAAACCGTCTTAGCACAGAAATGACTTAAACGAGTTCATTTGCCGGCGTTAGAACATGTCACTATTATTGAATGTGTTAATATACTTGCTACTGTTACACTATCATAATATTCATTAAAGGAGATATATTTAAGCCGGATGTGTGACAATTTACCAGCTGGAACATCTATGGAAATCTTAGCAAATGGATTTATGACCAATGATGCATATCAAAGTACAAAATTCCGGGAACTTTTCATCTAAATCTGTCAATTGTAAACGTACCTGAGTCATTTGATAAACGCCTATATTGACTAGTACGAAATACGATTCACAATCTATAGCTACTCGACAAGACTGTTTACAGATCTTTTGACCAGCATTGCAGTCCTGAACTTTTCTCATTTTTAAATCAAAACGCTCTCCGGAAAATCTCATTTCTATTTCATCCTATATACAGTTTGGCTTAAATGAATGACACGCAGCAATATAACTAGTAGCCACATAACCGGTCCATTTCTTTTCAATTCTAACGCAATTCTAGATGTTTCTTTTGCTCTATATACTTTGATAGAGATTGTAACGTGTTAATGTAATATCAACATACAGAGAGAATACGTCTGTGGTTTCAGCGGTACCAAAAATTGCGCATCGAGAAGTTACGAAACACCAGTTTTTTTGTTATGCAGGAAACTTTCCTCATACTGGGGATTTTTCTAGCTTTGATGAAGACTATACGTCGCTGGGACTAATTAGAGAACTCCCATTTACTCAATTTCAACAACTAATGAATATCTAACACAAATAGTTGTATATTTTCGATTAAAGGTGATAAATTATAGAGGAACACCACCAACAACAGATATATTTAAATCAAATAATGAGGAAATTTAGGAAAATGTCATTAAAATGTAAATTTATGAAACCCTAAAACAATGAAGTACCATTTCGAAGAGTTTTGGTGAAGATAGATATTTGTTATCATCAAAAAGCTGCAGATGATGGGTTTAATTAAACTGTTAATTTAAAGTTGTTTATTTATATAATTTGTATTTATTTATATTTATTTTAACCACTTACTATGCTTAAGTTGATCCTTTTCCAAACACGTGAAAACGTATTTATTTTTTAAGACAATAGTTTTAGGCCTTATTTTGCTACTATAGTAAATTAAAGCTGAGTAATATTTAACTATAGCTCGTAAATGAGTAAAATAACAATATAGAAGCGCTTCTTTAATATACACGTATTCGATTGAGCTTGGCAAATCGAGAGCTTTCTTGACGTACTACTCACACTTATTTATACAAAAACAATATTATGTGTAACTGCTGTGAACTAATAAAAACTATTCGAAATAAATGCAGAAATTTCAAGAAATTTATTAGATCCCAACCTACCAAGCATAATTTAATTTCAAGTTTCTATTCTTTGTGTCAGTGCAGAAAACAAAATTATCGAATTACACATTTTATTTGTAGCGGTAATACAAAACGTGCTACTCACATTCTGCAATCGCATTGTAATGAACAAAATGAATTCCCTGGGAAACGCTTGACCGGTTTTCTCGTTGAAAAGTTGTACGGACGGCACCCATATGTAGGAATTTGGTTTGAGGCGCCATGCAGTCAGTCTGTCTGGCACTCGTTGCCATCGTTCCTTGGACGGATGAAAAAAGCTCGTATCGTTCAGATCTAATGGATTTACAGCGACGCCGCATCTGAAAAATGATAAAGAACTATGTATTGTTTCTCCCAATTCTGCTTTTATTACATCCTTCTTTTGTTGAAGTGTTACGAAAGAATGTTCGTTCATCTGATTACTGTATCACACAAGTTTGACATTAAAGGATGTAGCGCTTATGAAGTGTTTAAAATTAACGGACATGAATATGTATGTACGCTCAAGAACACAGATTGTTTCACTTAGATTATACAAGTTTCCTAATACCTCCTACAATAAATATAATAGTCTGTACAATCAGAACCATATAAGATATAGATAATGAAATTTGGCACTGCATGATTTTCATCTTTTTGACAAGAAAACTGATCAGAATATCTAAATATAAATATTTTAAAACTTTAGTTTTAACTTAAACTCAGATCATCATCATAAATTACTATAAAACTATATTAGTTTTCATTGCCCAATTTCTAGCACGGCCATTAAAAAATCTTACTATACTACTAATACTTTTTTGAGGGCTATGGTTAGATGAATTATGTCGACTTGTTTCTAAATAGTTAATTTATTCGGTGGTTCTCTTTTTTGCCCAAGGTCGAGTGAGACATCCTTAGCCTTCTTATCTCTTTGTTGTGCAACTCGCGTAGTCACGGAGAGTTGTAGGGATGTAAAACTTATCTTCAAAGGGAGCGCCTCACCCTTGTCAGGTATTATTGGTCTTCGAATAGATGCTATTTCATTTATTACTGCAACGTTACGCTTCTGTCCTCAAATCTAATTAACCCATTAAGTACCAGCGTTATGATAATAGAGCATAAGGCAAAATTATTTTTAGATTGTAATTTGACGTTTTCGGTTTATTGCAAATTGCTTTCTGAAAAATACTACTGATCGGAACGGGAAGCACTATGAGTAGATATTGCATTGTGGGTATGTGTGGGGCTTCAAATTTCGACCGTTGCTGACCATGATCAATAAGACGTTCCTGCAGTTAGATGTTTTCATCAAAGATTTGTCGCTTACTGGAATGCGTGAAATGATTTGGTTAACATTGGTTCCACTTCATACGGGAATGCGATTGCGTTGGTTACAAATCTTGGGCGTTACGAGTCTATAACAGTTAGGGCTTCAAATTTCATGTATATTGTTGTGCTGAAACATTTACAAATGTAGTCGAAAATCGAAGGTTGAATTTTGTATTTTATGGAACGAACAGATAAACATAGAAAATACTAAATTAGAGCATGAAAATCAAAGTTCCTTAGATATTGTATCAAATATCGACTCACGCTCTGCAACGACTGTTTATCACTGTAAATATTTAAAATTCCGCTTTAGGACTATTTGCATTTACCTTTATATTATTATTTTATTTGATTTAGTTCAGATAACCAAACTATAGTTCTAGGGGCTAGTATCCTACTTAACAGAAGTTCTACTGTTCCATTCGTTGAGGGCGAATTGCTAAACCCGGACTATCTACTCCCTTAAACAAAATCTTTATGGCAATTTTTTGAATTTCTTGAAAGGTAAGGTGCTCCTTAATGCGTTAACGTATATGTAACAGTATTTTTGTGTTATTACAATGTGTACGTTAAAAAATTATGTTAGATAGTATTGTGGGCTTGAAATTTCTTCTTATTAAATATATTTTCAATGTTTGAAAAATGTTCGCTAGTAATATAAACAACGCAATACATACTACAATGTGAACAAACTAATACACAAGGTAATCTACAAGTCTGAGAAAATTAAATTACTCCTTTATAATAAGAGAAAACAGAAAATGTTATTAAGCTAAAAGCTGAGGTGCAAAAAAGTCTAGAGCTAAAAAATATTTTAGATGTAAGCTTCGTCATTTTTGTTTATTAATATTTTCAAATTAATAACGATTAAGAAGAATGTATAATGCGTGTATAAGTTTAGTGGTTCATAAAGGTTTTCCCTGGACAGCACGTCACCACGATGCAACGAGTTTTGAATTTTTCTGTAGCTGCATTTTTTACTGAGCGGCTCCAACAGGTTCAACAACCCATCGGCATGGAAGCCAACGCGGATTGGAGAAACCGGCCGCTCTTACTGTAGTGCGAAAGGACTATACAGGGTGTCCCAGCTGACGCGGTTTCTTTGATAATTTGTTTATTATACAGCATAGAGAAGTAGGTAAACTGTGCGGGTATCACCGCAACCAGTCTTCGTGTACACGCTGTATAAGCCGTATTTTGACAGCTAAAACCTGTCAAACTGTCATAATTATGACAATTTGGTGGTTTTACACAAGCTTTAGCTGTCAAAATTCGGCTTATACAGCGTGTCCACGAAGACTGATTGCGGTGATATGCGCACAGTTTACCTACTTAGAGAAAAAAGTTTCAAATAAAAGTTGTCCCTATTTATACGATGCATAACTAGAAAATATTTTCAAATATACAGGGTGTTCCAATTATAGAAAAAGCGCATGTAACTTTATTATTTTAAATGGGTCAGCCTATATATTATATTTTTTTTAGATTCTACATGATATTTTAAGTAACTTTCATTAAGACCTTTCTAGACCAATGTGTGTGTAACCGTTTATCTTCAACCGTTTTAGAGAAAAATGTATATTTCTTCTGCTACTTTCGAAAAAACCACTTCAATTTGCACAAAGTGGGCTACGTAACAATAATATTTTGACAGATATATTTAATAATCATTTGTACCATTTATAATTATACACAAGTAATAAGCTCAATTTAAATATATAATGTAAACAATTTTAGCAAAACAGGACCTTTCAACAAATAACAACATAAAAAACGCAACAAAAAGAGTTTAAAAGAGACAAGGAAATGCGTGAATTAGAAAATGCACATTATAAATGTAGTGTTATTAAATTCATTAATTTATTTTTCGAAATGTCGTTTTGGTCGAAACAATTACGAACACGTTTTTTAAATGATTGTTCAACATTTCTCAGCATGATTGGGCTGATTTCTTGAGACGCCAAGATAATTCGCTGACATATATATCTTCTCAGCTGAAAATAGAAAGTAATTACATTTTTTATAAAAGGATTGGGAACAAATGTTATCATCCTTAGAAATTGCTTTATAATACAAATTTAAATTAAGGTTATTACTTGTGTATAATTATAAATGGTACAAATAGTTATTAAATGTATCTGTCATAATATTATATTATTGTTACGTAGCCTACTTCGTCCAAATTGACGTGGTTTTTTCGACAGTAGCAGAAGAAATATACATTTTTATCTAAAACGGTTGAAGATAAATGGATACATTCTGATATCAAAAGAAATAGAATTTAATTTGATATCCAACCCTGTAAACAGATATAGGATGTCCCATTAAAAAAAAACAGAGTTATTGGCATTTAACTGTTTCCAAATGTTGGCGCCAGTAACTGTATGTCAATAGAAGGATCCGTACATGTTAATACAGGAAATAGTAAAGCAATTGAAGACGTATCAATTTGCGCAAATCAAAATTTTCTACCTTTTTTAGTTTTGATCCTCCAGCTCATTAACGAGAGCGCTGCAATTGCAAAAGTTTTGAAAAAATATTTATTTTCTCAAAAACAAAAGCACATAGATTTAGAAAGGTCTTAATGAAAGTTACTTAAAATATCATGTAGAATCTAAGAAAAATATAATATATAAGCTGACCCATTTATAATAATAAAGTTACATGCGCTTTTTCTATAATTGGGACACGCTGAATATTTGAAAATATTTTCTAGCTATGCATCGTAGAAATAGGGACAACTTTTATTTGAAACTTTTTTCTCTATACTGTAAAATAAACAAATTATCAAGGAAACCGCGTCAGCTGGAACAGGCTGTATAGTATGTACTTTGTGCATAATGGAAGGTCATTCGCGTTACCTGAGCGAGTTTGTGCGAGGACTGGTTGTGGGTATGGACATGGCAGGAGTATCCTTCTGTGAAATTGCGCGCCGTATCGAGCGATGGTTGTCGGTAATGCAACGGACATGGCGACAATAATATGAGCAAGAACGTACGCGCCTTCTGCCACGAACGGAACAGCCTCGCGTGACAGCGGCGCGCGAGGACGGCGCCCTTGTGTTCGGTGCTGTAGAGTCGCTCAAGGCAACTTGAAACTGTTTGGCCAGCAGGAGGGGCAGGTGTACTCACTACGCGAACTGTACCGGTGCGTTTTCTAGAAAGTGAATTGTGAGCGCGGATTCCACCGCGTCGCGAGCACCATCGTACATGGCACCAATGTGTCTAGACACGCCATCAGTGGCTTATCGAGTGGAGACACGTTTTACTTTTCGACGGATCCAGATTTGAAATGAGCCTCACTGATGCGCGAGCTTTGGTTCATATCCTGCACCAGCAGGGCATTATGGTATGCGGTGAAATTAGATATGATGATTGTACACATCTGCTGCGTGTACAACAAACAATCACGGACCGCTGATACGTAGATGAGGCGCTACGACCCGCCATGCTTCTCTACGTTTGGCAACTCCCACGTCTACTATACGGCACGATAACACCCGATCGCACGTTGCGCGTATTGTACAGACCTTTGTGGAAGAGCACCACATACGAATGCTCCCATGGTCGGCCCGTTCTCCGGATCTGAATCCGAGAGAACATGTCTATGATATAATCGGTCGGACACTTTGACGTTATACCACTAATGTTGAGGAACTATGGGGACGAGTTGAAGCAGAATGGTTGGGCATCCCTTCCGCTAGCATACAACGATTTATTGACTCAATGGCTCGTCGTGTAGTGATGATACGTGCTACTTGCGGGGAATACGCTGCTCTCCAAGTGAAAGTAAGTTCGGTTACTTTAGTACTACATCCATACAAAATTTCATTGCGGTAGAATCACACGGCCAGTTTAAGGTGTGTTCGTCACTTTTTGTAACAGTGTATTTGTGAGTAGGCGTCTTAAGTCTAAATATAAATTTCGGCGTATATACTGAAAAATGTCATTTCTTACTATTGGTTTAGAAACACTGTCAAGTACAAAAGGCATTACTCTCCGTTTTGCAATAAAATTTGAAGGCGTTCACATGTTACCTCCAGATATCTTCAAGTTCTACCTAAAGCGAACTCAGTTAAGATAAAGAACATCCTTTCTTGAGAATTTGTTGTCTCAACAGAGCTGGGCGATACTGACATCTTTGGTATCGGGTATCGATACTAGTCCAGGTATCGATTTCGAGCACCTAGGACTGATTTGTAGGTATAGATTCTTTCAGGTTGATTTCAATAATTATAGTCAATATATACTTTGACTTTTTTATAACAATTATTGTTATTGTACGCGAATAATTACACCTACCCTCATTCAGTAATATTTGAGCCAATATATGAAAACTAGTTCGATAAATATTTGTCTAAAAATGATTTTGTACGATACCGTAGTTGTTACCGTAGTTTGTTGGTATCGATACCTGTTGGTATCGTTGTATTGGTATCGATACCTAGGTATCGATTCCAAGGCACCGATACCCAGGTATCGATTGCAAGGTATCGTTCCGCAGGTATCGATTCCAAGGTATCTATATCGATATTATCCAAGATATCGGCGAATCTATACGAGTAGTGATATCGAATACTGGACCATGTATTGATACTTCGCCTAGCCCTAGTCTCAACACGTAATGAACGAAAACATTAAAGTAGCAGGAAAGGTAAAATTTAATTCGTCTTGGTAACAATCATCTAGATGTGTTTGCGTATGACCACTCCTTTCTGTACATGTAGTTGTTTGACAATTACGTTCCCTCGATGTTTCCGATACTCAATTTTTAACAATTGGGACAATTGGAAAAAAAATTGAATGTGCTGCCCTAGTTCATCCAAATTTGCGAACGATGTATTCTATATAATATAGTATTTCACAACCACCACCTTTAATGTTGTGCGAAATTACCTGGATTCCAAGTATTCTGATCCGAAAGACAGCAGTACTCTATTCTCACTTTCCAAAGATCAGCCAGTAGGTCATTCCCTAAATGGCTGCGTAGGAGAGGTGACAGTACTCTGCCAAGTGGCCCGTTAGTTGCCACTCTTGCTTTTATATTACTGTGGTTTATCAACACCTGAAATCTTCTAATTCTTATCATAGTACCGATCTATCTGCTTAGTGATGGCTCATGCTTTTGTAGGTTCACTCCATTGACAGCCGGAGGAATCCTCATTGTAATTTTCGGCACATACAGTGGGACATGTTTGTTTTATTTCATTATGTTTTATATAATATTAATAATAAATTGAGAATTACGGAGAATGCCCATTATTAAAAAAAATAGTATATGAGCGCATTACAAAAGTGGTGGAGTTATAACACAATTAATTTAAAGAGATAAAATATTGTCAATAAAGGGTAAATAGCTTAAGAGAACGAACAGATTACACCAGAGCAAACGAAGACGTTGGGATAAATATTAGACGGAGTCTGAAATAAACACGATGTGAATAATTAAAATTAGTACACAGTTACCCCAGCTTCGACGGGATAAAGAAAGCAAATATATTCAGTTGCTGTAGCAGCGAATGTCAAATAAAGTGATAACAAATCAACAAAATAATTATGTTAAGAGCAACTGCTAGAATAAAAACTGAGCTATACGAATATGTATGTAGGGAAAAAAAATCAGTAATTTATTTATTGATGCATTTAATTGTTATAACTGATGTAGTTGGCATGTTTGTAAAACCCTTGGGAATTTTATATTATTTATTTATTTTTAAGTATAAAAAATAAACACGAAATGGTAGAACTAGCTCAAGCTAATATACAACAACAAATATTATTTTTCTTTGTAGACTGTGTATAAATTTTAAACTAAAATGCTTTTCATTTTAGTTTGTGTAGATACATTTTTATTTACTACCTCTAGTACGTAGCACAAATTTATGTGTAATACATACATATATCAGACAATAAGCATTGAACACAAAAGACTGACTGGGTAATTCGGAATTCCTCGGCTGCATCAATCACCCTTCTAATCAGTGCTTCTCTCTGTGCTTTTGAAAATACTGGATGGTAAGCTAGGAATGTTATGCAGGATGCGATTCTATAGCGAGTCCGAATGTTATATGAATTTTAGTATCGTGAGCATATTACATTCTCATGACTATTATAATTTGGCGGAAATATCATTGTATTGCTATGTTCGTACTAGGTGAAGTGGGGTAACAAAACTCATTCAGAAGTGGGAACAATGTAGTCAGGTTATACAGTTAAATTTAGCCGTAAATCCTCTTGACTTTTTTAACGCTTTAGTTATCCAACTTCTCAATAATGGTTCAACCATTCTCACTAATATTCTTTGTGATTTGACGCCTTATCTGGGGCTATCCTTAATATCTACATTACAAACAGGCCTGATAACCCCTCATATAGAACAATTCTACATTATTACTCCGAACACATTCCTTATTTCGACTTGTATTGGAGCTTCATAATTTCTCGTTTGGACACTGCAGATACATATGTGATTGATCGTAAATGTTGTGTTTTATTTAAATTTATTTACACTGTTTGGTGTAGATCAATTATAAGCATTCTTTGAGGCTTAACATGTAATTTTGAAAAGGGTCTAGGTCTTACTAAAACTTTAATAGGCCACAATTCCCTCAGAATGATGTTAACGAGACATTTTCTCAATTGCTGATTGCTCGGACTATATTCACAATTTAAACATTTCTAAAATAGAACACAACACTTTTTCTTATTTTTTCTATTCACTTTTATTCAAACAATAATAATAATTAATTTGTCTTTAAAAAAGGGCACTTCCCACAAAAATGGCGATTGGCCTTAATTTCCTCCATATTAAAAGAGGGACCTACAAATCAAGTAACTAACTATAGGCCAATCCCAAAAATAAAGTTTTTAAGAAAATTATTTACATATACAGTGTGGGGCACCACATTCGCCTCGGTTGATATACAACAAACGGTAACACATATTCAAAATCTTTTTGTTGGAGCTTGTGTAAGTCCATCGGGAATACGTCGTAAAATTATTTTGAAATATACAGAGTGCCCCAAAAGAAAGTTACACATCAAAGTTATCAAAATTTAAAAGGAACGCTGTGTATAGTAGCAGGCATTTTATCAGCATAAGATACGGTTTCGCTCGCTTGTGATCAGTGTTTTGATGTACGGCTCGGTCGTCTGGAATCCATTTTACAATATCCATATTGATTGGTTGAATTGAGTCTGTGCAAAAGAAATTCTTAAAATTTTTTGTTTACAAATTTAATAAAAGCAATTCGTCCTGCAGCAGCAGATTGGCCTGTTACAATTTAATACCTTTATCCAATAGAAGAACTGTTAACGAAATTATCACTTTATATAAGATTTTTGATTATAAGTTACACGGTGGTCCAATATTATCTTATTTGTCGCCTATAACGTGTCTCAAATTGACTGCAGACAGTCAACAACTTTTTACTCTGGTTTGAACTCTCCCATATGTAGAATGTGTAATAGTTACAATAAAATCTGGGGAAGATTTGACATATTCCATATCTAGATGCTGCGATTGAGAGCCGCAGTGGTCGAGGCCATTTGATACGATTATGTAAGGTTCACTTTTTATTTTCAGTTAATTATTCCTCAATCTTTAATTTCCAATGTTAACTATAATAATTCCAATTTTGGTTGTATTAGGTGGTCGCCGCTTGATGACACTGTCGCCGCCAATGTTTCTACTCGGATACATATCACTGTAAGCTCATACTCTTAAGAGTGTTTTCGGCACTGTATACGTCCCTATACTTTATATATTATTGTATTCATTATATGTGAGATTTTTTGTAGGGGATATTCCCTGTTTGTTCTCCAAAAAAATAATAAAATAAATAAATAATAAATAAGACGCTGGAGCTATCAGCCATACAATGAGAAGAAGTATCAAAAGCACTTAAATAACGGTGCGCTAGTGGGTTTAAACAAAAATTGTAACAAGCTAGAGGATGTTCGCGGCTATTCCGTGAGTTGAGAATTCTAACAAATTAGTCATCGGAGAATATACTAAATTGGAAACTTCTGGAATCGATACGTGCAGATATAACGGTTGTAGTTCGTTTATTATTCAGTCTTTGACATGGTCTGGCAAGAAATGGATGAAATGTCACTGAACTGTCACTCAGTTAAGAAAATTTGAAGCAGTGTTCGAGAGGTTGCGTCATGTGTGATTTTCAAAAATTGAAAACCCTGCAAGAGCGTCTAAAGATTCTCGGGAAAGTTTTTCTTATGTTTATGGATTATATCTCACAATATCGCAAAAGAAACCTTTAAATGAATGAATTCAAAGGTGTTATGAACAACATTTTGGCTTGAACATTAAACATCAAAACTAAACATGGGTGCCACATATTATATACTGTTTTTCTTGTTATGTTAAATTAACTCAGTGGAACAAAAACCAAAATTCTTCTGAAGTCCTGTTACAAAGACCGATAATTTGGTGTGAACCAACAAATCACGTCACAGACTGCTGCTTCTGCCTTGTAAAAAGTAAAGGGTTTTCATAAAGGAATAAACACAAAGTAGCCTATCTAGACATTCCATCTGTAAGCAAACCATTGAAAAGAACTGATTGTGAACTTCCAATTCAAATGCATTCAAACTCTTTTGCAAATTCTACGAAGAATCCGCTCTCATCACTCCATCAAATTTCAATTACTTGATACGGGATTTGAGTTTAACCAAACAAAAGTTGCAAATTTTGGGATCTCGATTAAAAGAATGGAATCTTTTACATTCTGCTACAAGAATCTCTGTATTGAAGAAACCACACCAAAAATTCAGTTCTTTTTACAAAATTTAAACGAATTTCTGTTACTGCAGTGACGTAAATGGGTTTTTGTATCAAATGAGTATTGAATATAACCCTGCAGAATGACGATTCTTTATCGACTCGTCGAACACAAGTCTCAAAGCTGTTTTACTTCATGATGGTAACTCGAAACTATCAATTCCATTGGTTCCATTCTACAAACACAAAAGAAAAATATGACAGTATGTCAACTATATTAAATAACAAACCATCTTTTGAAATTGTGTTGACCTCAAGGCTATTTTCTTATTATTTGGACTGCAAGTCTGATAGTCGAGCAGTTCAGCAAAATTATTAAATTAAAGAATGCATCTACGGACCAATACTGTTCCTGGAAAATTTAATATAAAATTTGAGGCGTTGCTGAATGTCGTTCAAAGTTCATTTTTGGCAGTAAATTTGGACTTCCTTCCTGCTAATAAGAAAGATAAATAGCGGGAGAGATTGCATCAAGATATTGTAGAAATCGAAAAATGATATCAGCTTAGGTATGATCTTGTCAGGATGGGAAGTTGTTGTTGGTTTTTTATCAGAGAAGGCAAGGAAGAAATAGCATTATTTAGGCAACTTTGAAATATCAGAAATTTTCTGTTCAGATTTTGGTTATGCTTTTAGTTAAACTATAAGAGCTACATAGTTATTTTATAACGCTTATTCAAGAAAAAATTAAAACTGTAGGCTTTCTGTCTCCTTTGCTATAAAAGAGTACGACAAAAGTAAGGTTTTTACCTTACTGGAAGGGTAAGTATTGGGAGATATGCTAAAGGCTCAGAGAAATATGATACTGCGCTGCTGACTAAGGTCAACGAAATATTGTCAAAACCTGTGGACGAACTTGATTTTAGTCTATAAATAGAGCCTACTTATACTGGCTTCACAAAGAAGATCAAGGAAAGAGAATTCCTATCCATAGGTTCAGTAACGCTATGCAAATCTATGTACAACGAATGCAAAAAAGAGATGACTGTAGTCGGATGAGATGAAAAATAGTTCTTAAAATCATTAAAAAGTTCGTGTATGTTACTATAAAATTCAGGAAACGTTTTCCTTTATTATAATTGCCACATCTCCCTTGAATAAAAGACCGTGCTGCATTATTTTACTGGTAGCATTTATTACGTAAGCATGATTTGATTTAATTTCCAAACTACGTAGGGTATTATTGTATAATGTACTGTAACTAATATGTTCGTTTTTGAAAACTGAATATATCTCGCTTATATGTTTTAAGAAACATAGTCTCTCGCGCATCTACACAATACTTAGAACACCCAAGAGGTTGACTTTCTGCTAGCCTTTTCACATTTGCATTTAGTCATGGAAAATCAAATATGAATATAGTTAAGAAATAATTCTTGGCAAGTATAGACTGTTTCCTAAGCTTCGTTAGTAAGCATTCCGAAGAAGTAGTTGAGTGCGTCCTTGGAATATTAGAGCGTCAGAGTAATGAGTACAACCAATATCTAATAAGTGCGACTCGTGATCTAATAAATCAAGATCTGTACAGTTACGCCAAAAATAATATCACATAGGTTAATAAAACAATTATCTAAACAAGTAACAAATGCTAAACCAAAACGTTTATGGACATCAACTATTGAACAAAGATTTATATGCGCTAAAATATCTCTTAATACACTTAGTTTAAACGAATTGGGCCAAAAATCTATGTTAAAGACTTCATTCAATATGCGCTTCTTGTTTCCATTTGGTACATCAGTTATATTAGAAAAAATACGAATAAATATAATCATTGCAGACAATGAAAGCAAGAAGTAGAAACTTACAAGATGCAAATTCTGCTGAATAACATTCTAAAACATTATGTCCATCACTAGTTTATTTGGTGATTTGCAAAAACTATACATATACCGATGCAGCCTTATATTTCTGCGATGGAAAAAAAACGGGGCAATTTATATCTGAATCAAAATATATATATATATATATAATCCGTTCCCTTTTCTACCTTTCGGTGTAAGGGGTCGTGTGGAGTTAGTTTTCGTTGTTCGCCATTACAAATGTTTTCCAGTCCCTTCTTCGTTGTGCTAATCCTCTTGCTTCGTGTATTGTTCGTCCTCTCTTCTGTATATTTTTAGCTATGACGTTGTCCCATGTTATTTTGGGTCTTCCTCTGCCTCGTTTTATTGTTGTTCTTGCTTCCCATACCTTTCGTGCCAGTCTACTTTCCTCTGTTCTGAGTAGGTGCCCCCACCAGCTAAGTTGTCTTTGTTCTACGTGTTCTAGTATTGGTTTGACTTGTAGTTCATTTCTAACATCAACGTTTCTCACTCTGTCAAGTCTTGTGATTCCTTTTACTGTTCTTAGATATTTCATCTCTATTGATTGTACTTTGCTTTCTAGTTTTTTGTTAAGTACCCATGTTTCGCTACCGTACGTTAATATCGGTCTGAATATTGTTTTGTATACAGTCATCTTTGTTCTGGTGGATATTTTTCTTTTGTTAATGAAACTAGTTCTTAGCATGTGGTATGTTTTTGCCGCTTTGTCTATTCTGTCGTATATGTCTTTCTCTTGATTTCCGTATATATCTATTGTTGTTCCTAGGTATTTGAAATGTGTTACTTGTTGTAGTTTTTCGTTTTTTAATTTTATATCTATTGTTTGTTGTTCTTTGTCTATCATCATTACTTTGCTTTTCGGTATACTAATTTTCATACCTCTCTTCTCCAGTACTTCGCTCCAGTTGTTTAGGTCCTTCTGTAGTTCACTTTGTGACTGTGCTATTATCGCCAGATCATCTGCGAAGGCGCATACTTTAATATTTATGTTTTGCATCCTTCTCATTCCTACATTTAATCCTTTAGTCTTCGTGTTACTTTCCTTTATTATGTCATCCATATATAAGTTGAATAGAGTCGGGCTGAGTATTCCTCCTTGTCTTAGACCTTCCCTTGTTTCGAATACTTCTGATCTATTGTTGTCTTTGATGACATAGTTAGTGTTCTTGCTGTATACGCTCTTTATGGCTCTTATTAGGTTCGTATCGGTTTTCCGCTTTTCCAATGTATTCCATATTTCTCTTCTTCTTACTCTGTCAAAAGCTTTTTCCAGGTCGATGAAGGCTATACATGCTCTTGTCTTGCTCAGATGTGCCTTTTCAATGATTTGTTTGATGGTAAATATGTGGTCGTGTACACTTCTGCCTTTTCTAAATCCACTCTGCGCTTCATCCATTGTTGGTTCTATATGCATTCTTAACTTTTCCTCTAATAGCCTTTCATAGATTTTTAGCGCTGAACTTAATAGTGTTATACCTCTATAGTTCGAGCAATCCTTTGTGTCTCCTTTTTTGTAAATTGGTACTATTACCCCTATTTGCCAATCTTCTGGTATAGTTCCCTCTTCCCATGCTTTATTACAAACTTCTAGCAGTTTGCGATTTCCTACTTCCCCCATACATTTGAGCATTTCGGCACTTATTTTGTCGTGACCTGTCGCTTTGCCATTTCTTATGAGCCTTATTGCCTCTTCTATGTCCTTTTCAGTGAAGCATGTGTAGTTTTCTTGTTCCTTTTGTTCTGTGTTCCTTGCTGGTATTTTCTTATCTATGATATTTTGATAGTGACCTTCACATAGCAGTTCTTGAAAGTGTTCTTTCCATCTTTGCATCACCATTTCATTCTCTGTTATTATGTTACCTTCCTTGTTCTTTATCGCTGAGGTATGTGTTGTCTTTTTGTTTCTTAAGTTCTTTAGTACCTTGTAGAATAACTTTTGGTTGTCCTTGCTATTTTCTTCTAGTTTTTCTCCGAAGCGTTTCCAGCTCTTTTCCTTTTCTTCTTTTACCATGATCTTGACTTTTGTCCTTTGTTCTTTATATGCTTTATAATTATTTTCAGTTTTGTGTTGTAGATATCTTTTCCATTTGTCTTTTTTATCTTTAATTTCTTGGTTGAGTTCTTCATTCCACCATGATGTTTGTTTCTTTTGATTGTTTGATTTTATTATGCCGCATGTTATTTCTGCTGCTTCCAATATATTTTCTTTGAATATTTTCCATATTTCTTCTGTTCCCTTATTAGTTGTGTCTTGATTCTCTAGTTTGTTCTTTACTATTTCTCTAAATTTATTGGCTGTTGTTTCGTCTCTTAATTTGTATGATCGTATTGTCACATGTTCCTTTCTTTGAATTTTGTGTTTGTCAGCATTTGTGTTGTTTTCGTTTTCTGATTTAACTTTGGCAACGACCATAAAATGATCGCTGTATATTTCGGGTCCTCTCATTGCTCTTACGTCTCTTACTCGTCTGTTGTCTCTTTCTACTAAAATGTAGTCTATTATAGATTTTTCCGTGTTATTCTTTCCTTGTCGTGTATATTTGTGTATATCTTTGTGCTGGTAGTACGTATTTGCAACTCTTAGGTTATTTAGTAGGCAGAATTCAGTTAGCCTAGCACCATTATTATTCCTTTTTCCTTCCCCGTGTTTCCCTATTGCTCTGTTGTCTTTTTCTTCTCTTCCTACGCGCGCGTTTAGATCTCCTGCTACGTATATGATTCCCTTGGCTTTTTCTGTTATTATGTTCATCTGTTCCCAGAATTTGTCTTTCTCTTCTGCTTTGTCATCTTCATTTGGTCCATACGCCGCTATAATTGTTGTTAATTTGTTATCAATCTGCATTTCTATTGTGAGTAATCTTTCTGAGTGTGCTTCCCATTTGCTTATTCCCTTTGTTAATTTATTTTGGATTATGCATCCAACCCCTGCCGCAGCGTGCTTTTCTTTCGGGACTCCCGCGAATATGAATGTATGTCCCTCTTGCAGTGTTATTTCTCCGGTTCCCTTTTTCTTTGTTTCTGTTACTGTCATGATTTCCACCTTCGCCTTGTTGAATTCAAACAGGAGCTCGTGTTCCTTCCCATTTAGCCCTCGTATGTTCCAGGTAGCGATTTTCCATGTCCTTCTGTTCCTATTCGGTTGTTTGTCCCTATTACTGTTATGGGCGGTGCTTTGGTATTCATAGTTTATATCGTCTTCCCTTGTCTTTGTCCGTTTCCGTGCCTTGTCTGTTTTATCTCTTGGTTTGTATTGTGGTTGGGATATTAGTTTTTTGGAGTACGTGGCTTTTGTAATTTCCCACCCTCTTCATCCCAACTCCATTCTTCATCATTTATAATGAGTTTCTTATATCCTATTTTAACTGTGTTTCCGTTTCTCCTCTCTTCACTTGCTAGTTTTTGTAATTCCTTTTGTATTTCCCTTTCCCTTTTCGTGAGGTCTGTATTTATATATATGCGGTCGGTTAGCTTTCTCAGATCCTTTTTGTGTTTTAGGATACTTAGTTTATCAGTCATATCTTCTGTTTCTATAACGTATACCTTGTCTGAAATTTTTCCTGCTCCTCTTAGTTTTATTTTCAGTTTCAGTTCTTCTTCTAGGAATTTTTCCATTTTTCCCTTTAATTGCTTTTCGTCGCTGTTTTCTATTTTTATTCCTGTCACGATCAGGTTCTTCTTTTTAGTAATCTTTTCTAATTGTTCTGTTCTTTCTTGTAATCTTTTTATTTCTGTTTTCATTTGTACATTTTCTGCTTTTACTGTTTTTAGCTCTTCATGATATTTTCTTTGTTCTGCTCTTATTTGTTTAATTTCTTCCATCATTTCTTTGTTTTTGCTCATGAGATCTTGCATCATGTGGATTAGCGTCTGTTCCTGAGGCTGTTCTTTATATTGTTTAATATTTTTGTGTGGTGTTCTTTTAGTCATTTTGCTCGTGCCGAAGGTCTCATCCTGATCCTGCTCTCTCTTGCGTTTGGTATCATCATCTGTATCTAAGCCGCTCCCAGAGTCCATTTTCTTAATTTAAAATTGACCTCAATACGTCCCTGTCGTTGCGCTTTGTGTTGCCTATCTTCTATTACTCAACCGTCGCGCGTGGATACTAACCCAAGTCAACCTTTCGGAGGTTATGTATCTTATTTACGGCCTAATTTTATTTTTAGTAAGAATATATCGAGATTTATAATATTCGTCTGTATTGATTATTGCTTACGTACTTGCGTACTTACGTGTTGAAATACTGTTGTCTCGTTATTCCCTTTAAATTGGGTTTTATAACGGAGCGCACTGTTACGTGTAAGACGTGTAAACACTAACTGGAACTGAATCAAAATATCATCATTAAAAATTCAACCTTAGCTCAACGCTACACTTGTTTCTAAAGTATAAATTATTCTGATTTTAAATGCGATGTTGTTAATTCGTATCTTATAACGCGCATTACGAAGGAATAAATGTGCAAGCGTTTATCTTCAAATAATTACAAACATAATTATAATATATGCAGGACACGCAGATATCTGCTTTTGAATTAATATTTATTGCGAAACTTAAATAAAAAACAAAAGGAAGGTCGCGTTGCCTAATTTAAATGTAGATTGTATTCAAAAAGTCATTTCATCCCCTTTGCTTTATTGTCAGGGTATAAAAAAACTGTACGCATGTAAAGCAGCTGAAATAAATTTAATACTGTCTGTGCGAGTTATAACATGAATTATTATTTGGCTGACTTTAGGAACGTTTTTGTTAGGGAGACGACAGTATGTAAAAAGTGAAAGACTAAATGAGCCGTGAAAATGTTAGGTTGGGCGTATAGCTTCACGTCTCTGAACAAGTTTGATGAAAATGTCCTTATATGGTTTATTCCAATACTTTGGAGAATATCAACGCGTATCTTTAATAATATACCTCACATTCTTATAAGTAAAGTAGTTCGAAAGTACATGAAATATTTTATGTTATCATTTGGCAAACATAGCTGTTTTGAGTATTGAGAAAAAGGACTGAATAGAAAGTTACCACTTAACATCAGTATATGCTATACACATATAAATGTAAGGAAATTGTGTCAAATATAATCCGTATTATTTAAAATATAGTTAGTTTCTGTACAAGCTGTTACAGATTTATCATCTGATCACACAAGAATAGCATTATCTTTATCTAAAATTGATACAATATGAGTAGAAATAATAATAATCTAATAACATTGTTGCCCGTATTCATTTATGTGAGTTAGCTAGCTATGGTGTAATTTTAGATTGTCTATAATGGTAGATGATTCAGACCTTGTCTTGTCTGCGTCGCCAACCATGAGGGGAGGCGATCTGCATCCTTCTGACAGTCAGGCAGCCTTAAAACATTTTGTTATATAGCCTCCAAACTAGTATGGGAATGTCTGCGAAACCTATCTGTTCTGGCCAGAAACAATAAAGTCAACTTGGTGTGGGCTATGCAAAGCGCACTTGATTTACCAGTGGCGAAAGATTTACCAAATAGGCTTTTAAACCTGATCGAGGGCACTAACCTGTTTGAGTAAAATTAAATCATTGTATTTAAGAAAATCGAATTTTAATTTTCTGAGGTTGTACTAAAAGACAATTATATTTTGGACACTCCGTATATAACGCATAAATTCTAAGAACTGTTGCAGAAACATCAAGATTTCTTCTATGCTTAGCCTCAATTTCAGAATTTTCGCCTAAAAATGGAAATAGTACATCAAGACGACAAAAGAAAGACAAAATTTATAGAGAAAGTCGAAAAATTCAAAAACGGCTAATGCTAGGCATTCACTGGTGCTCTGTGGACATTCCAATTTTTATTTTCATCGGTTCTAAACTACTACTATGATTCTTCTTTCTTTTTCCAGGAGTGGATTGTGGTCCATAAACCCTGTTGTTTTCTGTTTTTCCGTCGGGTTCATTAATATAATATCGGTTTTGAGCTATTTGATGAGTGATATTTTCCACTTTTACCTAGCTTGTTTATTTATTTTGTTACTCTATTTTGAATGTTTGCTTTATTTCTCTGGTTAGGTTTTAATTTCGATGGATTTTTTCGTCTGCATATTCCTTGATTCTGTTCTCATTTTCTTGTATTTTTGAATGTCTCTGTATGCGTTGGTAATGTACATCACCCATTTTTTTCATTATTTCCGTAATTATCTTACATGCTTGATTAAACTATTTGTTAGATTCATAGTCTCTAAGTTCTTGTTTTATTACGATATCGTTTATGTTGTAAATAGTGTTGTATGTATAATAGTTTATCTAATTTTTCATTTTTGTGTATCTTCTCATTCTTTGCTACTTATTATTAGACTTATTCCTGTTTGTCCTTGTTTAAATAATATGTCCTCACAATTTTTTCTCCGTTTCTTCAATACTTCGCCTTCCATTCTTATCTATTTCAAAAATGATATTTACTTAAAAATAGTCATTTTCCCTCATTGTTTTTGTGTAGAACATTTGCTTTGTGTGCTTGTTTCCTATTTGTATGTAGGTACTCTCTTTAATATATGTTTGGTCTGTTCGACGAGACCAACATACTCTCGTTTATATATTTTTCTTCGTTGTATCTGTGCAGTTGTTGTCACCATACTTTTGTCTATTACTGTCATTTATTAATATGTTTCCCATGTTTGCTACATTTTCTAGTTATCGTTCCATACTTTGCTTAGTTTGTATTTTTGTTAGCTACTTTGGCGTTATTATCACTCTATAACATGGATATTCATGATTACGCTTCACTAACCTGCTTAAATAGTTTTATACCTGTTAATTATTCCACTTGTCCTATACGGAATACTCAGATTGTATGTCTGTCTGTATGTTGTTGTATTACGTTTCGTGAACTAAGATATAATTAATAGTTAAGATAGATAATCGCTTCTGAAGAAGATTTGAGTGCAATTTAAGCTCTTCAACTTTCACTTCACTTCAACTTCGACTTTTTCGTACGCTTGATTAGCTCTTTCGTTCGTTGAAATAAGGCAACTGTACCAACCGCCCATCTACAGAACCACATAATTGCCAATTGTAGTCAACTGACTGGAGTTAAACCTCATTTTTTGTTCGTCTACATATACAAATATTCATTATCTGCCTTTTAAACCTCTGATTTGTATTTTCTACAAGCATTAAATTGTACGAGTTTGAGTTGAGAGTTTGTAAGTAAATTCTTGGACCATCATGCTTTTTGTTTTACTACAATTAGTACAATTTCATTACCCAATCTATTATAATTTATAAACTATTTCTGTGTAAAGGACACGATCAATATTATAAACTTATCCCCACTCGAACAGACTGTAATATTGGCTGCAAATTCTGTTTGCTTTTGTCTGACAAAAACTACATATTAAGATTGCCAATTTAATGTACTCCACGTTTATAGCTATTGAGACAAACAAAAATTCGATGTTTTATCCGTTTAAATGACATAAACGACAACGATAATATATTTATAATTTATTTATTCACTTAACGAAATGGAAACTACGTAAGCGGTGTTGCGAATAATCTACCCATATTCACGTAAACATCAAAGAACAAAGAGTAATACCTAAAGATACAAATACATACCCGAATAGGTTACAGTGTCTCTGCTCGATGTTGTAACCCTGGCAATCTTCGGCAAGCTTACAGTGTCGAGTCCTTTGTTGGATGCCAGTAGAACAGCTAACGCTGCAGGGCGACCATTCCGACCAATCGCTCCAGCCTGAAATAACACACAGCTTGTATCTCGGGCTTAATAGCTACTATGCCGGTTTATAGAGGTCTGCTCGATTCAGAGCCTAAAGGAGAGGGTATTTGCATGAAATAATATGAACTGCCAACAAAGGGTAGCTGTATCGAACAGTAATAATACTCGGAAAAATCGTCCCGTTATTTCACTCATTCTTTATTTAATTTTGTAAATTAATTGGGAGCATAGTCATATGTGTTGGACAAATAAAAAAATCACTTTAAAAATAAGTTTAAGATAGTGAAACTAAGTCTTCGTTTTATATATTTACATATGCACCGTATATGTAATCTTATGTTTATCTATTATTCTACCAAACACACTAAAAGGTCTAAATAAAAAAACGTTCAAGACTTCCTAAGCCCTCAAGGAATTTGTACTATTTATAATTTTTGTAAATTTTTATAAATTTCTCAGAATTATATACATACTTCAAATAATTAAATACGACGTGCCATACTAATTTTACATTTAGCACACGTTCTAAGCTCTAAACATCACAATATAGACAAGGAAGGAAGAGAAAGTACTAAGTGTACCAAGACTGGATAGAAGTAAAAATTATGGTCAATTCTCAAAAAATACATAGATTGTACTTTACTGCTGGGTAACTTGGTAAAGTCGATTGTAACAAAAATTTGACAGAATTGTTTAATGCAGGAAATTTTCGACTAAATCTTATCAGGACACCATTTTAAGCTTCTTCAACTCAATTTAATAGCTTTTGGAAATGGATGTTCACTATACCAAACGAAAAAATAATATGGAAACGTTCCGAAAAGCGTATTTCTGTATACTTGCCTACTGACGAACAAGCAATTGCTGAGCTGTAATCCGGTTTGGCAAATTGAATTAAACTCGAGTGGTAGCAAGAACGGTAAAACAGCATTGTATTATAAATGCTCTCTGGGTGGATATATAAAACGTGTTTATATTATTTTCGGCATCCTTTTACTTCGCGCTAAATGGATGGAATTTTCATGCAAGGTAAAATTTTAACGTAAATAAATACTTTTCGAAAATAAATATTTTCCATCTATGCTATTGCCTCGAGTGGATTTAAAATCTCTACTTGACTAACTTACAAAGTTTTTTTAGTGCACTTAGCATTCGCCTAAGAAATGCTATTTCTATTTATACAGTGTGTCCAAGATAAGAATGAACTGCGTAGCCCTACAAGACTGTATTTTTATTAAGTATACAGTCAGTGAACAATGCTAAGAGTTACATCAATCCTGAAAATAAGGTGCTGTTGAAATTGTCTTGTAATAATCAACAATCTAAGTTTAACTGCTATCGTAAAATATAAACGTACCCCTCTAATTTTAGTTTTAATATGTCTGTCGGTATATTGCGACAGCGATATTATAGTCTAGGAGTTCCTAGAACGGCATATTGTCACAAGTGCAGCATAACGAAATAAGTCGTTCTTGGAACATGACACTAGAAAGTAGGAAATGAACGAGAGCATATACAAGGAATGAAAAATTCAGGCATCAAGTCTTTCTAACGTAATATAAAGTCGTATTCAAATTTATAGGGTATAGTTTAGTACGGTGCTTTCTCATATCAAACTTCTACAATAATCAGCCAACATTTCAGTGTTTCACTTGCCCTGATAATGTTATTTGATACGAAAGATATCTTGATTTGATCAAATCTCTCACCGTGTTCATCACTGACATTGCCGAGGTTCGGCGGAAAGAAATCCAGGTGAAAGTGTTGGGTGCATTTCTACAATAGAAATAAGGATATGTATTTATTGCCATGTAGCAGTTACCAGGAGACGACTCTAAATTTCAGACGTTTTATAGAATGTTAAACATGAACTTTTAAGGACCTGATGGTAATTGTGAATCAATTTCACAAAATTTTACCGTTCGATTATACATTTCAAGAAAATATTCAATTGAAAATGTGTATGTGTAGCATAAACGTACTGCAAACGACTGACACCACTATACGCTAGGCGTATTGCCGTTAGCATGCTTAAACAAAATTATGACGCTGCGTCTAGAATATCTAGCTGCGTATGCATCTAGGTTAATGGCGCAGTTTTTTACTTACCTAGATACTCTAAAGCTTTAGAGGTGTTAAAACGATGATTTATTGTCTGGGATTTTGCATTATACTGGCTCCGCCTCCAATACTCAACAATTGCTACATAGGGTAAAGTATACAGTGGTTGGCCACTATACAGTGATTGGCCATATTAACTTTAAGTTGGTGTTTCAACGTAACCGTCTAGTTTAAAGATTATGTTACGTTAAATAAAATATTTGGCAACACTACTAAGTAGTTGACATTTATCATTTATAGGTTGGTATTCGTCAAAGTGCTGTAAAACAGTAGTTAAAAGTGACCGGTCCATAATTTAAGCTACAGTATTCATTTTTAGTAAGCAGATGCATTTCGGTAAGTTGTCACTAAATTCTTAGTACGCAAGTAGACTTAATATATTTACCTTAGATGAAAGGTAGAAAGTAGAGTATTGTATTTCTGTTTGTTTTATTGCAGTATAACCTCAAAAACAACACATTTTTGATAGGCCAACCACTGTGAATGCATTTAACGGTACATGATAGTTATTGGCCAATCACTGCAATTTTTCATTTTTAATTAATTCGTTGTTTTCTGTTTATTTTGAACTTTATTTGTACTGCTAATAAGACAGCTTGCTGAAAATCATTATTATTAAATGTTAATATGCAGTCGTTAGCCAGGCCATGAATAAATACCATCACAGTCACTTTTATTATAGCTAGAAATGCCGAAAGTTAAAGACCAATCCTACCACAGAAATTATTCTGAAGCCGATCTCAAGAAAGCTTTGCAAGCTATTGAGCAAGGACAGCCTCTAAGGGAAGTTGCAAGACATTTTAAAATTCCGAGAGCAACTTTACAGTTTAGAAAGAATCACAAAGATGTAAAATCCAAATTTGGCCCTGTCCCAGTTTTAACAGACCAAGAAGAGTCTACTTTAGTTAGTTGGATTACAGAAAGTTTTAGAAAAGGGTTTCCTAGACGAAAACTTGATATACAATCTTCTGTTAAAGAATTTCTTGACAAAGCGCCCAGGACAAATCCATTCCCTAATAATTTACCAGGCGTTGGATGGTACCGTGCCTTTCTTCGACGTCACCCTGAACTAACCCTTCGTACTTCAGAGGCAGTAACATCTGCTAGTTCCCATGTCTCTGAGGCAGACATAAAAAATGGTTCGGTGAAATACATGCGTATCTCTCATCTAAAAATCTGTTAGACATTCTGGAAGACCCTAGCAGAGTTTTAAATGGAGACGAAACTAACTTTAACTTATCCCCAAAAAATTCGAAAGTTCTTGCTCCTAAAGGAGCTCAAAATATATACGAAATTGAAAACGCTCCATCAAAAAGCACTGTAACAGTGATGTTTACATTTACAGCTGCAGGAACTGTAACCCCGCCGATGGTTATTTTTCCCTATAAGCGACTTCCTGGTGCTGTGCTTAGTTCCATTCCTGAGGGCTGGGGAGTAGGTTTAAGCGAATCGGGGTGGATGCGTTCGGAGGTGTTTTATGAATACATTTCGAATGTTTTGTATCCTGCTTTAAAAAGTTCCATACAAAATTTCCTGTGGTATTGTTTATAGATGGCCACAGTTCTCACTTAACCTACAAAGTTAGTGAATTGTGTTCTAGACTAGAAATTGTACTTGTATGTTTATATCCAAATGCAACCCGCATACTACAACCAGCTGATGTATCGTGTTTCAAGCCAATGAAAGATGGGTGGAGGAGAGCAGTTTTAGACTGGAGGCGGAATAACCCGTTGACGACTGTTACCAAAGGTCATTTTGCACCCATTCTGAAAGTGGTGGTTGACAAGTACATTAAAAAAGAAAGTATTATAAATGGGTTTCGAGCCTGCGGCTTATACCCCTGGAATCCGAATGCGGTAGACTTCTCAAAATGTTTGGGAACAAGAAATGGGCCTACTAACGTTGAAAATTCCAATATCAGTAAAACCATTTCAAACGAATCTATATTAACTTTAACAAAATTTAAAGAAGTGATTGGCAAAGAAAAAGTTAAAGAATTAGAAGTAGTTAATGATATTCAAGAAGAAATATGTTCAGAAGATTTTACTATACTTTATAAGTTATACACAGCTTTCGAAGAAACGGCACAAGAAAATCCAAATCAACCCATAAATATAAATGCAGAAAATTCTATACTAGAAGGGAGTTCACAAGAGTTGTCTGAAATAAATTTGAGTTTTACTGACGATTTCTATGACATTGAAAACATGCAAGTTATATTTGCTAATAATGTCAACATGGAAACCAATATCAATGCAAAAGATTTAGAATACGCTGCTCAAAATATAAGTGAAAATATAGAAGGTGGTAACGTTAATACAGTTGCAAGTCTTAACAACGACGATGAGTCTCGTTTGGATAATATAAACTTACAAAATAACAAAAATGTCCAAGCAGAAGATAAATTGGAAAATATCAGTATTGAAAATATATTACAATGGCCTGTTACTCCCCAAAGAAAAGGGGTAAAAGAGACGGAAAGGCTTCCGTTCGTATTAACTTCGACGCAATGGAAAAAATTAAGACTGACAAAGAAGATGTAAAAAAAAACAAGGAGAAGGAAAAAGAAGAAAGAAAGCGCACTAAAGCTGAAAAATTGAAAGTTCAACAAAAAAAGACTAAAGACGCAGATAAAAAGAAAACTCACGGTAAGAATACTTCTCTAGTGAAGACGGAGACCGTTACTAAAGATTCTGACGAAAGTAAAGGGGTGCCTGAAAGTTACTTTAAAGAATTGTCAAAAATAGATGACAGATATAGTAGTCACTCTGATGAAGATACACCGTGGCTGCCAGATAAAGAAAAGATTCTTCGAGTGAAACGAACGATTATTGGGACGCGTAATGTACCAAAAATACGTATTCTTTCAGATATTAAGATAACAAAATCTGCTTCTGGAGACGAAGACATTGATACACGTATTAAAGCAATAGAGCTTGATCCTTTAAAAAATACGGTGCTTTTTAAAAGCTTGTGTTTCAGTTGCGCAAATAACTTAACAGTGTATAATTTCGGAATAAAGTGTCAATTTTGTATTAGGGTATTCCACTTAAACTGTATTATAAAGCACAAACTTCACAACTCCACTGGAGACATGTTTAAATGTCCAACATGCCTTAAAAAAAATATGTAGCTTTTTATGCATGTATCCTCAAAGATTATCTATTATCTCAATAATGTATGTATTTCTGTTATATATTATCTCGAAATATACTCTTTTATACACGGTTTTATTGGATTATTGAACGATCTTTCACATTTTCTCAATCACTATTACCTACCTTGATTACTTAAGTATAGGTAGGTACAATAGATAGGTATCCAGGCAACTGGACTTTTTGGGTGAATTGTTTAGTGGCCAACTACTGTAACCAATATGGCCAATCACTGTGTAAACTAGGCCAATAACTATCACTCTTATTGCATTTCATTCTAAATTATTTTTTACTTTAAAAATCTAATTTAAATTAACTTCTATGAATTGCATCTTAAACAGCATCAACTGAGCTACCTAAAACCGCCGCTGCCTATTCGATACAGCCATTTGTAAGGTGATGATCCTAAATGCAAGCTTAAATGGCACTTAAGAGGCCAATCACTATATACTTTACCCTAATTACCTTTTTAATAGGAATAGACGTGTAACTGTAGGAAAACTATGAAACAAAATACTTTTTCATTATAAAATGACTGTCTTAGCAGAACTGTATATCGCTCTCTATGTTACATGTACCCTCTTTTATATCTTCAAGTGGATTAAAGTTGAAGTCACATTCGATAGTATAAGGTTTTCTGAATATTGCTATTTTTTGTGAAATACATTTTTAGTAAAGGGTGAGACCTTAACACCGCAAAGTTATACAAATTGTTAAACATTATATTGTAACTTGTTCGTCGAAATTGTAGGCATACTTAAATTTTTCATCGTAAAATTACTTTCATACGTACAGGATGCTCCATGTTACGACTACTACGACTGATCACAAGGTATCTTACATTATCCGACATGAAAAAGAACATTTTAGATAATTCTGGTGATCGGGCTACTACATCTTTAACGAAATAGAATATAATTAATTAATCATTTAAGGCGATTCTGTATTAATTTAATATGATTGTACTGGTGGGTAAACCTGAGTGGGACCGACAACTTTGGATATTCAGCCTTCAATACTGTTTCTTGGGGCAAAACTATGTTAGATGTGAACCGTAACTCCAGATATGTTCTGGTAGGCGAATCAAAACTAGCAGAAGACGCAGAAGTACCGACAGGGCGAATTGCACCTGCTCAATGGAATATTTGTTACAATGGTGTCTTAGAACTAGAATGACTACAGGGAGTTAGCTGACAACAAGAATCACCTTTCCGTTAATACCAAAGAAGCACTAAAAAGAATTACAAACTGGATGAAGGCAAACAAGCTACAAACAGATGCACAAAAAATGAAAGCGGCTATATTAGAGCGATCTCGTTGTAAAGACAATGTGGGCTTTGTGAAGACTAGACCCATTACATGCTGAGGATAAAATATTCTGGCGTGAAGATGAATCATGACCTATCGTTTGAGCCGCACATATGTGGTCCAATGTGGTCCAGGAAGTCAGAAAGGGGAATGATACAGAGTCAAACAATCTCAAATGTTTTGCCCGATTGATACCCAAACTGGAGGTGAGGAACTATGCTAATGCATTGGAAAGGTTACAAACAAGAATACCTTTGAGGATGATGCCGCTGAGGTCGTAACGGGAATACGGCCCATAGTCATCTTAGTTGAGGATCAGCGAAGAATCTTCTATTGCAAGAATAGGAAGCAGACTATCGCTAGGTCGTAGCAATAGAAGATTACTGTAAGGACGTGGCAAGAGCAGTAGAGACAATAAGAATCGGTTCAAATCCAGTAAAATAAAGCTAAAAAGAGCTAAATAAAGAACAGGTTGTATGCCCTTACTGCGGAAAAGTGGGTACCACCGAGCACTTGCGCAGAAAAAAAAAATTGCTATATCACAACAACGACAATATCCTCAAAATAATGGTAGAAAATGAGAACAACTGGCGGTAAATAACACCATTATGCTACCGACTACTAGCAACTGCAGGAAGTGGATAAATTATTGAACCCTGAACTCCTAATCCTAAGGGAAGGGATATGAATGGAATACCTAACTTCAAAATAAAGACTCCCTTATCTACCTTGGAAGATATGTCTAGAGACACAATTCCAGGGGTGTGATACGTGGACAGCGACACTTCATGAGAGGTGCGCCTCCCCAACGTCCTTCTAAGAAAACAATATATACGACTGTATCGAAAATAGATAAAGAACAGAAATTAAGTAAGAATGAAGTACATAAATGTCCTTGATTTTTTAAAGTTCAGATTGTTTCCATTCGAGTTTACAGAAGTGCAGCTTTCTGCGTTGCAACTGTAGCGAACTACAACAGGCTTCAGTAACTAGTAAATAAGGAACGCTACTAAGTCCAGCTTGGTGTAGAAGTTTCCAAATAAAAGATATTGAAGATCAGTCAGAGATGTTTTGACTACTGTAGGAATGTAGGAAGGGCACTTTGAACGCCATTTGGCTTGTTGTCTTTGATACTGTTCCGTAAATTATATTATTTGTTCATTTATTTGTCTAATTCTCATTGATCCCCAAAGTTTGTCGCACATTTATAACACTCTGTATAGCGCAATATCTATTCACAAAATTAAACAACATATCGTAACGTTCTGGGTAAATGAAATACTGTATAACAGAATAGAATAAAGTAAAATTTCAACAAATTCAAATTAAATACTGCATACAAACCAAAAATCGGGATAATTGGCAAACAACCATGTTATTCGATCAACAAATAAAGCCCAATTTGACGACTATACATATATTGCAGTATATTATTAGGGCGAGCAATGGACTGATAAATACAACGAGCAGGTGTACTCTAATTTCATACTACTAGTCACTGGTCGCAGCGTAGAGACATTTTATGTTATTTGCGTAAAATATCTCTAATCTATAATTATGAGTTATATAGCGAAAACATAGCATTGATTAAATGAATTAACCGGACTAATGGTCGACATATCCAGACTGGAAATCGGTCCAATTCGTTGCACCTAGCATATGGACAACTGTTATTGTGCATTGTGTGTTGTTTATTGACTTATTATACACATGCGTGCAAACTATAATTACTAACACTTGTTTGATTTAATCTTTGCATTAAGAGTGTTTAATACTGCTTGTGTAAATACTCTTTCGTTACTTTGAAAGAATATTGTCCAATTGTATGTAAGTGCAATCTAAAAGCGACACAAAGAAATTTGTTGTCAGTGTTTTTACTAGATCACGACAGAACAATGGTGCTGCGACAGATTTGTTTAACACATTCAAAAAGCATTTCATTTATTAAACTTTAGAGACGTTGGAAATGCTACGGGCGAAGTTGTGAGTGTTTAGTCAAGCTTATCCAAATCTTCTGTAGATATACATACATACATATATATTTGCTGGCTAACCTTTTTATGATATTCTGTCATAAACTGCTGGTATTTTTGTCTAGTATAAAATCATCGTATTATCGCCGCTAACCAAACGGCTAACTCAGTTAAAAACAACAATAATAATTACTGTTTATAAAATTCTGAAGCTTGAGGGATTTGGTATGTTTATAAGTAGAGGGATCGAGTAAAGTTCGTTTATCGAAAAAAGCGATAAATGTAATCATCAAGTGTAGCTGCAGCAGTGGACAGAGGTGGTAGTTACCTGAATTTTAAAAATTGCAAGAAAATTGTATCCTTCTATTGTTAAATAAATGAAATATTTTTACGTTATTATACTGTTATTTAATTAAGATAAGATTCATACATTCCAATTATCATTAAGCTTATGTTGGTGTTTTCTGGCATGTATTTACTTATTAATACCGTCCGAGCATATTTTCAATAAGATATATACACAGCTTACACGCACCCATCCACAATAGGATTTCAGGTTTTTACTCCTAAAAACACATTTTAATCTTCAAATTGCCGCTAGTATCCCTGATATACAAAACAAAATAACCTAAACCAACCTTTGTTTTGAATTACAATACATAGCTACAAACAAAAGGTATATGTACTTCATATCATACAATGACGTTGGTTTCTATAAATAGGGCAGTACTGCTTTACTTTCGTTTTTCGTCGTTATTAAGCATTGTTCTTGGATTTTAAAAGGCTGGATGTACCTCATAATCTTACCGAAAGTAATGTCTGTTAATTTAAATACGCACTACAGTCAGCCGTAGACAGTAATTCTTGTTTCACATTTCCTCAACGGTTCTTGTCGTAGACAACAATCGCAGGATATCTTTGACCTCAGGCATCGGCTTCTCAACACCAATGGTTTGCTTTCTAAAGCCTCGCAATGACACAGTATGTGAAGATGTGCTTTATCACCCTCTTGAGAAGCGTGAGAACTGGGATAGAATACAAGGATCAAGTTGTATAGTGGTTTTTCAGATGGCAATACCCGGTTATTACCATAGTAACTCGCCCCTGATTTTTTTACTATGTATACGTAAGCAGATTCTAGTTCTGCTGTTGGATGATCTTTCCAGGAAGGTCTTGATAGTTTTCTACCAGATGATCTTCTATTTGTAGTCACAATGTTTTGGTTTTAACATTGTATCAATTTCATGGTTGATAACGTTCTGGGTTATCCCACAGAATGCTCATAGCCCTATAAAAGGTGTACTTTATATCTCGTATATAGACTATCCGGTTTTCTTATATACTAGAATGCCCAGACCAATTTCATAATATAAATAATAAATAATAGAATTTACTGTTTCTTTACTACATATGGTATTACACTGGTGAAAAAAAGTGACGAGCGCACCCTGTAACGCTTACCCTTACCTCGAAAGCGGCGCAGGCCTGGTGAGTGGGGTGCACAGCAGCGGGAGTATCCCCCGCGAACAGCGTGTACTATCGCTACACGACGAGGCATAGGGTCAATAAGTTGTTGTACCCTAGCTGGAGGAATGGCCAACCATAGTGCTTCAATTCGCCTCCATAACTCCTCAACGTTAGTCGGAGGTGCCGGATAATATCGAAATATCCGACCCATCATATCCCAGATATGTTCGATCGGATTCAGATCCGGAGAACTAGTTCATGTAAAACAGATGTGGGTGCCGCCGAACGTAGGGAATTGCAACGAGCCGTAGCACCTTATCTAACTATCGGCGACCCTTTATCATCTGCTGTACACGTAGTAGACGCATCCCATACCATAATGGTCTACTGGTGGTGGATATAGTATAGCTGGATGCATTGCTCGTGTTGATGTTCACTATGTCTTCGATGAACTCCACCGTTGTCTTGCCGTGCTCCTACCTATTATCTTGACGGCAACGCACACCATGTTCATAAGCCACTCTTTAGCAAACACGTCCATGCAGTTCGCGTAATGAATACTCCTTTCCTTCCTGCTGATGGGGCTGTCCCGCTCCCGGCTGAAGGCGCATGCGTTCGTGCTCATTCCATTCTTGTCATGCCCGCCGCGCTGCCAATAACGACTGCTCGAGACGGCGCGCGATCTCATGGAAGGATACACCTGCCGTGTGCATACCCACAACCATTCTACGCTCAAACTCGCTTAGGTAATGCGAACGGCCTTCTATTATGCACAAATTACGACTATGTAGTATACCAACGGGACCGCTTTCGGTTCCATCCCGACGGAATGTTGCACTTTTACGGGGGGAGGAGGAGGAGGGATACTTTAGAACCGCACTGTATAGTTGCGTAAATACCGACAAAAACAAACCGATGGAAAGGTGACTGATCGCAATAGTAAAGTGAACGTTTCATACAGGGTGGGGCATTAGTGCGAGGAAGTCCAATTACTCCTGTATTGTAAGAGAAATGAGAAAATGTTATTATGATAAAAGTTGAAGCGCATGGGGGGCTATAACCTGAAAATATGTATACAGGATGTCAAATAAAGACAGGGCAAACTTAACGTACGTTACTTTAAATAGAACATCCCTGTATATTTTTATTGTTTACGATTCTTCTAGGTCTTACCTTTATTATAATATCGAATTTTGTTATGTTATTCGGTTTACTTTAGAAGATATGGGAGGTTTTTTATGAATTTAATAACAAAGTCAGCGCCTCCCACCGTACTACGGCTGCCACATAAAATAATTCATTTGCGCTAGAAACATTTCTAATGTGATCTCCTTTCATTAGAAGTTATTTATTTATCGGCGTATTCAATATTTATATACAGGGCTAGTCATAACTCGGAATGTTTATTCTCTCACCTATTTCAAATGGAACACCCTGTATTTTATTATTGGTAGGAGTAACTCCTCTTTTCAGGAACTTTATTATTTATTAAACATTTCCTATAACTAAATGTGCTAGTTTTTGAGTTATTTGCGTTTCTATAACGAAACCATGATTTGAAACAAAAACGGGTTCATTTTAAAATTTAAAATAAAGTAAGTTTAGTTTACCCTGTCTTTATTTGACACTCTATATAGTTAAAAATATTTTTAGATTGTAGCCACCCAGGCGCAATAACATTTTCTCATTTCTCTTAAAATACAGGAGGAGGAGTAATTATTACACAATATTTACGCTTGCAGCAATTCAGAAATCGGATTTTAGCAATTTAAGAGTATACACTAATATTGCTATTCGATAATACCTTCCTGCTTTCAAATGCGATCATAATTCCGTTAAATTGAGAACTGAATT
The DNA here is from genome assembly GCA_023690525.1 of Holotrichia oblita. Lineage (NCBI taxonomy): Eukaryota > Metazoa > Arthropoda > Insecta > Coleoptera > Scarabaeidae > Holotrichia > Holotrichia oblita. The sequence continues at coordinate 30,505,528 of CM043020.1, forward strand.
CAACCGATTAATGTTTTGCAAAATAATTTCAAAGATAGGGAGACTAACACCTTCAATTATACGCCTACTAATTGCCGTATTACTGCGAAAATTTCAGTCATTTATATGGAAATTTCATTCTACTCCCGACAGATTTTTTTACGTAAGCCCTGTACAATAGGAATTTTCTCTTTTTTGAAGTAGTCGGAAAGACTCCGGTGGGACTAAGTTTAAGTCGGATCTACAAAAGAGGAGAAAGGAAGTGGTTGAAAACTTAATTAAATTTAAATTCATATTAGGTTCTCGGAAATACCTTAGCCCAAAACCGCCATTAAAGGGATACAACAAAAACGAAGAACATTTTATACATTTTCTGGTCTTGGCAATGTAAAATGTACTTTTGTGTATACATTGCAGGAATAGCGACGGAAACCGTATTCTTAATGAAAACTGGAATTCTTTCTATTTTCATGTATAATATTACCGTAACCCTAGCAATCGTTGGTATCCGCGCAAGTATTTGACCGTTATCTTTCAAATTAAAAGTAAGCATTAGTTAGAACGAACGTGTATATTTTAAGTACATAAATCAAAATAAATTGTTATTGCACTGCTAACTACAATATTTCGCATAGATATTACATATGAGATACATATAAGATTTCGAGTATTTAACTGTACTATATGCAGTGGTGGCTGTATAATTGAGAACAATTTATTTTTAATAAATTTGTTACCTTAAAATTATATACTGTTCAAATGATATATTATAATAAGAATACACCAAAACATTGTCAAATATTTTATTTATACTTCTCGAATTAATTACGTGACGCATTGACATGTATCTTATATTTTATAAAAAGAAACAATTAACGCTGGACATATAATATACCGGTAAGATCTCTGTTAAAGCAACGATGGAGGCGTGTCTATGTCGCCACTATAACTCCCTGCAGTTTTAGCGAACTTATTTGTACAGCTTGTTTAGGTCGGGTATTAGTAGTTAGTCAGAAATAAAAAAAAACCACATTTATGGAAAGAATTCATTTATATTAAAAAAAATATGTTTTCAGTGTATAAATAAAATAGTTGTTTAGTTCGATAGCCCATAGGTATTTCATTCCCTTTTCAAACTTCATACTTAACACAAGTATATGATGCCGACAAGCCTGGTATAGAACTGCGCCAAATCGAGAACGGGTCGCCTCGACATTTTTACCACACCCCACTGTTATTCACCTCAAGGGAAGGGGAGAAGCGGAGTGTGGGGAAAGTATCGAGGCGGCTTGCTGTCGATTCGGCGCAGTTCTACCCCTGATATTACGCTTATCAATCTATCGCTCTGGTTAACGGAGGAGAGTACATATACACTACCGTCCATAAATGAGGGATAAGTAGCATACAAATTCGTCACTTTAGTAATTTACCTGCCCAAATGGCCCAAATCTAAATAAAATATGTTTTGTACGTTTGCAAGATAGTTACAAAGGGAAATTGCATAAATCCCTACAATAAATAGCAAGTTTTCAGATGAGAATAAACAAAGTTCTGTTAGTCCATTTATGACCTGCAGAGGTACAAAGCCCGTTGTTATAGAAAGAAATCGGTAAAGCCACTTATAATAGTGCAATAATTACGTAATTATTCTACAAATGAAGTATTTAGATATTTAGGATATGAAACACTCATTTATCATAGAAGAAGTATTAGTTTGTGTTTTAGTGCTGTTCGATCAACTTGTGATACGAGTACATAAGATAAAAAATTGTTTATCGCGAAAGAATGGCAAAACGAAAAGAGTTGAGTGCAGAGACACGTAGTGCTGTCATTACTTTACATAAAGAAAATTATTCGTTTAAATTAACTTACCGAGCTGTCCAAGGAACAGTGAAACGCTATAAGACAACAGGAACAACGCATTCCGGAAAGCGATCCGGAAGACCCAAAATAACGAACCCGGCTGAAGATCGACGAATGGAAGTAATATTCAAAAGAAACGACGCCTAACAGCTCCACAGATTCGAGCTCAACTCAATGAAAGCCGCGAAACGCCAGTGGCCCTTACTACGGTAAAGAGGCGCTTAACAAAAACAGGGTTACAGGGACGCATTGCTGCTCGCAAACCGTTACTGAGACCACAAAACCGTCAGAAACGGTTGCAATGGGCTAAAGAGCATCAAAATTGCAACCTCGATATGTGGAAAAAAGTGTTATGGATTTATAAGTCAAAATTTCAAATTTTTGGCAGTAATCGGAGTGTTTACGTTCAACGCAGACGAGGTGAAAGAATGCGTGATGATTGTGTTGTGGCTACCGTAAAGCACGGAGGAGGTTCAGTGCTAGTTTGGGGAGCATTTTCCTTCGACAAAGAGCAACAAAAGAGCGGTACAAGGTCATTTTAGAAGAACGTGCTATTCCTTCGGGGTTGCGATTGATTGGAGAAGGGTTTCATTTTCAGCAAGATAATGACCCAAAGCACTCTGCTCGACTTTGTAGAAACTATTTGCAGCAAAAAGGAGCAGATGGAATACTTGTTAACATGATTTGGCCTCTACAATCGCCAGACCTCAATCCTATTGAGCTGCTCTGGGATGAGGTGGATAGAACTGTGAGGGAACATTGTCCACGTATACAAAAACAGCTCTGGGAACATCTCTAACAGGCATGGAACGCAATTCCAGTAGACACTTCAACGACGTGTATTACGAATACCCAAAATATGTAAAGCAGTTGTTAAGTGTGGCGGTGGATATTTTTCTGAGAATAAATTAAAATAATTTTATTTTTTTATTAAATATTACAATATGTAGCTTAGAATTTGTAAATATTACTTTATTTTTTAAGAATTCAACTTTGTTTTGTTAGAGTTATGTAATTTTTTTAATATATGCATCGACTAATTTATTATGTTGCGTTGTATCATTTTTCTTCTACTGATCCCCCATTTATGGACGGTAGTGTACGTAGTCGTCGCATTGTGGGGACTGATACATGCACTATACAATTGTTGCGTTTACAGAGATTCTACCGGTATATTAAGAACGAGGTAGTAACACAAACAAATATAATATTCAATTTCTTTTATCTATGGATTCAACAAGAACCGCACACTGATCTTGACAAATAGTTTGGCAGCTTTTCACAATTTTTCAACATTTTATCTATACCGCCTTGCCTTATACTCCATTTCAGCTCAATCCACACATTCTTAACAGGCTTAAGATTGGGCTTGCATGAAAGCTAGTCCAGAACTATGATCACCTTATGAGCAATCTAATATTTTACTGTCTGGTAGCGTGTTTTAGGTGGTTGCCATACTGAGGCGTCTAAACGACCGATAAGTTCTTCTCTGCATAAGGTACCATAATGGTATCTAAAATATTAATGTACACTGATCTTCAAATATATCCATACACGTTTAGATGAAGAAATACCTTCCTTCAATATCCCCTGCAGTATGAGTAAACATCAGCGTGACCGATTGTAGATCTTAGTATCAAGTGAATGAAATGACTGTTTAGCATTGTAGTATATAAGTATCAAAATGAATAACTTGGTATTCTTGGCTATTATTGGATTTGTTGTTTTTTTCAGGAAAATTAATAAATATATAAAGTATAACTATGTATCATTCCTTTACTAAATGGTCGGCCGAAATAAGTAACAACGCATTTTCTGTGCGAACTATCGAAGCTAATGTAACATTAACACTTATACAATACATCCTTTATCGTATTGTAGTCTATCCACTAGTACTCTAGCAAAAACATCTCTTTCTTGGATTGATAAAATATGTGGAATATTGTTATAAAGTATGCATTCTTAGGTGTTCACGTAAATTGCATGTAATGCTAGAAGAATATATCAATTTTTTTAATGAAGCACCCTGTAATGATATTTTCTTGTACAGAAATGTAAGCACTTTTTTCTGTTGCTTAATCATCTACGTTCAAGATTTATAGTTGATAACGTAAATAAAGACAAACTGATAATCTCTATATCAAGAAATTGTAATATGAGAGCGTCTGCACAAAATAGAATAGAAAGAAAACAGTACAAAAATTGAAGTCACAAGCTATGAATAATGAATTAAATAAACAAGTCAGACACATCTCTCATGGAGGATTCTCAAACATTGTTTTTTCTTTTTGTGTTCTCGCAAGATAATTATATCCTAAAACCATGTTTCGTGGGCTTCGTTGGATAATAGACCATTAGGAAGGTTTTGTGACTAATAATATAGTTGGATGGCTGGCTATGTATTAAAATTTTATGAACATGCACACATGCTTATAAAATGTTGTTCATTATTATTCGAAAAATCTGGATTGAATAAGTACTTGATTAACAAAAATTTATTGACGAATCTACATCCTATAATAGTGGATTAGTGAATGAATTAGACTGTAAACTAATAGAATATTTTCTCTATTCCTATACAAAGCCTCAACAATCTAACATGCAAAAATGCGTGAATTAAGAATAGGTATGAACAATCTTTATTAATCATTGACTTACATATTCCTGTAAAATATTCCTCTAAATGAGGGTGACGCATCTTGCGTATTGGAGGGGATGCGGTAAGTAATATTACATATTAATAACTACTTCGTAAAAACTTGAGAATATATAAAAAACAACTTATTTAAAATCAAAATCTCCTAAAGTTGAAGTACAAGTACAATTAAGTGAAAGGAGTACAAATATTATCACTCAATTAGAACTTAGTGTAAAAATATATACCGGTTGATTTCAGATATAGAATAAATAACGGCGCGAAGGGGCAAGGGGTACAAGAAGTGGGGGCGCGTACGAGTCTCTATCACAGTCTAGTCTCGTCTAGTCTACAGCGGTGTGATAGACTCATAGGCGATCCAACTTCTTCAATCGGTATAATAATGACTTTATTCATTTAGGTTACATAAAAAAAATCAAAGCAAATTTATATTACCCTAAATGTAGGCGGGGCCGGGGTTCAGCAAGGTTGCTCTTTCACCCAACCGAATTAATGCAATAACATACACATTAATATAGGTAATATACGTAGGTATACTTATGTATATAAACTAGTAAATATAAATACACATACACAGCATGAGCTTACTTTGCGCGATCCTACTGCCCGAACAACAATGAATCTGTAACTTTTTTTAAGAAATTAAGAATGTTATTGAGTAATTTTATTTCAGAGATAATAAACGAGGTATGAAAAAGATCTTCTAAACTGCTCAATGTGAAACGTAGGGGGAAACAGTAGACTTCTAGACCTTAAATTAAGAAAATAGACATCCGTTCTAAAGCGAATTTTATTATATAAATAAGCAGGTGCTTATAAAGCAGAGTTTTGTGAATCAAACAGTAATATTGAGCCATCATGTTTCGAATAATTTATGACTGAAGCGATCAAATTATTTGATGCCATATATCAGACATGAATTCTGAGCCACTTGTATTCGTCTTTTATCGTTGGCGTCCATACTAGGTCTATACCTAAACGCAATCGCTTGCGCAACTTACTTAAAACTAGACTGTTATACAGCATAATTTTGGATTTTTATCAAAAATATGTCTATTGGAAAATTAACATTTAATAGTTCCGTAAGATAATGAAACCAGTTTAGAAACATGTTTCTCAAACTTAAGCGAGCTATCAATTATAACACCCAAATTCTTTATCTCATCTACACACTGCAACATAACATATCCTAATAGTGACATTAAGCACTAATTTGTGTTCTTTAGTTTGGGTTAATATAAATTCAAGATCAGCATTTACTTTATTGATAGCAGAAGTCATTTGGTATGGATAAAGCGAAAAATAAAGCTGAGTGTCATCAGCATAGGAATGATAACTGCAATACCGTAAGGAAGTAAAAATGTTAACGATCCCAGTATGGACCCTTACGGAACGCCAGACTTAACACTTAGATAATTGGAAAGTCTATTGTTGAGAACCAACGCTTGTTCACGATCTCTAAGATAAGAAGAAATCAAATCGGACGCACCTTGACTGAAACCCATGTAATGCAATATTGCAATCAATATGGCATAATAGATAGTGTCGAATGCCTTGGAGAAATCCAAAGTTATAAGAACCGTTAGCTTGCCCAAATCCACAGCTTTTCTTATATCATCTGTAATAGTTATCAAAGCGGTTGAGCAGCTATATTCAGGTCTGAAACCAGATTGGAAGTTCGGTAAAATATTATTTACATGTAGATGTCGAATCTGAAAGTGTAGTATCTTTTCCATTACCTTTGATAAGCTTGGTAAATTGGACGAAAATCAGATAAAGTTGATGGTGTAGAAACCTTTGGTAATGGATTGACTAAAGAACGTTTCCATAAATCAGGAAAAATATTAGTATGTATACCAAAATAAATTAACTAAGTGTGGAAATATGTACGACAATTCAGTGGTGCACAGTTTAAGCATAATACCGCGAACGCGAAACTAAATATTATATTGATAAGAGTTTGCCATGGAGTCGAATATGTATGTCGTATCTTATTACATTTTTTTTTAATTCAATATGATTAAATTGTCAGGTTAAGTGTCATACTGACATTAATATTCATCAGTATATTCGCCTAACTGTAAAAAGTGTTGAATAATATTTTAATTTAAAAATAAAAAAAATTACAATAATTGTTGAAAATGAACCCCGGCTTGTTCAATGCACAAGTTTACGCGCCTGTTCATGCTATCAAATGCATTTTGCAGCATTTGTGGTGTTATGTTTGCACATTCCTCGATCACTATCTGTTGGAGTTCTTGCAAATTAAGTACAGGCGTTCTAAAAATCCTATTTTTCTAATAAGGGAATACAAAATAATCCATAATAGTCAAATCGGGTGACCTCGGAAGAAATTCAACTTCCGTATTCAAACTTATAAGTCGATTATCAAAAAACTCACGGAGAAAGGCTATAGTTTCTCTTGTCGCATAGACTGTTGCGCCATCCTGCTGAAAATAACCATTTTGAAGTTCATCTTCGTGAAGTTACTTAAGACTTCAGAGAGAAAATACCTATATTGATGAATATTAATGTCAGTGTGACACTTAACCTGACAATTTAATCATATTGAATTAAAAAAAATGTAATAAGATACGACATACATATTTGATTCCATTGCAAACTCTTATCAATATAATATTTAGTCTCGCGGTATATGCATTAATTCCATCAGACCCGAATGCATTCGATGCAAGAGAGTTGATAAGTTTGGTTACATATGACTCAGAAACTTCAGTGAAATGTAATATATTAGTGACTGTAGAGCAGACCTGCATCCTGTACTAATATGTAAGTAAGTGTGTTAGAATCAGAAGAAAATGTAGAGATACTAGTCATGAAGTGTAAGTTAAACTGGTCAGCGTTAAAAGCATAATGCTGAGAAGTGGGTAGATTAATTTGGATGTAGTTGATTTTATACTATAACACATGTGTTTCTCGCATCGAGATTTTAAGCAGTTTTAAATGAAAAAAAAAACGCTCGTTTTTCAGCTTCAATTGTAGAGGATATCAAATTACTTAATTGCTTGTAATATTTCTAATCGTTAATGTTATGTCTTAATTTAAATTTATTTAATGTTTTATCTCTTAAATTCATTAACAGTCTGGTATTTTCAGATAGCCAGGGATTGCTAGCCTTTGTAACATATATTCTTCTTACAGGAAATGTCAGGTGAAATACTATACAGGGTGCTGCAAATTCAAGGCTCACTATTAAGATCTGAAACACGTTAAGAGATACAAAGTTGTTCAAATTGAAGCAAAGTTGACGCTTCTTCTACGATTTGTAGTTTTAGAAATATTTCTGAAAACTGGAGACGACAATTTTCTTTTTTATTGCTGTAGGAATCACGCACCGAAAAAATTAACACATTCTACGGAATTTCTTTGGAGATCCTTATATTATGGTTTACTGAAACAGCTTATTTTATAAAAATTCAGACAAAGAAACTCCTAATAGGGCATGATTTGTAAAGTCATACACATATCTCAGTTTTATTCCAATCTTTGAAAATGCCATATGCTAAATGTGATCTAAACACATATTTACATGTCTATGGGCAGCAACACCATTACCCATGCCTCAACTGTATCTTAGACGTCTTGTTTTAATAATTTTTTGTGTTACGCCATCCAGCGGTCATTCTACAATTCCCTAAATAATTTCCAAGTGGTTCTCGGGATCACTCTAGTAAGTAATACTTTTTTCCCGAAGCTGCACTATATACCGCTCCTGAGATATAGCGAAGCACCTTTCTTAGTTAACCACCCAGTACAATAGTCTGCCAGTGTGTGGGTTAAGCTTTTGCCACAGCTTAAAATCGAAGTTTCTCTTATTCTCATACTTCAGAATTCTCCTATTGGTTACATATGTTTTCTGAATTTATTTGTGTTCAGTTATGGTTTATTTCTCTCGCTATTGTAATATTATACGATAGTAGCATACATAGCATGTTGTGTTGTTTTCTCTTATTCAATCAAACGGTCTTGTTGAAAACACACAGCATATTATTTGACGCATTTAGTCATTTTTACTTTTTTGTCTCTTCTGGTTTATACTTTGGTACTATTATATCACACGTACTTAATTACTTATTATGTTTTTGTCGAATATAATAAATAAATATATTACTATTACCATTATTTATGTTGCAAGTACGATAGCGTACCAATATGGTAGCATATAATACTTAAAAAGAAATGCTCAGAATATAATGACAAAAATGTGTAGCTTTTGATGCACTATAATGTATATACAGTATGTACAGTGTATTCCAAAATTAATGTCACCCCCGCAATTAAAAGATCCAATAAAAATCATCTTCCCTATAGCTCGACACAATTTTTGATTGATGAATATCAATATTGTAATTGCGCTCTAAAATAAATGTCGGTCAAACCTAGTGCATTCGTTTCGCAACAGAACTTATAATGTATCTTCCATCACATCAAGCGACATTAATTTTGGAACAGACTGTACATATATGCGTTTGTATTGGATAGCTTGAACAACATTATCCAAGATAGTTTTTTTTTAAATAACTAGAAATACATATTTACATTATATGTTCAAAATATATCCCGTGTGAAATTCTTCGAAGTTCGTTAATGTATTTACTATCGAAAGATGTAATATAATAGAAAGTATGTATATAAATTTTATCGATGAGATTGTTATAAAGTTTAGCTCGAACATACTCATACATTTTATTTCAACAAAACCTCTTTTCAAAGCACATGTTACTATTTTTTTGCGGTATTAAATGTAGGCAGCTCTTCCTAATTTTGTACTCTCTCAAAAAACGTTATCGTTTTTTCTCCTTTTTGTATCTATAATACTTACGAATTATTAAATGCAAACACTGCACCACTCAAAAAGTAAGAATTTAGTCATTTCTTTTAGTTGTAAATGGTATTTCGAAGTGTAAAGAAGGATACTAGGTACAAGTTACGTTTGTGTTTAGTATAATTGTGCGTGTAAAAATGTAGTGTACAGAAATGTAATTGTGGGTGACTTGTTAAGTATAGAAAAGGATCATTTCTTTTGGATTCGTAGGATTAGACTGGGCTAGGATTAGAAATATTCAAGGTATAATTGTAATCAACCTTTGGCATATTTTACCGATGTACTAATATATGGTCTTAATATTTAATTACAGATTTGTACATCTTGAATTTAAGGTTAGTGATTAGTTTAAGTCATGGATGTATTATATATGGATAGCGTCTAATATACTAAACAAGTGCATCGCATTGACTCCAACATTAGAGTGAGAGGTTGCACAAGTGAGATAGAGCTAGAATAGGCAAAGGATTCATATACGCCCATAAGATTTACATTGTTATTTTGGTTTCGTTTAGGTATTTATCCGTTTATCTCGTTTAATATTGATCGGATACCGACTTAAATATATGAAATGCGTAGCGGAATAAATAGAGAATAACTTGTACTTTGGTTTTTATTATAGATACCTAAGTAAATACTATTAAATATATTAAGAAAGCCCATCAATGCGTTTCCCCATATAGGTATGAAATATAAGTTAAATCTTCCGCACAAATAATATATAATACTTACCTTTTCGCGTTATATGGATAAGGTGGTGCATAAAAAATATTCGTAAGCAAGATTTTCCCAATATATATAATGAAATTGATTTTTAAAGTGATTTATATGGGATATTGATAATCTTTGTACCAAAAATCACAAAACTATTTTCAATATCTTTGTCTCAGGTATGGGCGCGTGAAATATACACTTGTACTGTACGCTGTACTTTAATATTTTAACATTCTTACAAGACATCTAGATGTCTTGTTTTATCCAATTTTAACGTGTCTGTAATTGTTTATCCAAAATTGGATAAAACAAGACATCTAGATGTCTTGTTTTATCCAATTTTAACGTGTCTGTAATATTGTACTTTAATATTTTAACATTCTTTTAACTATAGAGATAAACCAATTAGTCAATTAACCAATTAGTCAATTCCCAATTTGGTGATGTATTCATTTTGAATCTGAGAGCTCATTTATTTTCTGGCTATGAAGATGAACTAACAGTTCGAAACCGTTAGCCTAAGGTTTTATTAAAGAAAATTGTGAGAAAGGACCATAATTCTTTTACTATTTATTTAAACATTACTCACACAGAGTCCACCATGGAATCTCACTAATATTTTAATGTTTGTTTAAATTTGAGCAATACATTTTTTTTTCTTTGTTAATAAGAATTAATTTTTAATTTAGTTTATTTCATGCTCATTATACGATGTTTATATATTCCTTTAGTTTATGGTAATTGTATATTTCACGCGCCAATACCTGAGACAAAGATATTGAAAATAGTTTTGTGATTTTTGGCACAATAAAGATTATCAATATCCCATAAATCACTTTAAAAATCAATTTCATTTAATATATTGCGAAAATCTTGCTTACGAATATTTTTTATGCACCACCTTACCCATATAACGCTAAAAGGTAAGTATTATATATTATTAGTGCGGAAGATTTAACATATATTTCATACCTATATGGGGAAACGCATTGATGGGCTTTCTTAATATATTTAATAGTATTTACTTAGGTATCTATAATAAAAACCAAAGTACAAGTTATTCTCTATTTATTCCGCTACGCATTTCATATATTTAAGTCGGTATCCGATCAATATTAAACGAGATAAACGGATAAATACCTAAACGAAACCAAAATAACAATGTAAATCTTATGGGCTTATATGAATCCTTTGCCTATTCTAGCTCTATCTCACTTGTGCAACCTCTCACTTTAATGTTAGAGTCAATCCGTGAATAGAATACGCTATCCATATAATAATACATTCATGGTTTAAGTTATTTAATAGAAACTCGGTTAATATACATATTAAAAGATTCGTTTCGATTATCGTAAAGGTATCCGCCAAAATGTGTGACCTAATTTTATTGCTTTTTAAAATATTTTTTCTGATTTACGAAATTAAATTAATACTTTTAAAAGGCATATTTAATAATTAAAATTAAAATGTGGGTGTCTGTTTGAGCTAATTCGAGTTTAAACTTGCCGGCACACGCGTACACATATTAAATATTCCTCCAATATCTCTAAAACGTTTCGGGCATTCATTAAATTATTAATATTATATACAATTATTAGCAAATCTAACAGAAATGCATCACGCGGGAAACAAACTTGAGTCATCCGCACGGCAAACAATAAATCTGTAATGAATAACTATACTGTCAAAATACATAGATCATGATATATCGCGTTTCATTTATGGTAGTCAAATTTTCCTATACTCAAAAGTGTTTATAATTCAAGTACCAGTAAATAACAGTTTATAGTTAGTATTAATTCAACAAATTTTTCGCGACTGTAAAAACGCTACACACGCGACGTTTTTAATGTTTTTAGAAGTTTTTAGAAGACTGCAAATAGCATTTGCGATTAGGATATGGCTGCCGTAGCATGTCCAATTGCTGATACCAATGTGTGTGCTTCTTAACCTGTTGTCTGGTTTTGGTTATGTTCTTGACTAAACAGTTACCATGATTAATTATTATACAATAGAATTTGGATACAATAGCCCTAACATAGTCTTGAATCATATCAAGCTTCGCCAGCTCATGCAACTCAACTATAGTGATATATCTCCCTTTTTTCAATATAAACCTTAGGGATTTGTTCTGAAAACGTTGTTCTAACACTGGCAAGCAAGTATCATACCGCCTGTATTGCCAACCTTTCATAGCAGGCTTGGTTAAATTATATATTTCTTATGTTTTTTACTAAATACAGTAGATTTGATGCAGTATGGTTATATTTTAAAAACATCCAAATAACACTGTCCAACACAATTTTTTTCTCGTACACCATTAGGTGTAGTTATGTCGTTTTTCATGCTGATTCTGAAAGTAATTTTAAATTTGCTCCATCACGTCAGAATTTTGAGATATTTTTGTAAATAGCTTTTACAAATAATACATTAAATTTTACAGAATTTCAAAGTGACTTTTATATAAGAAAGATATTACAAGATATATTGTAGTGCAGACCATTGAGTGGACATGTCCGAACATGTCCTTGCCTGTTTCCTACGCTGCAGTATTTAAACAACGCCCATTTCTGCTCCTACAGCCACTGAAATTAGGAATTTGTAGATTTCTAACTATGTTGGTATGTAGGTATATAAGGAGATACGCACGGCTCGTTAGATTCAATGTAAGTCTGTTTGTGATAGCTGAACGTCTTTTTATTTCATAATGTCCCGTGCGTGTACGAATAATCCCAACAGCTTCTGTTATGTATGTGGAGAATTCATTACCCAACGACATAGATGGAATATTACGCCTTTAATAGAAAATTTTACTGTTCACTATTTTGACCTAAAAGATAAATATCAGGACAAGGTATTGGCTTCTCACATTTGCCGCGCACAGTGTGCTGTTACTCTGAGAGGCTGATCAAATGGTACGAACAGTGCTATGCCATTTGTAAGACCTACGATTTAGCCTGAACAAAGGGACCTGTCTGATTGCTAGTTTTGCCGCACGAAAACTTTCGGATGCTCCAACAAAAATAAGAACAAGATTATTATAGAAGATAAGAAATTTTATCATTGAATCTTGAAAAAAGACAAATAAATAACAATAAATACCCATGTAATAGCGTCTTTTTAAAATCATATAACTAAATCTTTTCTGCGATACTTCAAGCTACGAATAAGACATCGAAATACGGTTTCCACTAGCCTAATTAGGTATCACTTCGCTCCATTTTTATGAAAAAAACTAATATTATTGCATTTAATTTCTTAGAGAATTTTGCAATTTTCTGCTATTATATCAAAAAACGCGCTCTAGCGGCATCACTAAGAAATAAACATATCACAGGTATAATAGATTTGATGGAACAATAAATGCTTTTTCCAATGAGATTTAGATTTAGATATAGATATAAGGGTGATATTGTACCGCGACCGTGGGTCTATTGTGTCCCCTTACATGAGGTGTAAGCTGCTGGGTTTTGCCCGCAGTCCCAGCTCCCCATCCAGCCTGGGGGCTTTAATAAACTGTAACAGATGTGATGGTTTCAGAGAGGGTATTTCTTCCTCGTCTATAACGCCTTTGCCAAGATAGTTGGCGCGAATTTCTTCAATTGCTGTGCAGTTGGATATCAGGTGTTCCGGACTTTCATCTTCCGCCCCGCAGAACCTGCAGTCGCTATTCTGTTTCAGACCTATTCTCTTCATGTGCTCCCCGAGGTGACAATGCCCTGTAAGGAAACCTGTGAGAATGCGTAATCTGTTCCTGTTTAGTTCTAGCATGGTTTTTGCTTTCTGCTTGTTGAAATTTCCAAGGAATACCTTGGAATGTCTCAGACCAGGAAGATTGTGCCAGAGGGAAGCTCTGACGTCCTCTTCCCTGTCTTTAAGTTCTTTCTTATAGGTGCTCATCCCTATTCCACAGAATGGTTCCGGTCCCACAAACGATGTTGTGGCGGCCACCTTTGCTAATAGATTGGCTTTCTCGTTGCCACTGATTCCAGTGTGTCCTGGTACCCAGCACAATTCAACTTTGTTTTCTTTGCCCAGGTTGTTTAGTTTATCCCGGCATTCCCAAACTAACTTGGAGCTGATGGTGTTAGAACTCAGCGCCAGTAAGGCTGCCTGACTGTCGGAGAAGATTGCAATATTCTCCTTCCGATAGTTCCTGTCAAGATTCGTCTGAGCACATTTTCCAATCGCATTAAGCTCTGCCTGGAAGACACTGGGGTATATTCCCATCGGCTCTGAGTATTTGGTTCCTGGCCCGAGTACCCCTACACCTGTTCCTTTTTCAGTTTTGGACCCATCCGTATACTATTTGATGGTGTTTGCTTTTAGAGAGTAGGTAGAGGATTCTCCTTCCCACTCTCTCTTGTTACTCAACTTTGTAGAAAAGTTCTTTTCGAAGCTGTATTTCCTAACCATTTCATCGCTTGGCAGATCCGAAAGTGGGGAGAGTCCCGCCATGGATGACAAAGCTGCTTGGCATAAAGTCTCGCCCCTTCCCGTCCGTGCTCTGGTTAGTCGGTACATTGCCGCACGAGCCACTCCCTCCACTACTAGATGTAGAGGTGTGAGGTCTAGGATGACCTCTAGGGCAGTGGTTGGGCAGGTTTCCATTGCTCCGGTAATGCATACACATGTTAACCTTTGCAGCTTGCCAAGGATATTCTTGGTTGTGACGTGTGTGACCTTTTGGAACCAGGTTATTGCCCCGTATGTTACCATAGGTCTTACTATACTAGTATACAGCCATCGCAGTATATTTGGGTTACAACCCCACGTTTTGCCTGCTAAATTCCGGCATATCATTAAAGCTCTTGTTGCTTTATTCACAGTCAGTTCGATATGCTTGTTCCACAGAAGTTTTTTGTCCAGGGTTATTCCTAGATATTTGACTTCTGTTTTGCATTCGATTACTGCTGTATCTAGACGTATATCTTTCATTTTCAGTAGTTTCCTCCTCCTAGTGAAAGGTACGATTGTGGTTTTTGCTGAGTTAATGCTCAGCCCCACTGATCGACACCATTCGCTAGTAATTCTAAGGCAGTCTCTGTCGATCTGCCTGCCCTGTATGCGTGCTGACTTGTGTGAAGTGGAGCTTTCTCCATAACCTCCATTATTATATAGTTATCTATTACTTTTTCCATTGCTTTCAATAGAAAAGATATCAGGCAAATAGGTCTGAAGGATTTGGGGTCAGTCCCATCTTCCTTCCCTATTTTTGGTATGAAGGTGACTTTCGCCCTTCTCCAGTTTTTCCAATGAGACCAAGTTTGTTAAAATCAGTTCAGTCGTTTAGGAGTTACAGCAGTTTATTTAAAAAAAACACTAAATTACCCCCCACCACTTTACTTTAATAGATACGTCAAAAAGTGTTGAACAAAAATTACTCGAGTAAAGCTTAGCTTTAAAAGGCATATATTTTTTGGTAACATTTACTGGGTGGATTTCAGTGAAAAATCACTTTAAAAGATTAAGATGCCGATTGCGCCCCCTGGCGACCATTTTGGAAATCTGAATATATTTTTCTTCTTTTGCCCGCTTTAGTTATGAAATTTTTTACCGCAAGTTTCTACGACGAGTAGTTTCAGAGATACAGAACTTTGCCTTTTCATGTTTCCACCCTGTACAATAAAATGATCTTTATTGAATCGAGTTCATACAAAGAAATTACAAAAAAATCAAACTGAAACTAAATATGTAACACGAAACTAAAATACTGTTTTCTAACAAAACCAAGAAAATTATTTAAAATTGCGTAACATAATTTCATGTTTATTGAACAGCAGCGAAAGTTCGGCAGTGCAATTGGATAAAAAAATTCGCACAAATACGCACAGCCGATCATACAGTCTATTTTAAGTATTAAAACAGAGCACTGTAAACAATCTCCCATTGTTTCTTTGTTTATTCGTTTATGTCCCAGAGGATTAAAAAAAAAACAAGATCGAGCAAGTCTAACCAGCGCGATAGCAGTTGTCTTAATCGTGGGCAAAGAAGCTCAAGCAGCGCGACCGCGTTATAAGAGTACCGCGTTATAGGAGGGCTGTCGCAATGTTGGCTCCGCGTTATATGGAAACCGTGTTATAAGAATACCGCGCTATAGGAGGGTTGACTGTATTTACCATCTCTAGAGACGGATCTCACTTAGTAAATCAGTTTTGATCAATGATCAGTTTTTCTGACATAAATTTATAATACATTTTCTCATTGGAAAATCATAGCTTTTACTTTTCCTCAAATTTACTTACTAATAACAAATATCACACCTGAAATAATAAACTTTCGATTGAACTTGTACACTGAACGATTTCAACGATATCTACTTCATATCTGCATTGTTCTTAATTATTCATTCAAGAGTATCGTGGCAGTAATAGCGGTTTTATTTTGTTTGAGGAAAAAGCGAATTAAAAGCGTCTGCAGGGAAGTCTCAGAATTATATTTCGCTTTTAAAATGAAATAATATAAGTATATAAGTGTGCATAGCGTAAAATCACACAGGTACCTGTTATTTTGCTTTTGTCGCTCTTAATTATTTATTTTATATTTTAATTGTTGTCGAATGTTCCGAAATTGTTATGAACAAATCTTACCTTTTGAGAGCGATAACAATACCGTCTAAATTCGCATCGCTAACCGAACGCAAATATACTTCGAGAGAACAACAAACAACTCATAAACAACGCCAATCGATTCTGAAATGGTTTTGCTGTTTTTCTAAACTACTGCCATCGACCGTAAAAGGTAAGCTTTAGTTATGGGATTCAGCTTTCCATTTCGTTGATAGCAATACTAGTATTACCTGAACAATCACGTCCCAAATCCAATAATCGATTAGATTTGTATCAGGATTACGGTCTAGGCGGATGATAAATTACTGCCGCTTATACAATTAACAGACATGGTAATTAGTTTCGTTGGATTATAGATACGGAAATGTGCATCAACCTTTATGAAAATTATGAATAATAGTATGTAATATGTTTTATTACAGTTGTTGTGCGTGAAATTGTTGTTTAATTCAGTTTCTAGTTTCTCTATTTTTCAACAAAATCGATATAGTATACTGAAAGTTTAACGATTACCGTCATATGTTATATGCAAGTCATGCTTTAAAAATAATTGCACCTGTAATTGCATTGTATGAAATATGTAGGCAATAAATGCCTTGAAATTGTAATGAAGAAATATGGCAAGCTAGACGTATGTTTAAGTGTAGAATAGTTAGTTACTTTATGTTCAAATCATTTATAAGTAGTAATGAATTCAGAAAAAAGAGTATGATAAGATATTGCAAATAGTTCTGTACTTGAGAACAGAAAGCCGATCTACTAAAATATACATTAGACGGTATACAAGGTGCCCACCTAGTAGGTGGAAGTCCAATATCTTGGTTGATAAGAGAGATAATTGAATCTTTTTTATTTCGTATGTCTAATTTTCTCAAGATCTACAAACTAAAATAACAGAAAGTAACTGGTTTTTTTAATACAAACCTATATTTTTTATGATTTATTTTGAATCTACATGAAAAATAAAAGGGCCTCTATGTATGCTATTCATGCGAAAAAACTGACGGTCTTTGAGAAAACATAGACTGCAACGAAGAGCGCATTTCTTCTACAAAACAAGGAATAAAAAGATTAGTACGAGTACGAGAAAATTTAGCGGGAGAAAAAAAAATTTTTGAGCCGTCAGACGACTATGCTAGATTTTATGAAGCTTTCTAATATGAATACAAAATCGCAAACTGAAGTTATTTTGATGTAGAAGACTTCATAAAATCTAGCAAAGCCGTTTGTTAGCTAGATTTTATGAAGCCTTCTACATCAAAATAACTTCAGTTTGCGATTTTGTATTCATATTGTCTAAGATTTTATTAAACATTTGTTTTCTAAATTATAAGTTTCTTTAGCCCTCAGCCCCAATTAAGAATAATTTGTATATACATATTTATATGCGAAATTATCATCAATAATTTTTCAATGTATTCATTTCGGTCTAAATTAAAATTTATATTGGCAAAGGTGTTGTACGATGGTGGACAGTATTTTATGCAACTATGCGATGTTTGTATGTTCTTAATTTCAAGATTGTAATTAGTAACAAAAATTGATTTATACATATTTATACATATCAGAATTCTAGTTTAAATGGAAATTTTAATCGTTTTAGATAGTATTATCGCAGTTACCACCACGAATAATTTAAATCCAAATCCGCTGGTGTAATAAATTACGTCTGCATCCGAAGAGATATCTAAAGTGGATCTCTCTTTACAAGTACAAATGAAATTCAAAACTTCGCCGACGTTATCCGAATAGTTCAGGGATGATAGTTTCTTTAAATTTAACAGAAGTAATCTAGAAGAAGTATACGGTTTCAAAGTTTTCCGTAAGCAGAAAGTTTAATAATAAATGTCGACTGCTCTTGCCGAAACCGCACTATACTTCAACCGGCATATTCTTTATGCGCATTTTCGATTTCGTACAGGTTTAATTTGCTTGTGAGTTTGCTTTTAGTGACGGTGAACTTCTTACCTAGTTCAGCCCAGATCCTTTGATCCGTTTTTTCGTCCCACCTAGCCACAGAAATCGCTCTCAATTCGGTTTCCACTAGGTCGCAAAAAACTATGTACTCCATTGGAGTTTCGCCCGAATATTGGCACTCTATGACGGGCCGACTGAATAATGTTACTGCTATTTTCCTGGAAAAAAATCAAAAACTCTATTAGTAAAGCAAAAATATGTGCAAATGAAATATTTTTGTGGTTTGTGATAAATTAGATTATTATCCTATTTAATTTTGATTGCTTGCCATTAAAATAGGTCATGAAATCTATTGTATTTACATGTAATCTATGTTCTGTCTTTGATTTGTCTTTCGAGGTAGTTCGTTACAAATTAGTATTAATTGTATATTGCTAGACCTTTAATAATTTCCGTCATTGCTTTGGGTATTTCTGATGCACAAACAGTGAGGAATTCTATACTGAAGTCCTTACTGTTACATTCATGGAGTACTCTTTATATGTAACTTTTTTACTAACTAATAAAACCAGTATAAATTGTTCTCCAAGATTCCTCCAAATCAGGCTACTGTATTTGTATCGTAGTAGTAAAACCTACTCCAATAGATGTCTTCCACGTCAAAATGAGATAACTTTAACAATAGCTATTTGTAGATTTTTTTTATTAAGCTATACATATGTGGTATACGCAAATCTTTTGGTATTTTTATTTTGAGCTGTATTTTTCCTTTTAATTTTAATTGTTCAACACAAGTTTTTGTACAATAACTTCACTTTATCGTATTTTGGAATTTTCAAAATTTTAATCAGGTCTCAAATACAATATTATAGTGAGAAATAGATTTGAACTTTACATATGTATGCAATAATCAAAAAACAACTGTCAAACTTTTTATTTAGTGGGGTGGCACTGGTATTAGGTCTGCTGATTAGAGCCTCAAAATTCTTTGGACCCCCATACTGTTTTCCACTGATCGTATTTAAATTTCTTGCATATCGACAGGATCATCTTTCTTTTTCCCAACCAGTACAGGATTTAAATATCACGTTTTAGCTCTTTCAATAATATTGTCTCTTAACATTTGCTCTAGTTCCACGCTAACTTTCTCTTTAAAAACCATGAGAATTAGGTGGGACTAAAAACTGAATGGTATAGAGTTGTTTACCTGAAGATGATGTTAATACTTCTCATTCAGATAGAATAGATAGAATAGCATTCACCACATTATGGTGCATATCGAATAGTTCATTGATAAATGTCATACGCAGCTTCACAGTTAAGACGATTTTTAGAATTGCTACCCCTGAAGACCTAAACTATATCTACCACATTCATTCATATTAAACCGATCCTTATCTACCTTATGCCCCAATTGTAGGTTTCTTGTGTCCAATTACCAACTATATAGTTTTATGGGACATTTACTACAGGGAGTGTGGCATTGAATCAGTTTCATTTTATCTACAGAATTCGTAGATTCAATACTAATCTCACACATTACTATAGCAGCTGCTCATGGTATAATTGAAGGAATCAAAGTACTTAACAGAAGCAATAAAAGAGGTTAAGTTACTAGAGACGGATTATGGTTTCTGGGTATAAATAGTTATGAGCGCCTCTCTGATTACTAAACCCCCTTTTTATCAAATCTGCTGTAAATAGAATCAACAGAGAAACAAAATTGATTGCACAGTGGTTTAAAGAAACAAATTTAACCACGTCATGCATACGAGCAATGCACTAGCTTTTGATATAAACTGCCTTACTGTAGTTATTGATTGTAAATATATAGGATTATCATTGCAATTTGAATACTGTGTTACGATTTTATTTCTAGAGAATAACACTGACTTGAAAAGTTACAACAATTCTAAAATAAAACATCATCTTGTGCCCTAATCAGTAGGCTCACATAGATTTAATGTTGGATAGAACAGCAGGCAATTATTTTAATTTGTAGCATTATTCACGATAAATACATTTATTGTATATACTTGAAACATTGATGAAATAAGCATTGGGAATGTTGATGGTTTTTGTTTACTTTTGCCCAAAAATGAAATCGTTTTCACAGAATATTTAAAACTTCCCAAAAGACTTTATTTTGTATATGTTGACATTATTAGTAATAGTCGGATAGGGATACTAAATAACATTTGTAATTTTACCGTAATCTTGATAAACCAAAATCTCACTGCTTACTTATTTTAGTAGAGCGGCACTAGGCGGTAATTTTTTTGCTAATTCAATTGTTTAATGTATCATCTCTCAAAATACCTCCGCATCTATAGAATCATATATAAGAAAAATTAATTCGATCACACAATATTAAGTGGTGCTACAAAAGGTTTGAATGTGCAGTTATCATTTGGACAATGGTTGGGCATTAAGAAATGTTTTTTATAGAAAAAACTTGACGCTCTATTATTATAATGTCCACTAATATAGTCCACTAGTTGCTCTTCATCTGAGCTTTCGAGTTTGTGATGGTTGAATTTTATCATTGTGGTTCTACAAACTGCCCTTACGTTAACAGCCGAAGCATATTTGTTGGTCATTATTGACAGCTCCAATTCAAAGTTAGCAATAACAATAATACAGTGAACGACAAAACAGTTGCTCTGAGGACAAAGGAGAAGGTTGTCAAATACTGTATACCAGCATAGAAATCTTCATCTTGAATTAATAGAGATAATTAAAGTTGATTATTGATAAAAGTGCAGAGAATTTCAAAAGAACACTTACATTTACAGACACAACTGGACTGTCATTTGCTTTCTATATCCTCGTCCCAATGTGCGGATATCAAGAGTAATATATATTTTGAAGGTACTTGTGTTTCAGCATTTATTTTAACTAAAACATGTCGAACCAAGATCAATCCATAGAAAGGCTCAGGTATCAAAAGATGCAAACAGAAAATAATAGAAGCAGCGGGAATAGATAGTTGATAAACATGTTGTTAAATATAGAGTTGTATGTATGTATGTATGCGCTACGGAGCGATATCGCACTGCGACCTGAAAGATCTATTGTGTCCCACCTTTATTTCTGTGAGGTTGAGGGTTTCTCGACTTCATAGCTGGCTTGCTAGGCCTATCTGCTTTACAAAATTTAGAATGTGCGACGGCTTGACTTTTGGCAAATCTCCCACTTCTATTTCGTATGATCCTAGATGCTGCCCCTTGAATTACGTAGTGCTACGCACTTAGAGAGGATATGTATGGAAGTTTCGTCTTCCTCCTCGCAGAAACGGCATTCTGCTGTCTCTGCTAGCCCAATTGTTTTCATATGGCTACGGAGCCGACAGTGACCTTATAGGATTCCTGTCAGTAAGCGAAGTTTGTCCTTACTCATGGTAATGAGATCATTGAATCTGTTCTGGTTATAGGTTCCCAGAGTCGTTTTCGCTTGTCTCATTCCATGTTGATCAAACCAGTGCTTGGTTTTCCTTTGATCAACTTCTCTTCTTAGTTTCTCTAATATTGTACTCTGACTGATCCCGCAAAAAGGTTGAGGGCCCAAGAGAGATGCACTCGCTCCCTTTTTTGCAAGTTTGACTGTCAGCTTCCTCGTTTCCTTCTATTCCGGTGTGTCCCGGCACCCACATGAGAGTGACTTTGTTTTTCCTGCCTAGCTCCTTTAGCTTAGACAGGCAGTCCCAAGCCATTTGTGAGCTGATTGTATAGAAACTCAGCGTTTTGATGGCTGCTTGACTATCGGTCAAAATGATAATCTCCTGTTTCCGATACTTTCTTTTTAGTTTAAATCGTACGCATCTATCTATAGCGTGTATTTCCGCCTGAAGGATGCTAGGGAACTTCCCTAAACTTTCAGAGTACTTGGTTCTGGGCCCATATACTCCGATTCCAGTCCCTCCGGTTGTCCTAGAGGCATCTGTATACCATAATATGGCATTCTTGTTCAGCTACTTCATGGTGTTTTGATTCCAGTCGCTTCTGAAACCTAGCCTCGTGGTGACGTTTTTTCCGAGGCTGAATTTCTTCGACATCCAATCCCGGGGCATGTCTCCCAAATATAGAGTTTTATCTTTCATATATCAGTTACTCCCTTTTTCGCAACCAGCAACAGTTGTGTTTAATGAGGAATATATGACAACTGGAGTGTTAAAATATTACTACAATAGATTACAAAAATATAATTCATGGAAGCACATGTCTGATAGAACAAATTATATCGCCTGAAAAATTATTTGATAAACTTTGCCAGTTTTTGGAGTCAATTCAAATCTATATATGTATGTACAGTGGACAGCAGCATAATCGATACCGTTACGGAATTTCCTAAACCTTAATAGCAATGTAGAGGGGGTTACGTTGTGCGACCTTCAGTTAGGATTTATTGTAGATATTATTATTAGTAGATAAGGTCGACGTTAGCTTGCGGTGGTGTCGATTTAAAAGCTGGCCACTGTACATATACACGTAGGATCAGCTCAGAATGCACCATAGGAAGTATGAATTGCAACAGCGTATCCCTCTCTTCGCGTTATACCTCGTGTTTAGCGAAGCACACGCATCCACAATTCAGTTGAATTTAAACCGAGTGAGGATGCAGTCGTTGGCATATTCGTTCTGTGCGAGTCGACGATCGAACTTATGACGCATGACCAGCGCGTTGCCACATCGCAGTGCGCTCTATACGTATATTGTAACTTCCTATGTTGCGTTGCAAGCTGAACCCACGTGTATACCCGCAGAAAACCACATTTGGAAATCATGAATGAAAACTGTGCTGAGATAGTTTACTTAATCATAAACTAAAAGTTCTAATTTCAAAAAAATCTTTTTCCTTCAAGAATAAGACATTACATTCAAATAAGAGTTTTTATTGAATTTTTGTACCTCCGATATCTAAAAAATGAAAACAGTAAATGACATTTGTAGAATCACATACTATATAGCATGTATTCAAATATTATTTTTAAGTTTTAACGCGATCATCATTCTCGGTTAGACCTCTATCACACTGGCGATTTAGCAGTGCGAGTTAGCATCGCGATTTAGTCGCTTTCTATGCGGTTCTATGCACAGTCAGCCGCGCTGCTGAATCGCTAGTGTATATAGGAATAGGGAATACATCGGTAAAATCCGTGAGCGATTGTCGCGCTGCTAAGTCGCGCTGCTATAAATCGCCAGTGTGAAAGAGGTCTTAGTGTTTAAAAGTGATTGGTAATGAAGATTTACAACAAAGATAGCTACAGTAGCAGTAATAATAAAGTAGACAGAGTAGACGATTCACTTTTTCTGGTATGCACATTATTAAAGAAGACATTTGTATTTGACTTCTCTTCAGTTTTTCATCTCAATGCGATTATTTTATGTAAGTTTTGTATCAGATAAAAGTGGCAGACTTTCCTCCATTCAACTAAATTCAACGGAAACTGTTATATATGCTGCAGATAAACTTTTATGGTTTACTGTTATTTCGCAGGTAAATGGATGAAAGAACCTATATTAAAAGATTTATAGGGATATCTTCGGTAATATTATGTTTCCACTGGCGAAGAAATTATACCTTTAGCTTAGAAATTTAAAATTAAATATTTACGTAGCAATTCTGCAGGTATTGAACTAAGCCAAAAATATGCGAAATATGTTTATATAATTATATCAGTTGGTTAATTTATTAGTGTTCCAACTAAAATAGTGAATATTTTGTATGTTATGAATTATTATATTTTCATTTCTTTCTTTCTTAACAAACCACTGCTAATATGTCTATTAATTGTTTAAACGTATACTATAATGAAAACCAGCACTCTTGCAAAAAAATTGTTATTTTAAGCTAGCTAAACGATTGAATTTAGGAACTAGTCTAAATACAAATTATAAGTACTAGGACTTATGTGTGTTCTCAAAATTATAAGAAACTAATTTTTAATGTTGACAATTGCTCTTGCACCCCTTCTGTGGAGATAATACTTGGCCCGACACTATGCGAATCCATTGGTTGTACTGACTGAAAATTATGACCCTATATTTAATTATCATAGGTAACGAACGGGTCGACAGCCGCAATGGTTAGGCGATGGACTATTGTTTTGACGGAACCATAGGAGTCGGATTTCAATTCTTCGGAAAGGCAGTGACATTTTTCTCGGAGAATTGAAATCTGATCGACTACAAGCGATACAGCTTACGGAGTCACTGCAACTAAGCACCCACTACCCACAAAAAAACATGTATATCTGACTAAGTATGTGAAGTAATTAACGCAAAAGGATCAAATACGATTTTAACTGGAAATATTTATAATTTTGAACATTGCAGTTAAAGTATGGTGAACCGCTTAATAGTATTATCAGTTATGTAATGTATCTACCTAACAAGTAAATATATAGGTAATAAAACACGCCTGTTTGTTCTCTAACTATAACAATTATTACAATTCAGGTAATTAGTTGTGTATGTATACCTATATGTCGGTAATACATATAATTAAACTTGGCCAATTCCGGACACATACCAGTGGCTTACGCATGCAATTTTACATTTAAGTTACTAGAAAAAAATTACGCAATGTATTCACCACTGCACGATTAGGTGTACTCACTGATCGTAACATATTTATATACTACTTGATTGCATACTAATTTGCAAGTCAAGGTTACCAGATACAGCCGCTTACCTCTCGTAGTGGCCCACCCTGTATATGCTCATTTTACTAAAATAATTCCGCTAATGATATTACTCTGCTGAATAGCAAACTCTATATACTTAATATAATTTCACAGAAAGCACTCAAAATGCAATGACATAGGTTACATGCTCATATTAAAAGGGATTCCATTGTATAAATGGTTACCCTTAAATTAATAATAAATAGCATCAGTTAATATCAAAGGACTTCAGTTCCCTGACTCGATAAATCACTGCTGGCAATTTCCACGAATAATGGGAGGTACACGTATACTTGTATCCCCTATTGTGTATATAGCAAACAATGGATGTTTACAGGCTTAAGCACTAACTGGAGGGACTAGGGAGAATGTTTCTCGTAATTCAACCGTATAGCTTTCCAACAATATTCTAGATTTGACTAAGCCTTGAATAGTTTCTTTTCCAAATATATAGATGTAGCGTACGATTTCCAACCTTATAGGCTGTATAGAAACAATATCCAGATATTGTGAAAAAATGTATGTCATAAGTACTTCTGCTTAGTGTCTTTTATGATTGTAAAAAACTGGGTTTTAATTAATTAGTTTGCGATGGAAGATGTTTGCTTCACGGAACATTATTCATCCACCACATAGAAATCAACAGTGTATTCGCTGCTTATTTGTTATACTTGTGGTGTGTGGTTGTTGTGATTCAACGACAGTATTATTTTTACTATTTTAAAATTAAATGAAAAGGATCACTATTCTTATTATAATTTAATATTAATTAACACTAAGTGATAATTAATATTGTATTTAATTAATTAAATATTGCAGTTTCACTCTATACTGAGCAGAGAAAACTAAACACTTTACACCCAGTAAATTTCGATATATGACAGTTTAAAATTTATGTCCGATTTTATGAAGCAGTGTTAGTTAATTTACATGGTCAGTTGAAAATCCACACGGAGTTCACATTCAAAATCATTAATTTGGGTTTTTTAGAAGTATCTCGTTTGTCGAGTCGATTGAATGATAAATTATACCTATTTTTTTACGTGAAAATATAAACGCATTATAGAGCCCATACTCAGTTTTTGCATATCATAATAAATTGTTTAAATAAACAATTTAGCAACAGATGCATTAATCGGAATAGAGTTGTTACATGACCGCTAAGATATTCAGGTCTAATTCTTCTTCATCTTGTTGACGCCACTCAAACAAATGAGGATGTGGTGTGCCAAGAAACTGTGTCAAAAATTAAAAAATCTAAACGTTCACTCTGAAGTGCGCGAGTTTGTTATAATAGAACTACCATAACAACCGGTTTTAACCTTGTATACAACTGCAAGGATAATAATTAAAAAAATTGCTCCAATAAAGGTAAATTTCGTTTCTGTACTTACTTCAAATGCAAAATCGTTTGTAGAATCATATATCGAAAACAATTGAGCATTGAACTCAAGTCTATTAGACTTTTTTTCTTATTTTCCTTTCTATTATCGTCCAGTAAAGTGAATAATTTTTTTCACCTTCAAGGATTTTAAAATGAATTAAATATTTTCAGACTTCCACCACAAAAGCGATTATAACTCCAAAACCGTTAAAAATATTGGCTAATGTATTTGATGATGAATGATGCAAAATTATTAAGTCTATACCAAAATATATACCATATAGGGTATTCCATTTAAGAAAAGTGGCTTTCATTGACGTGAAATTAGTTGAAATGAACACACATCTTAGATGGCCTTGTATACATTGAGATAATTTGGAGATGTAAATTTGATGCTTCATATTTCAGTTAACAACACACCAAATATGAGATCTTCGGTTGGAATGTTTTGAAAAATATAAAATTTTTAATATAACGTTGCAGTGGGTCGTCTGTTTCTCGTATAGAGTACCTATCTCAGCAAGTTGTGATGTCGCATTGCATGCGCAATTTGATAAATTCATAAGAAATATACAATGCTATTTAAATTAAGTAAGTTGATTTAAACTTTAGGCAAATTGGAAATGATACGCTATCTCATTGAACAACAACACATCGAAAACTTCTAACGAGTCAGTTCCGTGATTAACCTGTATATGTATTACATATACTGCGCCAAAGAAACGACCTACCTGACAAATATGATATGTATCAAATGTACACCTATGTAATCAGTAAATACATATTTTATTATACTATTAAATTAGATTTATAATTCTAGCTCTTTGTATTGTCAGAGTTTTCGGATAGCTAGACAAACTACTTATCTTCGCTTTTTTTTGTTAAAATTATGGCCCTTCTAGCTACGGAGTTTCCTGTCTAGAAATTATTGACGACAGTATAGGTGACTTCGTCTTAACGGAAAGTTAATCATTCCCTCCAACACCTAAGACGAGGTGGTAGTCTATCCGGATCCAGCTTCTGCAAATGCCATCTAGCGGGTTCCCAGACCAAGCAACCTTTTCGCAGGTACCTATGACCAGCATCATCGTATGGTCATAAACAGATGAGAAGTGGTGGTCTGTGTGAATTTGTGCGTTACTCACAAATTACCACGCTGTTTTGCAAAATGTTTAACCTTGCGACGCTGCACTAGTTGAGGGCGCCATATGTCAGAATCGGTCGGAGAAACACTGTGTAATCCTCATGAAAAGAGTTATTGAAAGTTAGATACAACTGGTGAACACTTCTCTTCGCTGGAATACCTTTGGCTGTTTCTTATATACATATTTTGGTATGTTGTATTCAGCTGTGGTTTTTAAAACTAAGGTCCAACGATAAAGGATGTTGAAATATTGTATATTGTAGAATAATTTAGTAAATATGCGACCAAATCTGCTAACCAATTTAGTCATCTTAAAAAATTGGAAACGTACTATACAGGGTGTTAATAAAAAACTTTACACACTTTGGTAGGCGATAGTAGAGATGCAAACAAGAAAAAAAATTCCAATACACTTAGATCCAATACTCATTGGTTTTCGAAATATGGAATTTTAAAATTTTTATTTACACCTCTTATGAATGCGATATTGCGTTATCTGCGATAAACGAACAATCACAGAATACATGTCAATCAACATTTTGTAACAAGTGTAACGGTGAAATTACTTATTGCTATTTTTTTTCACAATATGCACGAATCGTCAGATGAAAATCCGCACGCAATTCATGTTAGAAATCATCAATTTGGATTTTCGATAAATGTTTGGGTAGGCATGGTGAGTGATTGTTTGATTGCACCATTTCTACTAGCTACTAGAGGATGTGCCATTAGATGTTATTATGAACATGTATTTTATGCATAATGGAGCTCCAGTCCACTTTTCGCATATAGTAAGAAACTATTTAAATGAACGGTTCGAAAACAGATGGATTAGTCGGGAAGGACCTGTCGCATGGCCACCAAGATCTCCTGATCCAACACCCTTAGATTTTTTTGTTTGGGGGTTCTTAAAAGATCTTGTTTACGTCACTGAAGTGAACACAGAAGATGAACTTTGGCAGCGAATTGTAGACGCCTGCCAACAACTAAAGACTCTAGGTGTTTACCATCAAGTGCGTGAGTCTCTTCGACGACGACTGGAACTTCTGCGATAACTTTAGAGTGCGCTAAATGGGTTGTTTCTTGTATTTTAATAAAAAAGCTCTATCTAAGTTGTTTATTGTAATTTTTTTTGTAAAAGCTCTATCTCGAAAACCAATGAGTATTGGACCTTAGTGTATTAGAATTTTTTCTTGTTTTCATCTCTACTATCGCCTACCAAAGTGTGTAATTTTTTTTTTATTAACACCCTATATGAATTATATTATATTATTATATTATAATTAATTTTCTGAATATTTACTTCTGAGCTTTCTTTTATAATTCACCGGGGATTTCTGGTATTACACTTCTACCAATAGTCAGCCAACATGCTTGAACTCCATTTTGCGTTATACCTTTTCTCGGTCGATATAATATCCTTTCACCAGTTTCCGAATTCTCTGGAAAAAAAATCCAAATGCGAGTGGATAAAATAAAGTTTTATCTACATGTTACATTCCATAATGTGATAGTCTAAGAGTAGTTCCTCCGCCAGTTCCTGGTAGTTGTTTGATTTATTGTTGTCGAAAAAATAATTGAAAATATATTGAAATGCATTCCATACTTGTCTTTCAATATCATTTAAAGGTGTCCTACAATTGGCATCTCGAAACAGCTCACTTATAAGAATTCAACTTTGATTTTAAATATCCAATGCTCTGAAAGTTTTTTTCCTGAGCCGAGCTTAATATGAAGTGAGGGTAGAAATATGTTTCTTTCTGAACAAATACTTTTCGTACGACATTGTTAATTTGAAAATATTTATCTACTGTACGGATGTCCCACTGACGCTGAAAACAACAGTATTGTGAATATTGCAGTTTTAGCGCTATCAATAACGCGACCACATTTAAATATGCACATATTTCTGTTCAATTTGTGATCTTCGTACTTTATACTCTCTTTCATATTTTTGTGTAACCTATGAGAGTTGATGGATGCTCGTTGTCATCAGAAAATGAAACAATTCGTAAATTGATTTTGGAGGGAGCTATAAATGGCAGTAATTGATCTAAGGCAAGCAAAGTTCCGTCATTACGTTGGGTATATGGTATATCATAACAAGATACCGCATCACGTTCCATTGCAGAAAAACTACTTAAAAGCGGTTTGTGTTTGCCTATGGAGGGATACTTTAATATCATTTTCTAAAAGAGTTCCTTGCTCCAGACAAAATTCAAGATATTCAGCTTTATTCTCGAGAGGACCAAGAACAAGATCATTTAATTCAGTATGGGTGTATACGTGAGGTTTAGAGGAAGAATCATCAGAACTAGTAATGTCGCTAGATCCAGATTCTGGTTGAAAATCTTCAGATTCAGAAACCGAATCGAGAGCGTAACTGTCAGAGCGCTGGAGAGCGGGTAATAAGACACAATGCAGGACTGGTTTGATTACGGAGAGAATATTTTCTTTTTGGACAAGGAGCTGTAATTACATTCCAGGTTTGTAAGTTCTAATTTTCTTAGATATACACACAAATTCCAAATTCTTAGTGTGTTTAAAATTTTATTGAATTACTTTCTAAGATATAAT
The DNA here is from genome assembly GCA_023690525.1 of Holotrichia oblita. Lineage (NCBI taxonomy): Eukaryota > Metazoa > Arthropoda > Insecta > Coleoptera > Scarabaeidae > Holotrichia > Holotrichia oblita. Next base: position 30,535,862 of record CM043020.1, read on the forward strand.
TGTCTTAATTTGTTTTTAGTTTCAAAACTTTTATTAGTCTATAAACTTACCAAAACATTTTCGGCTCATTTAATACTACCATGTACCGTCATCACAATGATTGGATATTTGTAAGATATTCAGTTACGTAATTGTTTTCATTCATTTTTATATGATCATAGAAAATATAGACAGATATTGTATGCAGGTGATAAGCGATGACCTGTAACACAGATCATAAAACACACGTGTATCTAATAGCTTTTATATTTTATGTCATTCGTCAAAACCTATAGGGGCAACTAAGATGTGTATTGAAAAGTTAAGTATCTTTTTATTACGGCTGTCGATCTCGTATCACGCGATGAAAACACCTTTTATGGCTTTGCGGACTACGCTTTTCTATCTATTACCGCGACCGACTGAATCGAATGCCAAATCCCAACGTAATCGATCCTGACGGCTTCGCGTTATTATGCTTTTGACACACTTACAAAGAGGGGATTAAGTTTACAGCGTCAAGTTTTTATTATGGAATTTAACTTTATTGTGTGCTATAAAATGAGGTAAGTAAATACCGTTGTAAAATCGGTTAATTCGTCAGATATATCCAAATAAAACTTTTCGCACTTGTGTGAAATTGTTATTTATATGGGAGAAGTCGAAAGTCACTCTACGTAAGAGTTACGACATGATGATGAAGAATCATTAGTGTTGAAAGACCAAAATAAAAGGCGCTAAAGGAAACCAATTTTGTATAGAAATTGACAATGTGTTTATTCGGAATGTGAGGATATATCTACGGAATGGTTCTAGAGAAAACTGGAAAAATTGTTACCGCAATTCAATTCAAGCTAGTAAATTTAGTGAAAAATAAAGTACTCTTGGCTGATCTTTCTTCATATTTGTTGTTAGTTAAGTACGCATTTCTCACATTATCGTTTTAGTAGCTATGAGACATGTGTAATACTTAACGGGACAAATGGCTGTGGTTAGGAAAGATGCTAGTTCTTGATTCCACCGCTAGAACCACTTGTGAATTCTTCATAATTTTGTTATTTTTGAGCATGGTATCACATAAGAATGCCGAAAAGATGACACAAAGTCGTCTCTTCGACGAGTGCTTTGGACCTTACGCCTTTTCTGTGCAATTTAAACACTTTAATGCATTTATACACGTTTACACGGCATTCACACTGTTTGAACATTATCGAGCAAATTTTACCCAGTGTCGCAGCTTCGTATAACAAAGGTATTTCTATCTGTTTTTACTAAGATTAATGTGAATTTCAAACCTAAAAAATCAATGTAACAATTACGAGCATGTTCGCTAATATCTTGTGAAGGGCGGCGCCAACTAACGAGGATACAACGTCATGCATTCCATAGAGAAGTAGAGGAACCTAGTCATCGCGGAATATACTAAAATAGAAACTTCTGGAATCGATGCATGCAGATACAAAGTTTGTAGCGGAGCGATACATTTATTGTTTAGTTTTTGACGCGCTGTGGTAATAGCCAATTGAAATATCACTGAAGTGTCACTTAGTTAAGAAAATTTAAAGCAGTGGTCCACAAGTTGTATTACGTGTGACTTTAAGAAATAGAAAACAAAATCGCGAAAGAAACCTCAAGTGTATTAATTCAAAGATGTTATAAACTTTGTATATGTTAAATGATAACGAAGGCTTCCACGGTCTGAGTCTCTGTTATGAGGGCTTCCGGGTTTTGACCGCGTCATGGTAAAGTACATATATACAATACAAAAATAAAATAAAACAAAAATGAAAATGAAAAATACAAAAAATATATATACAACTTACTCAAACTCGACGTTTCGCCACTAATGTAAGTGGCTTCTTCAGGAGCAAAACTAGGTTAGGGGCGCCAGAAGGTCACGGTAACTCGACGTGTCAACCACGCTAGAGGCGAAAACCTTCTGACAAGGAGAAGGCGGACGTGCGGGGGTATATATACCACTGTGCAGGGAAACGGAACGGTGAGCGTGAGGCAACGATGCGGAACAGTGAGCACGGGTCGAAGAAGCGGAAAGAACGGGTTTCCAAATACTGGAGAGTGGGTAACCAATATCACGATTGAGATTTTATGTATGTCTTTGGATCTCGATAGCTTCCCTTACCTTCCGTGGAAAATAGCGATGAGACTTGCTTACAACAGATACCTGATCAAAACAAATTTTATGGGCCGTATCAATAAAGTGTTCGGCTAAGGCTGAGTGTGTTGAAGAACGTGACTTAACGTACCGTTGGTGTTCCTTGATTCTAGTTTGAATAGAACGTCCAGTTTCGCCAATGTACACTGAGCCACAGTCACAGGGAATTTTGTAAATGCCTTTATGAGAGAGAGCAGGGCGAGTGTCCTTGGGCGAAAGAAGAATTTGGGAGATGTTGTTTAAAGGTTTAAAAATGGGTTGGATATTTTGCTTACGAAGAATTCTACCGATGTGATCTGTAACGCCATAGATGTAGAGGAGAACGATGGTACTTAGCTGATTACTAGATTCTGGTGCTACCTTAGGAGATCGTGGATGAATGTACCTATTTATGACCCTTCGTATGTTGCCGGAGGTATAGCCATTCTGTAGAAGAGCAGTTTTCACATGTTTCAATTCTTTGTCGATGTTGTCGGGCTGGGAAATTGAGATCGCGCGATGTACTATAGAGCCGATTACCGATTGCTTTTGTGCTGGGTGATGATGTGAGCTGGCATGAAGATATCGGTCGGTATGTGTGGGTTTCCTGTACACGGAGTGACCTAAACGACCATTTGGTAGACGAGTAACTAATACATCAAGAAAAGGTAGAGAACCGTTATTCTCAATCGCCATGGTGAATTTGATGTCAGGGTGTTGGCTATTGAAGAAATCCAAGAAAGTAGGCAGAGTGTTTTTACCATGTGGCCAGATAATGAAGGTGTCATCCACGTATCTTAACCAAGTTTTGGGTTCTAAAATCGCATGTTCCAAAGCAGTGGACTCAAATGTATATGTTGACTTCGAAAATCAAAACAAAAGTTAGGTACCACATATATCCTGCATTTCGTCTAATGTCATATTAACTCGAACAAAAAACAGAAATTCTTCTGCCACAAAGGTCGATGATTTGGCGTGAACCAACAAATTACGTTACGCAACTTCTGTCTTGTAACCACTGAAGGGTTTTCAAAAAGAATAAACACAAAGTAACATACACATCTAGACATTCTATCTGTAAACAAACCGTAGACAAGAAGAATGCGAGCTTCCAACTTAAATGCATTCAAATTCTCTTGCAAATTCCACAGACCAGGATGACACATTGCAAACAATGTTTGCAATGTGTCATCGTCAAGCGACCTGTTTTCCTCTCTTCAACCGTGTCCCCTCTAACGAACCAGATCTCAGTACTCAATCAGATTTCAATGATGTGATACTGCATTTGGGTTTAATAGAACAAGAGTTACTGTTATTGCACTCACGTAAATGGACTTTTGTATGAAATGAGTTTGAATATAACCCTGCAGAATGGCGACTGTTTATCAACTTGTCGGAAACAAGTGTCAAAGGCGTTTTACTTTATTATGGTAACTCGAAACCATCAATTCTATTAGCTCATTCTACAAACACAAAAGAAGCGTATGACAATATGTCAACTATATTAAATCTCATTCAACATATATAAATCGTCTTTAGCAAATCTGTGATCACCTTAAGGAGATTTCCTTGTAACTGTACGGTGGATTTACCGAATATTGTTGTTTTGTGTGTGTGTGTGAGATTGCTGAGCACTTCAGCACCATTACGAAGTAAAAGAATGGTACTTATGGACCAACATCGTTGCTGAAAAATTTAATATAAGATTTGAGCCGTTAGTGGATTCTAATGTGTGTGATTGGGGAAGCGTTAGAAAAAGAAGAGAAGTGTTTCAAACACTTAAGGGATAATTTTTGTTACAGAAATTAGGAAGCTTTCAAAGACACACATTTTGAACCTACCATGAATAATTTAAACCTGGCAGCATAGACTTCTTTTAAAAATGTTTGCTAACGTTTTCTGGGAAACCGCAAGAGTAAAAACTACCAAGATATCATAGCTAATTTACTAGACAACTGAATGTCGCTCAGTTTTTGCAGTCACACTTGGATTTCTTTCCTGCTAATTTAGGAAATGTAAACAAGGGGGAAAGATTTCGTTATGATATTGCAGAAATTGAAAAACACTAAAACGACATCATGCTGCAGGTTTCTCATTAGAGAAGACAACAGTCAACATCAAAGGAAGAGATAACTCTATTTATGCAAAACTTTGATATATCAGCAATTTTCCAGTTAGGTGTTTTTGTATTTTCTACTAACGGAGTAGGCATGGCGGAAAAATTTGGTTTTTGGTTATGCTTTCAGTTAAAGACTGCAAGAACTATACATCCATGTTTACAACAATTATTCAAAAAAGTTTAAAATTGTCGGTGAGTGTTATTGAGTGTCCGACGTATCTACAGACATCGTACATGTCCACAATAGACACTGAATCGTTTCCGAAGGGCACGTAGATGAATATAATCGCTCATAGTTGCTCATTTCTATATTTTAAGGCAGTTGCAGTGATAGTCAGCGAAGCAATACAGCTTACGAAGTCAATGCAACTCAGCACTCACCACCTATAAAATAATGTACTCTAATTTTAAACGGGTCGATTGCCGCAGCGATTAGGTGGCTGACTATCGTTGTGGCGGAACAATAGGAGCCGGGTTTTAATTCTCCGGAAAGACGGTGACATTTTTTTCGGAGAAGTGAAATCGGATCGACCTACCATTCGCTGTTGAACAAAGAACAACACAAAGAACAAAGTCATTAACAGCGTGGCATTATAGTAGGGGCTTTGATGCTGCCACAGAGCCATTTAAACATAATTAGACCCAGACAAAAACAATACCGCGAGAGTTGCATGATACCCAAACAAGCGATACAGCTAACAAAGCCACTGCAACTACGTACCCACCACATATAAAAACAATTAGTTTACGCAGCTTCTAATTGGTTAAATTTATTTTAACTACTCTCTTACGAGCGTTTCAAATAATCCCTAACTTATAACAGTTTATTTGTTGTCGTATTTAATTGCACCTTGTATTAAATTTGGATCTAGTTCAGTTATTAATTGCTTCTATTTGTTTAATTGATGTAACTTAGTCAATTTAGTCATTTTGCATATTTTTTATAATATTATATAGAGTTGCATGATACCCAAACAAGCGATACAGCTAACAAAGCCACTGCAACTACGTACCCACCACATATAAAAACAATTAGTTTACGCAGCTTCTAATTGGTTAAATTTATTTTAACTACTCTCTTACGAGCGTTTCAAATAATCCCTAACTTATAACAGTTTATTTGTTGTCGTATTTAATTGCACCTTGTATTAAATTTTGATCTAGTTCAGTTATTAATTGCTTCTATTTGTTTAATTGATGTAACTTAGTCAATTTAGTCATTTTGCATATTTTTTATAATATTTATTATAACTAGTAAATATTATTTTTCATTGCATTAGGTTAAATAATTTATTTTAGTATCTTTGGAATAGCTTGGTTATCTGTTTTGTATCTCACCCATCCACTTTTGGAGGTATATAACTTCGTCGGTATATGTTTTTTACAGGCCAGCCGGTTCGAATCGAGTTAATATTTCCATACTTCTTGTTTATTACTGTCTACAGTACAAACTTTGTTACGTGATGTTCATGTAAATTGATTGGTGTATGTTTTGTTGTTAGGGAAGTATATGTAAAATGTTGTGTATTAGCCGACATAGACGAGTTTATAAATTCTCGAATACTACCTATAAGGGATTTTATGCCAAAAAATGGCGTTCTTTGTATAAAACGTTCGTTTTTGTTAAGTATTGCACGAGCCAGCAATGCATTTTACAAATGTACATATATTAATATATTTCATAACCGCAGTATATTTGCACTTCACAAATTCAATTTATTGTAATGAAGCTGATTTTTAAATGTGGGAGTAGCGTTTGAATTGTTTATTGCTTTTTAGTTTCACTGGTCCGCTATTCTGTTACCATGGCTATCATGTCCTCTTAATATACTCTTACAGTGTAAAGGAGATGTATATGCGTTAAAGTAGATGTCTGTCTTTCATCATCCCTTAAAACATTAATTAGAGAGACCTACACCCATCACCATGTACCTCATTGATTAAATTTGAAATACGATGGAAATGGAGCCGTTTGAGGACAATAAATAATTCAAGCCCACGGTAGTACTAAATATTCCTGACGCTGTAAACGAGAGAAAGTCCTACCGCAAAGTCTGATTAACTTCCTCAATTATGACGAACAAAGTACATTAATAACTTACATCGCAGAGTTAGTATATGTTTTAAAATATTCGGGAAACTTAAATACTTTGATAGCAGGAACTCTGTTAATAACTGCAATAAATAAACATTGGTTTGTTACGTAAAAAATTAACAGTGTTAAATATTTCATAATTTTGCACACATGTCAATAGAGATCAGACTCATTTTGTTGAAAGTTGTGAAATATATTGCTTCAAACGCGTCCAGTTTTTTACTTCTAAGTGAATGCAACGCCATTGCATTTTCCGTAAAGATTGAAACTAAACTGAAACACTACACTATATCGTTTGCTGCTTTCCAAGATTTCAGCATTCTGGATATTTTAATAAATGAGTTAAGAATATTTTTTGTAGTTCTATTCTTTAATTGAAGACGGATTGATAGCCGCAGTGGTTAGGCGGCTGTCTATTGGTGTGGCGGAATGATAGAAGCCGTGTTTCAATTCTCCGGAAAGACGGTGATATTTGTCTCGGAGAATTGAAATCCGATCGACTTACCATTCACTATTGAGAGCAAAGTGATTAACAGCGCGGTCGTATAATGAACCACAGAACCATTTGAACACAATTATACACACACAAAAACTACACCGCGAGAGTTGCTGTGATAGCCATACAAGCTTACGGAGTCACTGCAACTAAGCACCCATCACACATATGGCGTTATTAGCATGCTTATTGTGTGTTTGGTCAGCGCTTAAAAAATTATAGGATAGGTGTAAAGCAATTATTTGTTTTGTCTGGGAAATTCTCCCAAACAGGATATTTTAAAGGAGATAGAGAATATTGAGTAAATTATCAAAGTAAAATTGTTATCTCCCTTAATACACCGACGTCAACGACAAAATTCGTCAGGAGTTGTATGTCTTCAAAGTGTGGTTTCAAATATTAGATTTCAATATTTTTGTAACACTTTAACAAGTACCAAATGTGCTAGACTGTTTGGGCGCATTAAGGGTACCAAGAAAAAGTCGAACTAAACCAATGTACTTTTTCGTTTGTAACTTCGGATAAAATACTTTTTGAAAATGTAATTTGCACCATTGTATCGAATGGCGGCAGAACTCCCAATTACACTATTAGTATTTCAAAAATTCTCACACCACCCATTTCGTTTCTGCTGCCATAGTAGACGACAAGACCGGGGTTGCTTTGGAAAATGTAATGGACTTACATTGTATGAAAGAAGAACGCTCTAGCGACCTAGATTGGCTGCTAAAATAAAGAAAAGCCTGCAAGAAACGTACGCCCTCTTTCAAAATTCATTTATCTTTATTCTAAATTTGAAAATACTTTTGTTGTATAAAATATAAATATAGCAGCATCGTTTTTATCAAACATATTATTAATGTGCATTTGAACATTTAGAAAAGTAGAAAACAAAACTCTCATATTGATCATAGTGATATCATCAGTGAGGTATTCTAGGCAATATGAGCAGACGAAATCGATATCTTCACTGTCTTCATTGCAGATGCCACAGAGCTATCTTTGATAGCCAGAGCAACAAATCCAATTAGGTCCTTTGTAACCATACCATTTTCTTATTTCAGATGAGTTGAAGAGGCTGTATGTGATGAACCGATTGAACCTGGAGTTACTTACATGCTCATGCCTTCGTTTTTCGGATTTTGCGTTGAATACTATAGCACGTCCTGGTGCTGAAGTTGAATTCAGTTCATCTTGATGATATGGTTCAGTTTTATCACCTAGTTCCGTCCGGAGGTGCGTTCTATCATAGTGCATACCTGAAGTGCTTCTCTTCTTGTGGATTAAGAGTATACAGTTCTGTTACTCTGAACCTGGCTTCTAAGTCTTTGTTATGTTAGGTTTTATCCTATTCCGCAGACGATTAAATACTCAGAGGCTTTCGCTGCGAAACGAATCCAAGATCTTTCGTAATTTCTTTTTTATAGACGCAAACTTAGGGCGTACTGTTTGGGCACAGTGGCGTAAAATATATACCACTTTCCTCATATAGCTGGATCACAGCTGGCAAAAATGCTAGGCAAGCTCGTCCCCAATTACAACCTTTTGATCTGAAATGTTTAGCGTGAGGAACACAGTCAATAAAACGGAGAAAAACCATCTCTCAAAAATAGTAATGTCAAAGCATTTAATATTGGAATTTGCATAGATTGTTCCATGAGGTTCTCCCTTTGTTAAACCATCGTACAAGTGGGGTAATTTGTATACTACTATCGACGCAATTAGACGAACTTTCACATTCTCACAAACCATAACACTTACTGGCGCTTTCGAATACTGTTCCATCCGTTCTACTCTCTTCATCCCACTTGATACGATGACCCTTGTGGCGTTTAAATAATCCTGGAAGTTTATTTGGTCGTAATTAAAGATTAAATTTGGGTTACTGATCCTCAAAATCTCTTTAAAATAATCTCTAATTTCTATTGAACCTACGGCCGCTTGAGGGCGTTAAATATTGGTCGCCAATTGGATGCTGAAATTGTTTCTTTGTATTAAACGATCCATAACATCTTCACTTGGCTTATTATTCTTGAAGAACAGTGGAGTACGTTTTGTGTTTTTAGATAATTTTGCAGCACTTGAATGCTTAACGAATCCCAACCCTCAACCATTCTTTCTCGTCTGTAAATGTAGTTGTGTGACCTGTTTTTCCATTGTGCGTATCGAATGGCTTATTTTGCAGCGTACCGCATGGAACTTTGAAGCGTTGCCACGTTTCCACCAGTGCCACCATGCCGTTTTTAGTGACTGTATAATTGCGGTATAAACGACTACCCAACTTCGTTAATAATTATGTGCCACTGTACTAACAGTCTTCATTGTGTGGAATGTCTCGGCGGCATAAAACACTGTAAGAGGTATGATGCAATAATGGTTTTGCATGTCCACTCCGCTCCAGCCAGAATAGGACTCTGTACCCAAAGTAATCCCGTTTTACGGTGCATATTAAAATATGGCAATTAGCAATAAGATTCAATTAGAATAATTTCTTGAAAAACACAAAGTAGCAGTGATATAAAATACAATTTGAGCAAGTGTGAATTTGGTTTGAATTATTTTTTAGAAATTATTGAAAAGAGTCTGCCGCAACACTTGATTATTTCTTATAAGGTAGTATTTATTCATCCCACGAGATGCAGTATACGGGCTGCATACTATACTTCTGTGCTTTAAAAAGTTTTCTGTTACCTAACGAAATAGTTTCAATACCCTAGTCGTACTGCATGTTTTGTAATATGGAAGCTACTATCTTCTAACTTCTATTTTACATTCGAGCTGCGTAACTTAAAGTTTCTTGTTCAAAATGTAAAGTACAGCAAAGTCTAAACGTACATTGCAAGTTTGGTAATATATAACTTCTACAATAGCTTTCCTTTTAGATCATTAGATTTTCATGTTATTGCTTACACAATAATATTACAGTGTCATTCAAAGTAAATTTTTCTATAAATATTTAATTCGCAAATGCTTGTATTTACTTATCCGCATTCATCCCGAAAAGCGTGGGTAATTAATTTTGTAAGCCGCAAAGCCGACAGAGAATATATGGTTCACATGCGAAGGGAGAAATTCAAGTAAACTTACCGAAAATTTTGTACATCCCAGACATTGAGAAACTCGCTACCCTTATAAATGTTGATTAATTCGAAGTAGATCGTGTTCGCTGTGATGGCTCTGTCGACAACGTCATTCGACGCCGTCAGCACTTTTGGAGAAGTCCTTCGCAGACCACGAAATACGACGCGCGACGTCGCCGTATTTTCTTCAACGCTCACCTGCTTCCCGCTAAAATACTGTTCTAAATCACAGGCTTGCGTTGGAAATGTTAATACTGATATAACTAGTGAGAACAGTTTTAATATCGTTACAAACTTCATGTTTGATGTGTTATAAATTGAGATAGTTGATGTCATTTTAATTGAAAATATTAAATTAGCAAAGAGATTATAGAATAGTCATTTTCGCTAAGTTAGTTAAAGCTAATGAATTCGTGGAAATTAACTAAGTTCCTTTAAAAGTCTTAAGCAGGCGAATTCCCATTGTTGATTTCCTGGAACAAAGAAAATACATATGGATTACTGTCTAGAAATGAATTATAATATAATATGCAGTTATATCGTACTAGGTTTCTGTGGTCTAAACATTTTATATTGCAAAAAGGCATCTAATAAAATTATGAAACTTGGATTAATAGTTAGGGTTCAAGCAAAATATTTTGATCAAGTTATAATTTAATTACTACACTCTGCAAAGAGTAGTCCTGCACAGAATCTGATATCCAGGACTTTAAAGCTCCTGCATGTATGTAATGCTTCACTATAAATTATATAATTACAAGGATAACCATGTCGTCTGAATCCGAAACAAATTGCTTTGTCTATTTAATTATTAACAGCAACGTGATCTGTATTAGATTTTGACACTTTCGAAAATTATGTAGCAGACTGATTATCATCATCTTCCATAATAATTATTTTTAAGTAGATGTATGCGTATATACCACAGGCTTAAAATGCTTCTTTACAAGAGCTAATATAATATATCAGTGTGAAACCTTAAATGTAGCAATGGAAAGATATGATCTCCAAATCCGTAGAAGCCCTAGACATGCTTAAGAAATGCGTTAAACATTTATATCATTAATAGAATAATACAAATTATACAAAAAGTGGTATGACGTGCATTTGAAAACTCAATGTAATATGTGGCGGCAATCTAGAAAATATAACAAATTAAGGATGCCTTCCACGTTTTAAAGATTTTAGATTAAACTACTAACACAATGGTCTTAAACGAAACTATAAGATTATGTTTTTTTTAGTAAAGTTATTAGAATTTTTTTTTTAAATTCTACACACTGAATGAAAACTTCTTCTTAACTTTCGTTCTGTTAAACCTAAATAGCAGTCTTATTTTAAATGCAATATTCTGTATTTAATAAAATAGTTCAACTGTTTGTCGCCTTCAGCACCTTTCAAAACGTTAGTGTTCTGTACTATACTGAAGAGACAACATCAAGCAAATTGTTTTATTTTGAGTTGTATTACGTAAGGAGTCTGGCAGACTTCGCATCAGTGTTTGCGTTATATTTATTATAAAGTCACGAGCCCTTGGTAAACGTACAATGCTCAGTAATGGAGCACGGGCATTTCTTATAGGTTCATCGGCAGTCCATTTACATTTATTTCCACATAAAAAACTTTTTTCTTTGCGTATTATTTTCTTTATCCTCTCCTTCGTATTCATCGCAACTAAAATTGTTATCGTCAACTTAGTTCTTATTCACCTTCTTTATAGTGGTCGCTTTGATTATACAGGGTTATTCACGAAACATGCTCCTTAGAACTTTTCGATGTTCCCAAAATCTAAGAGTTCTGAAGATTAGTAATTAGAAATAGTCTCATCTAGTTTCACTAGCGAAATTATTTACCGGAAGTTCACCTCAATCTTCTTCCATTGTTCCAATGCTCTATGGTTTAAGTTTCTTATTTAAGTTTTTGTATCGATATTTTTCTGTGTCGTTTGGCATAAATTTGGATATCTGTATTTAAATACTCGACGTGGCCTATTCACAATTCTAGTGTATTCTCTGAGAATGTGAAATAAATACAAAATACCGGTATTTCCATAGTTAAGCATCTTTTAAGCGGCCCCTAGACGATCAATATTTTCGTCAATATATTTCACAATAATTGATATTGATATATTATTGACCGTTCGGTCAATAATATTGTACAATATCAATTATTGTGCAATATATTTGACGAAAATTTTGATCGTCTAGGGGCCGCTTTACTCTTATTTCATTCGCGAATATGTTTGTCAGATATAAGCTACGCACATTTACTGTATACATAAATACCCATTATTTTGGCATTCGAGGATTACTAAGACTTTAAAATGTATTAAAAAGGCGTGTTATTAAACTTTCACCAGAAAGACGCTTATAACTCTAGAACCGTAAAAAATATAGCGTATATAAATATACATATAATTTTTTTTTTTTTTTTTTTTTTTTTTTTAATGTGTGGTGGGTGCTTAGTTGCAGTGACTCCGTAAGCTGTATTACTTGTCTGGCTATCACTGCAACTCTTGCGGTGTAGTTTAGTGTGTGTAAGTTGTGTTTAAATGGCTTTGTGACAGCATCATATCGCCTTTTATGATGCCGCGCTGTTAATCACTTTGCTCCCAACAGCGAATGGCAAGTCGATCCGGGATTAAACTCTCTGAAAAAATGTCACCGTCCCTCCAGAGAATTGAACCCCGGCACCTATCGTCCTCTCACGACAATAGTCAGCCGCCTAACCACTGCGGCCATCGACCCGTTTTAAAAATGTAATGTTGACGATTTTCTCAATTTTTTTTTTTTTTTTTTTTTTTTTTTTTTTTTTTTTTAATAATTTTTTAATAATTTTTTAATAATTATTATATTATAATGATGCACAATCATGAAGTGCCTTCAAAAATTCAGTCATACACAGGTTGTGCCATTTAAGGAAAGTGAGTTTCATCAACGTGAACGTAGCTGAAATGAACGTTAATTTTAGTTAAATGAGGTTAGAAAATTAATGACATGGTTGGTTTTTGATCATAAAAGGTATACTTACTATTTAAATCAAAAAAGTTAATATGAATTGTCGGTAAACTGGAAGTGATAAAGAAGTGTAAATAATTTTTCTAATAGGACTAGGTGACATTATCTCTAACTATTGCTTTGCTTAGCTTTGTTACAGATAGCACTGATCCGAGTAAGTTTTTTCATATTATTTTCCGAAGAATCTGTCAATCGTCTCTAGGGCTACTAATATATTTAGCTGCTTTTATATGCAACAGCGAAGACTCTGATGGAACAAGTAAAAAAGAATTGGACTTATTATGTCTAAAGAACGTTTTATTACCTTACTAACTGCCATACGATTTGATAATCCAACGAGAAACAATGAAATGACATATGATGCTATTCTTAGAAAAAATTAGGACAATATACTTTCAAGATTTTTACCCATGACCGGGCGCAAAGAAGGAGAATCGATTTATGGGTTTACAAAAAGTATGACTCTAATGTCGTATATGCCAAAGAAATATAAATCTCTGAGTTTGTAACCACAATGCATTACAGCAAAAGTATAGATTATGAAACTGGGACTACAATCGAATGTTGGGTTTTTGATAAGTAATGCAGCTAAAGCTAAACGAGGCTTCTAAATCCTTATAAATTAACATGGAAATGGGTTAGATAAATAATATTTCAATAGGTAGATAAAACGTGGAGGTTTAGCCAGACTAGCAAGGTAACGACCTGGAGCATTCCAATTTGATCTTATGGTTATCCAAAGCATATTACCTATCACTCCCAACTATATGAAAGAATGAATCAGAACAGCGTTCCGTTTCATAGAATCATATATATTACAAGATAAGTTGTTGCATTGAAAACAATCAACCTCACTTTGAGCATTGTGGAGTTTTTGATTGAATATATGGGTTTATTAAAGTACAACAATAATTTAATTGGAGAGCTACACATCACTTGTTTAAGAGGAAATACACCAGATGTATCGCTTGCTTTAAGTTTAAAGAAATTAATTTGAAGCGAAGAATACTAAATTACATTATGATAATCCTCTATATATCATAATGTAGGATATTGTATTAAAAATAAGGTATTTACCTTTAATTCTGTATAATTTTTAGAAAACATTTTTATTTGAACATTAATTCTCACGTGTCTTAAAGCTTGATCTATATCTTTTAAAATTGTTAAATATTTCAAAAACTGCTTGTTTTAAGTATAGGAAACATAACCGTATAGCCTCCCTTTGGTCCGCGTCATTCAAGTGTGCCATGATAAACATTATATTCCGTTTAAAATTTTGAAAACTTCGAGTACCTTTCAAAAGAAGTTGGACCTATACACTCCTCGGTAATATTACATATGTGCCTCTACCTTCATATCTTCAGAGTTTCACCGCTAAATTTAGAATTATTTTGAAGCATTTATTAAAAAGGAAAAACATATTAAAGTAATTCGACAAAATATGCTTCATAGTTAATTAAATCATGAATTGTAAATTAAATTAGCTACAGAAATACAAACAAAAATGTACCGTAGAATTCAATAACCTGACTTCATGTAGGCGTATCTATTGGTAGGTAGATAGAGTGGGAACACGTAGGATTCCTCACGCTACTTTGTCAATGATTTTGCTTAAATTAAACCGGAATAACGACTACTATATAAAATAATGTAATTTATATTTAAAGTTAATAATTTTATTTCTAAGTATTATGACGACCAGGTGAACAAACTGAAACAAATCAACGAAGTTATACAGAGTGTACTTAATAATCTCTTGGCTCTAAAGATAAGTGGCATGCCCAGGATGGCGCCGGTGTATTATTCGTTTTTCATTGAGGACACATTGAACCTCATCGCGATGAGGTGAATATTATATGATTTGATAGGAAAAAGACGTGGCTGCCGCGTAACGTTAGCACAACTTACACTGAGTTAAAGACTCTGTGAACTGAAGTTTAGTTTCATTTAATATTTAGAGGAGTTTAATATTTAATTTGAAGGTAAAAAGCAAATATTAAAATAGTGGTCCAAAAATTGCAGAAGAAAAATTTTTGTAAAATGTAGTGAACTTAAAGTATTAATGTAACAGGGATGGATCAAATTGTCCAAGGTGATAAATACAAGAAAAAGGAAGATACGTTTCTTTATAATGCGGGTTATACCCGTTGGAAAGATAGCCAACTTTTGAAATACGAAAGATCTACAGATTATTTAGAATGTACTTTGTTTCAATGAAGAACCGCACAAAATTTTCATGTGATAATACTTCGATATATTATAGGAATACATAAAATTAACTTAAGTTTAAATAAATCGTTTTTCAGCGAAAGAAGTCATTACTTTGGTAAGACATATACAATAATTCTCTTATTTTATAAAATAATCTTTTTAGAATTGTTTACAGTTCTCATAATACTCATATCGCTAACGACCGTCAAAAATGTTACTTGATATACCTTGCATTCACATTGATAGCATTTCATTTATAAATATAATGTTACTGCATAATTGTATTCTCTCCGAAAAAGCAAACTTATGACGCATAACAATTGATATAAGCAAAGAAAAGATGTATAATGTAACACTAAACAATATTTCAATATCGTGGCCATTTCACTGTGACTCGCAGTTAAATAGCACCGTATTTAGTTATTTTTTATGCTGACAAAAGCATTCAAATATTTTCTGCAAGGAAATTTACAACACAAATGCAACTCTACAGCCAAATATGGTTTTCTAAAGGGGACGATCACGAGAACCGTAAGGAGACCATAAGTACAGTACAATATAGTAAAATATTCATACTTTGTCACATTGACTAAAAGTGACTGATAATGAGCAGCACTATATCCAATAAGAAGTAACCTGAGTAACAGTAAATCATCTAATAGATTTCCAGTAAAAGATACGAAATTTATAGCACAATCTACTAACGGAAGAGTACGCTTGAGTACGCATTCTCTGACTAAAGCATACGCAATGACTATAGAATTCACGGAACTGGCTCGTTAGAACTCTTCGTTGTTCCCGAAATCCTAGAATTCTGAAAACTTGTAGTTAACGATTGTGTCATCTGGTTTCATTGGCGAAATTATTTACGCTTTTGTGTCACTTTCGGTATACCAAAAGTTCACGTCAACTGTTTAAATTTAAGTAGCATAGTATATATTTTTATAAGTTTATTAGATTGCATATACAATTTTGCATCAAAACTTATTAAGATACCCTATACAAAATACCAGCCGTTTTTGACTTATTCAGTGTTTTTTCAAATATACGGCCAGCTGGAACGGTATGTTAAAAACTCTGTGTGAAAACCTTGCAGGTAAAGACTTCATATTTCGCGCGTTAATAGCTGAAATATAGCGCATCAAATCCACGCATTCAATATGATCACTATGTATGCAGGGTCATCCAAAATTAACGTTCATTTCAACTAAATTCACATCGATGAAAGTCACTTTGTTTAATGAAACATCGTGTATATTATTGAATTTTTGAATGCCCTTAATTATTCTGTATCATTTATTATTAGAAAGACATATTAGCTCATATTTTTTATTGTTTTTGAGTTATAAGAGCTTTTGTGGTGAAAGTTCAAATATTAAAAAAATTTATATATTTAAAATCTTAGTAATCTTTGGATGTCAAAATAAGTGATATTGTATCTATACCATAAATACACATAGTTCCTTTCCAATGCCTTTTTGTTGAAACGCACAGTCATGATCCGTGAAAGCAGTACAAATCATACGTACTATTGCTATAAATAACAAGAGACATCTTCCGCATAATTTCTGAACTATGAAATTTTAGAGCTATAAAGCTAAAACATCAACGCTATTTGGTTAAAATATTTGATAAACTGCATTTAATCCCTTTTATCTATATTCATTTAATATAGTTATCATAAAATTTAAAAACCGAAATATTGAGTTCTTTGCTGTAATTAATAGTAGTCATATATATGTCGGGTTAGTGTGTCTCATAATTTCAAATATATCCATAATATACATTGCAATTAGAATTTGTTCCATATCCGCAATGTCCTTTTTGATTCTGACATTTATTTTTAGGATATTAATATGCAAAATTTGTGCTTTTGTCATTCTATTGCACTTGTGTTTAGTTACTATTCTTTACTATATTTTCGAAAACAATAAAACATTGAAGCTTTGTTAAATACAAAACTTTACACGGGAAATACGAGTAACCAAATACATTGCGGCCGCCCCTTAAAACGCTTTTCATTGTTATTATGGGTTCATACGGAATCATCCTTTACATTAAATTCATTAATAACACTGACCAACAAATTTTAACTTTTAATGTTATCTTAAAGTGACATACAATAATGTTTATATAAAAAATATAACATATTTATTTATCTTAATAGAACATAGACGGTGAAGTTAACACCAATTTTGTATGAATTTTAATATAAAGATTTTTCTATTTATGATTGAAATTATTACTATTAGAAGTGTGACGAATTATTAAATAGCTTCTTATAAACAAGAGCCTTAGTCTCAATTTACACTGTCCAATAGTAATATGCAAGGATCACATTTATTTGCCATGGCTGTGTTTTTTTATTACCGGGATGTCTTGATGGAAGCGTTCACCGTTTAGGTGAGAATGTGAGCTCTAGGTGACATATTGCAGGCAGCACTATGGATGAAATAATGGTAGAAGTATTTCATAGTGCTGCGTTTCATTGTTAAATCTGGTAATTTTCTGGCTTTTTGTTTTCCAAAATTCTGAAAAAACTTGCACCTCAAACACCCATGCAACCCATGACTGCACTGTTTTTTCTAATAGCTACTATTTCTTGTACACTGAAACTGCCTTTTTTCAATTAGACGTAGTGGCACGACTGGAACTATTTATGACGCAATAGTGTTTTTGTCCGAGAATGTTGATGTGGGAATTTGTTTGTCAAACGTTATCAGTTGTCAAAATGCTTTGGGTGAGAGAGCAACGCACGTTTGCAGTAGAAACCTACTTTTCACGAGGCCAGTCGATCGTCGCGGTGTAGCGGGCGTTTCGTTTACGGTACAATATTCTTCCTCAAAGTACTGTTCCTGCCTGGGGATCCATCTTATCGTGGGTGGAAGCTTTTATGGCAATTGGGAATGTGTTCCGCAAGAGACCAGGAGCAGCACGGACCGTTAGAACACCTGCAAACATCGAGGCAGTACGAGATTCGGTTTTGCGATTTCCTAGGCGCTCTGCTTTAAAACATGCGGCTATCCTGGGGTTGTCAGATCGCTCAGGTCCCCGAATTCTTCATGATAACCTTCACTTTCATCCATATAAAATGGTAGTCGCACAACAACTTTCCGAACGTGTTTTGGTTTCACGATAAATAGCAGGCGAGACGCTTCTTCAAAATTTGCCTCCTGACGCAATTGTGTGGTTCAGAGATGAGGCACATTTTCACATCTTAGCGTGTGTTAACAATCAAAATATATGCTGGAGAGAGTCCACTTACACTTTAGAAAACGGCTATAACAATGCATCAACAGCAACGGTGGACACTTTCCAAATATTCTTTTTAAATCTATTTAATGCCAAACTTCCCATGTTAGTGCATAATGCTAATAAAGGAGAACCTTAAAATGTACTATGTATACTTTTATTTTTACCTTTGAAAAAAGAAAGCCGGACGATTTGAGATCGAAAACACATATAACTACCTTCTTTTAATTGTCCTATATATGTAGTGTTATTTTTGGAAACTTTTCTCGGATTTATTTAAAACTATCACCTAATTACAAAATCTCTTCTTAGAATAAAGTTGTATTGTAAGGGTCACTTCTGTTTGATGTAGTGGTTTTTCCTGTCGTGACTGTTTTAAAGGCATGAAAACGATAACGTTAGAGGTAGCCTGTTCGCATACTCAAAATCATTGCTTCTGTAGATATATTCTAGGAATAGTCTTCTTGCTTCGCCCTTAATAATAAAATGTTTAGTATGAGTTCTTGAAATGGAAGGTATTCATTATGCATCAACACTGCTTTTATGTTGGTCATTGATAGATCTCAATCTCTCTCTCTCTCTCTAAATCATACTTTTTACGACTATTCACTCCTGTTCTGCAAATCTTTGGTATCGCTTAGTAAGTCACCTTTACAATAGCTTAAAACCAAGCTGAGATAATCGAATCAGGTATAGTTAAATGTATTGTTTTGAAAAATTAATGAATTGTTAAAATCTGTATGACGCATTACACTTACTACTAAATTAATTACATGAGAAATTTTGGGAATAAAATGACGATAAATTACGTTCAAGTACCTAATAATATAGTCTACGTGATGTGCATATTCAATCAGGTCACAATAGTTTACTGTCATTGGAAAACACTTGTTACGCTGCAGCTGCTATATGTTAGGTATATAAAATTATCATTGTAATATTATCACTGTTCTTAGAATATAAGATAGCGACGCTGCACTTTAATGTGATGCAGTTTATATTGTATTTTAAATAGTTAGTTCTACATTAACCTTTGATGTAATAACTCCGGCTCGCGGGAAATAAAATTATTTTTATTTTTAAAAAGACTTTTGTTTGAACCGAGCTCGTAAATGGCGCAGTCAGTAGGATTGTAAGAAGATTTTTAGTGCAAATAAAAATCGCGTGTTTTTACACCTTGTCTTACAAGAATCCAAAAAAACCAGAATCATCGAGATTCAACCGAGGACGACCCGGACAAACATCGCTGGGAAGCCCAACCAACCGATCATCGAGATCACCGTAGAATAAGAAAGAAACAAGACGAAACAAGAAAGAAACAAGAAGAAACAAGAAAGAAAACAGCAACAAAGGAATGAAATTAACAATTTTAATGTAAGTGATATTGTTCATATTTTAGTATATTATATTTTTCATTGGCGTATGTCTATTGTTGACGATCTTGACGATATTTTAACGAGATTTGCGAACATAGCTATATTCGACGATATGGCACAAATCAATCTTTCTATGCGCGATTATTGCGAAACAATTCCTCACTTTGATGGAGACCCATTAAATATTTCGACATTTATTTCAAGTTGCGATTCATTCATCCAAATTTTAGGGCGTGATAACGATGCCGCATTTAATAGTTTCCTATTCCGTGCAATAATAAGCAAACTAAAAGGTAAAGCCGCACAAATAGCTTCCGTAAGGAATACCACCGACTGGGATACCTTAAGGACTCTCTTAATCAACACCTTTAGCGACCGTAGAAATGAATTGACATTAATATCAGAACTACAACGTCTCGAGCAATATTCTAACGAATCAGCGATTGATTTCGGAGAGCGTTGCTTAAATCAATGTAGTCTTTTAACAGCGCGAATTAACATAACCGAGCAAGATCAAGCACTGAAACAAAATAAAATCGATTTATATCGTGGTTTATCACTACAAACCTTTATAAACGGATTGCGAGAACCAATGCGTGTAATAATGCAATGCAGAAGACCAGCAACCTTAGAAGAAGCTCTAAATTTCGCACAAGAGCAAGAAAATCTCCAGATGCAAAAACATCGACAAAATTACATGTTTAAACCAAATCCGCCAAAACCCGTACATCCTCCACAGAAATTGTATATACCTACCGTTCCAAGATTCATTATGCCATCAGCTCCACAACAAAATTTCTCTAATTTTAATCGCCCACAACCTCCATTGAACAATTTCCAATACCGACCGCAATTTCCACAAAACACCTTTAACCAACGTCCACAATTTCCGCAAAAACCGCCTTTCCAATCTTTTAAACCACCCACGCAAATGACAAGAAATACTCAAATCACAAATAAACCAAATTTACCTAAACCGACACCCATGGATTGGTCATCATATTCGGGATTATCAAGGAATACCATACAGCCCAATCGACATCCAGTTCCGATCAATAACCAACCCCAATACAGAGTAGAAGAATTATTTTATCAAGAAGATCCTTATCAAGATGAAGCCGCCGCACTAGATTATAACTACTACCACCCAGAGGATTACACGTACGAATCTCCACATATAGAAGAAAACAACTCATCTTCAGAACCTGTAGAAGAACCGGAAAATTTTCATTTAACAGCCTCGGAAACAACAACAGAGAAATAATAGAAATAAACGTAACTACCGCTTCTAAACTTCCATATATTGTTTTACCCGAAACAAATTCCAAATTTATGTTAGATACCGGCTCGACAAAATCGCTAATTTCTTCTAATTTAGCATCCAATTGCTACCCACATTTAATCAATGAAGATAATTTCATAATTCAATCCGCACACAATGTTAGTCACCATAACTACAGCGTTATAAAACCACTTTCCAAAATTTTCAATGAAAATCTACAACACAAATTTCACATCTTCGACTTTAATCCAAATTATGATGGTCTTATTGGTCTAGATTTACTGAAAGAATTAAATACTACAATAGATTTGAAAAACAATCGATTAGTAACTCGAAATGCAGTAATTCCTATTCATTCATCTGAAAACCAAATTCAAAAACAATCTCAGATAAAAAAATTTACTATTCCACCTAGATGTGAAAAGATTATCAAAATTCCCGTTAATACAGATCGAGGAGAGAAATATCTACCCTATCAGAGATGTAATTCAAACCTCGAAATTCCCGCATCAATTGTAAAAATAGAAAATTCTGAATGTTACACAACAATTATAAATTCTTCTGACAACGAACAAAACTTCAACATCGAAGAACCCATGGAAGTTGACGATTTTGAAATCCCTAGCGACGAACTACAACCACCAAATTTAAACGAATCTCAAATTAATCAATATTTGAATGAAAATATTGAACAATTGAGATTAAATCATTTAAACGAAGAAGAAAAGAAAGCAATTAAAGATTTATGTTTCAAATATAAGGATATCTTTTATAATGAAAATATGCCTTTAACATTTAACAACGCCATAAAACATCAAATTAAAGTAAAAGAAGGTACAACACCAATATATACAAAATCATACCGATATCCACAAGTACACAAAGAAGAAGTTCGAAAACAGATTTCATCCATGTTAGAACAAAATATCATCCAACCGAGCACATCTCCTTGGAGCAGCCCTGTCTGGATCGTACCGAAGAAACTTGATGCTTCCGGAAAACAGAAATGGCGCATGGTAATTGATTATCGCAAGTTGAATGAACATACCGTAGATGATAAATACCCATTGCCCAACATAACAGACGTACTGGACAAACTAGGTAAATCCAAATATTTTACAACGTTAGATTTAGCATCCGGATTCCACCAAGTACAAGTCGCAGAAGATGACATCGAAAAGACAGCCTTTTCTACTGAAAATGGACATTACGAATATCTACGAATGCCATTTGGTTTGAAAAATGCCCCATCCACATTTCAACGCGTAATGGATAATATTCTACGCGGAATCCAAAACGAAACATGTCTAGTATATCTCGACGATATGATAATATTTTCATCCTCTTTGCAAGAACATATAGATCGGTTAAAATCAGTATTCGATAGGTTGAGAAAATATAATTTCAAAATACAACTAGATAAAAGCGAATTTTTAAGAACTGAAGTTGCATACTTAGGTCACGTTATAACCCCATCAGGAGTTAAACCGAATCCAGAAAAAATTAGAGCCATTCAAAAATTCCCAGTTCCAAAAACAACTAGAGATATAAAATCATTTCTCGGACTTTTAGGATACTATAGACGATTTATTAAAGATTTTGCAAAAATTACTAAACCGTTAACAAAATGCTTGAAGAAAAATGCCAAAATCATACATGATAATGAATTCATGAAATGTTTTAATTTATGCAAACAAATATTGGTAAATCACCCAATACTCCAGTATCCCGACTTTGAAAAGCCATTTGTTCTAACAACTGACGCTAGTAATTACGCGTTAGGAGCTATTTTATCACAAGGCCCGATAGGTAAAGATTTACCCATTGCATATGCTAGCAGAACTCTCAATGAACATGAATTAAAATATTCTACTATCGACAAGGAATTATTGGCTATCGTATGGGCAACGAAACATTTCCGCCCGTATCTATATGGAAGAAAATTCATCATCTGTACCGACCACCGTCCTTTAGTATGGTTATTTTCACTAAAAGACCCTCATTCAAGACTAGCACGATATAGACTCAAACTAGAAGAATTTGACTATGAAATCATCTATAAAAAGGGAACTCAAAATACTAATGCCGACGCCCTATCTAGAATCGAATTGAATCCACTAGAAACCGAATCTATGATAGTTAATATCGACGACGAAGAAATAGATGAATTGCTACACACCGACGAAAATATTCGCTTATCCGCTGAGGAAATCGAAAACATCATAAATGACTTAGAAACCGAAAACGACCTACTAGATACAGTCAACTCTAATATGGAAGAAGGACCGACGAACAGCATACCAATTCAGGAAGAAGCAATCAATAACAAACAACAACAAATCCATGTAAAAACCGTTCACATTAATCCACAACCCGTGAAATTTACTATAAAAGACGGAAAAACAATTTATCATATTCAAATACCTAAAACAGAAAATTCACAATTAATTCAAGATTTTATGAAAAGTTATTTGCAACCAAATCGTAAATATTATATTATGTTCGATTTAGAGGAAACTTATAAACAATTTTGTAGAGAATATTGTAACCTTTTCGGACAGAACGGACCTGAAATTATACGATGTACAAAACAATTAGAAGTAGTAGAAGATGAAGAAGAACGGAATGAATTAATAAAAAATCACCACGAAGGAAAAACAAACCACAGGGGGATTAATGAAACTATTTCCTATTTACAGCGAAGATATTATTGGAATAAGATGGATACGCAAGTAACAAATTACATTAATAAATGCGAAATTTGTAAGAAAGCAAAATACGACCGAAACCCGCCTAAATTGCCTCTGAATTTAACTGAAACATACGAAAAACCATTCGAAAAAATTCACCTAGACACCTTTTCTGTACAAAATTCCAACTTTTTAACAATTTTAGACGCCTTTACAAAAATGGGTCAAGCTTATCATATAGAAGGTAAAACAGCAATTGAAATATTTAACAAGTTGTTAGATTTCTTTTCACACTATGGTATACCAAAATCTATTACTATGGATAATGGTACAGAATTTGTAAATCGAACTATTCAAAGTTTATTACATGATCATAAAATTCAGATTCATACAATAACGCCGCATAACCCACAATCTAATGGTATTGTCGAACGTTTTCACGGCACACTATTAGAACATTTAAGAATATTAGTGCAAGAAATAAATGAACCAGTAACAAATCTTATGAAGTACGCAATAATTGCATATAACAACAGTATACATTCTATCACTAAACATACACCATTTGAATTGTTATTTGGTCACACAGCAAATTTAGATCCTTTCGATCTACAATATCAATCGGAATATTATGAACATTACAGCAATTTACATAAAGAAAGAATGAAACGCCTCTACGACGTAATTAAAAATGATACTCGAATTAGAAAAGAACAAGTAATTACTAAACGAAACGCTAACATCCCCGAAATACCCTTCAAAAGAGGACAGCATGTATACTTAAAACAATCCAAAAGAACGAAACTTGCAAACAAATATGCCGGACCATATGAAGTAATTGAAATACGTCCGAATCATACATCCATTGTTAAAAATTTAAAAACTAACACTGAAATCATTATACATACAAACAGGTTAAAGCAGCCACCTGTTTCAGATCCTGTGTCCTCATAGGACTAGCTGTGCTACAAGAACAAGATGGAATA
Organism: Holotrichia oblita; assembly: GCA_023690525.1. Lineage (NCBI taxonomy): Eukaryota > Metazoa > Arthropoda > Insecta > Coleoptera > Scarabaeidae > Holotrichia > Holotrichia oblita. The sequence continues at coordinate 30,560,600 of CM043020.1, forward strand.
TCCATTACAAAAATATCCAATAATCCAGGAATTCTACCATATAAATTAGGTACCGCAAAAATCAAAGATAATACATGGACGCTAGTAAAGAAAATAAATCTCGAACAAATATTAGAAGAGTACAGGAACTTACAAACCATGGCGAATAAATTAAATTCATCGTATTACGCAGAAAAATCCGAAAAATGGTATATCACAGAAATGCATAATTACCGCTACATTATTAATCACCTGCAAGAAGAAATTGAAAGTCTACTTGAACAAATTTTACCAAATCATAGACAGAAGAGAGGAATAATAAACGGATTAGGCTCAATAATAAAAGTAATAACTGGAAATATGGATCAAGAAGATGCTGAAAGAATAAATCAACAAATTCAAGACCTACAACAAGGACAGAAAAACAACGCGAAGGTATTAAAGAAACAAATATCGTTAGCTAAAAACGCAATGGAATCGTTTAACGACACAATATCAGGCTTAAAACATAATCAGATTGTAATGGAAAGCAGAATCCTTCAAATATCCAAAGTTATAACAGAATCGCAAAAATATACAAACCGATATGATATAGTTCTTCAATCAGTTATTTATTCTCAATTGACAAATAGCTTTTCCATGATCGTTCGAACTCTATCAGAAATTAGAACTGCTCTTGTATTTGCCAGAATAAATGTAATGCATCCATCTATTATAGAACCACACCTACTATTAAAAGATTTCGCATCAATCACCAACTTTCAATTAGTATTGCCATTAAATCCAACAACAGCAAATATAATGGTATTAGAATCCCTCATCGACATCAAAGCTTATCAACAAGATTCCACGATTATTTTCCTCCTAGAAGTACCACTAGTAGACCAACATAACTATGATCTTTATCATCTATATTCACTACCGATACCAATCAATAACGCCATGAAATTTATAATACCAACCACACACTATGTATTATACAATGAACAATATTACGGTAATTTAAATGAAAATTGTAAAGAAATTCTGTCATCTAAATTTTTGTGTAATAACGTAGAATTATTACCTATATCTCATGAAAGTCCATGTGAAATTCAAATAATTATGTTAACCAATAATTATCAAAATTGTAAGCAAATTTCAGTGAATTTGAATGATGTTAAAACGCAAAAAATTGAAAATAATAATTGGATTGTTGTATCACCAGGTCAAAATAGATTAACGTCATACTGTAATGATAATCAATATATTAGAATTATAGAACAAACAAATATTATTCATATCCCTTTAGGATGTAGTATTAGTATTAAAGGAAAGTTAATAAAAAATGCACAACTGGTTAAAACTAATCAGCTTAAACCGCTTCAATTTGAATATAATATAAAAATAGATAAGAATAGCAGCCGAAATATTACAATTAATTCCTTAAATTTGGAAAGAATCAATTTAGAAAAAACAAATAAAATTTTAGAAGATTTTAACGTATTAGAAGACGAGATAGAAACTGTAACACCAATAATAAGCAATAACCCTAGTATTTGGACAGTTATATTGTATGTAATATTAATAATAATTTTGTTGTATATTGTAATTAGCTTTGTAAAAGGTAGGAAACTAAATTCGTTTTATTGTTTTACTAAAAAAGTTAAATCTGACAATGATCCCCAAAATTTAAATACTAAAGAATTTAAATTTTGAACTTAACGGGGGAGGTGTTACGCTGCAGCTGCTATATGTTAGGTATATAAAATTATCATTGTAATATTATCACTGTTCTTAGAATATAAGATAGCGACGCTGCACTTTAATGTGATGCAGTTTATATTGTATTTTAAATAGTTAGTTCTACATTAACCTTTGATGTAATAACTCCGGCTCGCGGGAAATAAAATTATTTTTATTTTTAAAAAGACTTTTGTTTGAACCGAGCTCGTAAATCACTACAACTTTTCCTTGTCTAGTTTAGTTCATAAACAATGCACTAACTTGAGCAAACATGTGAAATAGTTGCAGGTATTTCGTTTTATTTTTTGTTATTTCACTAACATATATTTAGTGGAATTATAACGTCATACACTAATTAAGACAAAAGTCACATCTACATATATAATTATGTTACAAGTTGTAATCTTAAAAAACGAAACTGCGACCTCGAGCGGTATTTTCATGTGGAGGTGGAGGAATTGTTAAAATCTGTATGACGCATTACACTTACTACTAAATTAATTACATGAGAAATTTTGGGAATAAAATGACGATAAATTACGTTCAAGTACCTAATAATATAGTCTACGTGATGTGCATATTCAATCAGGTCACAATAGTTTACTGTCATTGGAAAACACTACAACTTTTCCTTGTCTAGTTTAGTTCATAAACAATACACTAACTTGAGCAAACATGTGAAATAGTTGCAGGTATTTCGTTTTATTTTTTGTTATTTCACTAACATATATTTAGTGGAATTATAACGTCATACACTAATTAAGACAAAAGTCACATCTACATATATAATTATGTTACAAGTTGTAATCTTAAAAAACGAAACTGCGACCTCGAGCGGTATTTTCATGTGGAGGTTAAAACGTTTGCCCATATTCAAGTAAATATGCATGAGTTACATCCTGATGATTCATAAGTCGTCAATGTTATTACAATAATTAATTCATTCAAGTAACACTTGTTTAATTTGGACGTGTGGGATAATTTTGGTTCAAACACATTCAGACGGTCGTACTTTTTTTTGCGGCGCACCAGCTACCTAATAAAATTTATGACTAATGGTATATAGATACAAGTTTGATCTTTTAATAACCTGAATATTTTTTATTTACATTAACTTAAATACCGTTTGGTGACAGTATCAATTTGTCTCCGTTTATCGGTTGTCGTATGATATACGTTACATATAAATATATCTACAGTTCGATTGTTGTAGATTTTTTTTTTCGATTGAAATAATAATTTCTCTGTGTCAAATCACATTGAATTTAGTTTACTCTTAAGAAATAATTAAAACGATAATGGGAGCCTTCAATTGAATTTAATTTATGGACTTAGGGCCTGATGTACCAAAGAACTTCAATAACAATTCAACCGGATTAACAGAACAAAGATGTTGTACCAACTTCCGTCAAATTTGAAGTACAGGTTAAATTCTACCAAATGTTACAAACTGGCCATCTAGCTTGTGATCAAACCTGATATTTAAATTAAAACAAAAAACGAATATAGCCACTATGAATGTTATGGAAGGTGAATCAAGTGATGTTAAAGATGTTGGTGAAGTGTTGTATACTACTATGCATCCCTGTCGACAAAACGTATATAGCAATAGACCAGATAATTTTGAGATCTAATCAAATGAAGAATTTATAAGTGAATTTCGATTACACTATCCAACACAATTTTTTGTTATGATACACCATGCTGATTCTGAAACTAATTTTAAATTTGCTTCATCAAGTTCTTGCCTGTTTCCTACATCACAGCATTTAAACCACGCCCGTTTGTGCTCTGAAGCCAATGAAGTTAGGAATTTGTAGATTTCCGGCTGTGTGACTATATAAGGAGCTACGCAGGGCTCGTTAGTTTCAATTTAAGTCTGTTTGTGCTAGGTCAACCTCGATTTATTTCATAATGTCCCGTGCGCGTACAAATAATCGCAACAGTTTCTGTTATGTATGTGGAGAATTCATTACCCAACGACATAAACTGAATATTAGGCCTTCACACAGAGAAAAATGTTCTTGAATTAAGAAAATATACTGTTTTACCCAAATATTTTTAATGCTAGAATATTTCTGTTTTGATTCAAACACATTTTCTTGGAATAAGTAAATGCGTTTAATACAATCTAGACTATATTTGTTGTAAAATACGTATTTGATCTGAATAATTTCCCTATTTGTGAAATAGCTGAATTACAAATTTCGAGCAGCTGCATTCGAGATTATATGTGTATATGAAGCGTTTATACGTGCATTTTTATCTGCGTGCACGATTTTGCAAGAATTAGATACGTACCTATAAGTTTTTTATAGTTAAGGCGTGTACATTTGCAGTAATAAAAGTACATATTTAATAATGCATTATGTGAAGTATATTTTAGCTTCATGGGAATTGGAGGAATAATTTCGCCCAAACGTTGTACTTGAAGTAAATCCATTGGCTAAACTTCCGAATGTCGACCACTGAATTGGCAATTTATAAGCAATTTAACGGAAAGTACAGGTTTTACTGAGTCCAAAACAGACCCCCGTTTCTTGGGGAGATCAGTCTAAGATACCTAAAAATCGTTCTAAAAAGTGTTATTCCTAGGTTATGTTTCGCTAGTGTTTTGACATTTCTGCGAGGATTTTCACATTAGCGAAACATAACCTAGAAATAACACTTTTTAGAACGATTTTTAGGTATCTTAGACTAATCTCCGCAAGAAAAGGGGGGCCGTTTTGGACTCAGTAAAACCTGTACTTTCCGTTAAATTGCCTATAAATTGTCAATTCAGTGGTCGATATACGGAAGTCTTACAAATACATTATATTCTTACATTAAAACAATGTTGTTTTGCGTCAAAACAAGTTTCTTAGAAAATAATATTCTTGTGATAACACAATATAGTTTTGCGGATATACAAATACGGAATTGTTTTGAACTGAAACAGTCTGTTTTAACTCAAGATAATATTTCTCTGCGTGTTCAATAGAAAATTTATATTTTCACTATTTTGGTCTGAAAATTAAATATCAGCACAAGGAATAGGCTCCTTACATTTGCTGCGCACGCTGTCCCGTTATTTTGAGGGGCTGGTCAAACTTCAACAAAAATTTTACAATATTTCAAATGCAAATTTTTGTAGGACCCCGTATTAAACGTCTACAACAGGTTACACAATTCGAAGAGACTTTACATGATTTGGAACGTGCTTCGAATGCTTTTGAGTGTGACCCAAAATTTTCTAGGAAATACAAAGTCTGGCAATTACATACTCGTAGCAGTTGTTAATGAACGTCTTAGAAGTTATCATGAACTGTGTTGTTACATGAGCCTTAAAATATATTTTTTACATCCGTACTTGGATTTCTTTCCCCCGAACTTCGGCGACGCCAGTGATGAGCACAGCGTGTGATTTCATCAAGACATTTCTGTTGTCGAAAAATGTTATCAGGGTAACTAGAACAGTGAAAAGTTAGCTGATTATTGTTGGAGTTAGATATCAGAAATTACCGTAGAATAATATAAAGTAAAGGCAAGGCAAGTAAAAAGAAAAACATTTTAAGACAGAACGTTTGTACCAAAACGCGACGTGCCATAATAAATTTGTTTCTATTGTTATTATTACGATTGTAAGAGAAAGTAAAACTATACAGTTACTAAAACAAAAAATAAAAAAATTACAATGTATTGCCTTTTGTTATCAAAGCAAAGCATGTCTTTACGTGTTAGAAATCTACATAGTCTTTACGTGTTAAACGCCATGTTATCAGTCAATAAAAGTTAGCGATTATTGTTGGAAGATTCACTTACCGTTTAGTAAAGGCAAGGCAAGTCATTTTAAGACAGAACGTACCAAAACGCGACGTGCCATTAAATTTGTTTCTTTGTTATTATTACGATTGTAAGAGAAAGTAAAACTATACAGTTACTAAAACAAAAAAAAAAAAAATTACAATGTATTGCCTTTTGTTATCAAAGCAGGCAGTGCTACATGTCTTTACGTGTTAGAAATCTAGTTCACTAGTTAATTTTTACTAATTATTAAAGATGTTCACAGTGTTATAACGTTTGAACAGCCATAGCATCTCTAAAAACACAATACGTAAGTATGTTTAATACTAATGAAAACATATAGGGACGACATAAAGCTGGTAAATAGAAATTTGCAGAAGTAGAAATAGTTTAAAGAAGGCCGCGGAAAATATTTTCAGTTTTCCAAGATGGTCGCCAGGGGGCGTAACCGGTATCTTAAGTTTTTAAAGTGATTTTACAACATTTGCAAACTACACACATCTTAAGTGTGTGTATATGTATGTACAGTTTTTATAACGCTATAATATTTAAGGAGTTTCAATTAGTGATGCTTATCGTACTAATAATAATTTGTACATTATAATGATTGTTGTTCTTTTCCAAAGTATAGGTATTGATTAGTTTCAGGCTTAATACGATGGCCAAGAGCTTGCCTGCAGTTTTCTATTATGACTAAGTTTCGTGGAACATTTCCTTCACGACATTAGTTATTTTTTTCGTTAAGTACCACTTTTTCTTAATATTAGACGAAAATATCTTCACGTAATTATTTTATCCACCTCCTGCTGACCGTAGTCATAATTAGAGTCGGCAAAGAGCGGCAAGTTTCAGCGCAGTGCGGGGAACAGAATGGAGGAGCCACGCGGCTGTATCAAGGCGGGCTTTCAGTAACGTTTACGTACGCGCATCGTTTATGTTCGTGATTTTCGTGACTATAGGCGATGCGGACACATGAATGTTTGCACATAAAATAATGATAAAAAATATATTATAATATAACGTGCTGAAACACTTACAAATTGTGTGGCATCTATTAAATATTTGTATCATTAAATATGTTTCCAGACATGTTTCAGTAAATGAGTACAGCGTGCTCGATAAATATTTTTTACTGATGAAAACAACCGTTCCACATCGAGTAATGTTATCCTTGCAAATTTAAAGAAATCCTTGTGACAACCTAATGGATCCTTCGACGCACTTTCAAACATCTGTCTTAGTATGAGAAAATCTGAGTCCTTTTTCAAATAACGCATAACCACAATTTTTTATCTTTCAATTCTGCTTTAATTCTTCTTTCAAAATAGTCACGAGCAGATGGCATAACATTTCTTATCGATGTCCGACTTGGTAATGCATATGCGACTATTTGCTCCAGAAAGTGAACGGTAGATTACATAGAATAATACAAACAGCTTTATTCAATGTTAATACTTCGCTGTATCGTTTGCCACGGATTGCAGAACAGTGTTTTATACTTCTTAGGTGACGTTCACACTTCCACCTGCTGGTACACGTCAAACAGTTGTACAATTCTATGGCCTTCGCATTCTAAATTCCGCATACTTGCTATTACGATTTCTGATTTCCTCGAAATATACCGTTTTCGAAACGTACCTAAATGCGATATTTGGTAAGTATGTGTGTACTGATAAGCAATCACAACGACGGAATAATACTGAACAAGTGGGCTTTGATACAGAAGCTCGAAATTGCCACCTCTCTACGTTGCTCACCGCATTGCAATGGAAATTGCCCCTCTTTGCCGAATGTGGTCATAATTACATAAACGAATAAAACGAATCGAGAAGTTTCGTTTTAATACTACACACAGATACATAATACGATCGAGGAGTAGTAGTACAGGTTAACACTTAAATCTTATTGTCGTTTGACAATACAAAATAAGTTTTGATTTTGTAATAACTTGGCTGAGCATTTCGAAATATCACTGGGAACGTTTTATAATTCGAAAGTAAAGAAAATTTATGCACGTAGATATTCTCTTCGTTGTTCTATCCTGAACAAATTTCAATATTTCAGATATACCTAAATATAGAAAGAAAGGTTTCCCTACAAACATCCATGTTGTAATTTAGTTAGGTTTTTTTTTACTGCTCTGGTAGAAGTGGTGTAGTAAGATTATTAAGATCGTAAGCAAAGAAACCAAATGAGTTTCATAATCTATTCTCTAGTTTCTATTTCTAATAAAATTGAAGCCTCATGTGCTTTCACAACTCCTTCAACATTATTTACTTGCGCTATATCACAGCTACGCCTTAACACACAGTACGTATAAAAAATGTTCAATTCAATTTCACCGGACCATAATAAGCGGTCAAAGAAGCAAATAATTTTGTGGTTTGTTGAGGGAAATATAAATTCATTCTTTTCTATCTCGAATTTTCTTCCGTTCAAAATAATAGGTGGAATTGTATTGCGTTTAACATCAAGCAGCCTTCATATAAATCTGTACCTTCGATACGTAGCTATCAACTTTCATTCTCAGGGGCAATTTTTCAATGTTTGACGGAAGTGAACTGTTATAAATTGCACAATCTTATCTTATAAGAGGAAGAACTGTTTCAAGAGAAATCATGGCTGTAATTCATTTATTTCTAACTTGTCTCTAGAGGAAAACGATTAAATAGCAAATACGACTTCTTTTTACTGAGAAATTCAATTTGACCGTGCTATTTTAAAATTTATATTTCCTCCTTTGGCTACGAGAAACGTTTTTACGTCTTTTACATGGCTAATTTCGAAATAAACAGAGTAATATTTCATTCTTTAACTCATGCCAACATAACATACATACTTATACGTTATTTTAGAAAAGCACGTTGATTATGTTATTATCCCTTACAAACGCTTCAAATTATTATGTTATCAAAACAATGTACGTAAAATGTTGTTTTTAACGTTCACATGTACTTTACTTTGCTCATATTATGTTTACGTAAAAATTCATTAAGTAAATTTTCATCCATTTAATAAACACAAAATGCGAAAAATAGCGCATTTGTTTTTTCCTAACTCGTATAAAGTCATTGGTTCACACTCAAGTTTAATTAGATTCCTATAGTACAGTATACAATGCATGATGTAATATATTCTAGTTTCAAGTGAAGTATTTAAAATAAATTATAATACATAATTATATTACGTTGGATATAAAGTGAAATATATTGCATATTTAATGACACTTTAAATATAAAACGTATGAATCTTGTTTGAATATACAAGAGCACTGAAGTGTAGGCTAGATTTACAGAATGACAAAGAAACGTAAACGTTTTTAAAATTCATTGTTTTCCATGTTATTATATTCTAATTAATGTGGTGTTATTATGTTTGCTTGTATTACTTCATTTGCTTTCAAATATTAAATTTATTGTGGTTAGTCACAAATTCTGACAAATAAACATGAGAAACACTGATTCTAAGTATGCATATACATATCATTTCAAGAAATGCTGCAAGGTTGTATCATATCGATGGAAAAGAGAACTATATATGTAAACTGTATCGTTAAACAAGGACAAATAAATTATATTACATTCTGGACAATCAGGCCGCATTTCATAGAGTATCCTTGTTGCCAAAAGAGCGAGTTTTCAAAATAAGAGAACAGATGAACGTATGTACTAAAACGGCAACAGTATGTAGGTACTGCTGTCTGGCATTCGACAATAGGTGTTGAATTTCAACTCTGGAGGAATGACAATTGTTAGTTTATTTAGCCGAGAAAACTTTTTAACCTTCGGCAGCTGATTCAGTAGGTAGATTAACTGGTGAGGTTAGAACTCATAGACAGCTGCACTTAAAATGCTATCAAAGCTATACACTCGTCCAAAACCATCTTTGGATATTTCGGTACCATGTATCCGAGGACGAGTTTACGTGGAAAGTATCTCAAGCACCGACTGTAAAATAAATCTGAAATTTTGAGCATCTAAGTTTTTCTAAGTCCGTTTTAGCTAAAATATATTCAGAGCTCTCAGAGAACTCTAATTCCGCTGACTTGCAAATAAATACTCCTAATATTGTAGTAATAAGTATTCGTATAGTTGTGCTCTGGAAAAGAGATACAGATCGTTTAAAATTCGGGTAGAAATTTGGAAGTCAAAAACATGAGAAGTTATTTTTCAAATACAGAACAGCTATTTATGTAATAATTACGTAAAGTAGTCGACGGGTCGATGGCCGCAGTGGTTAGGCGGCTGACTATTGTTGTGAGAGGACGATAGGTGCCGGGGTTCAATTCTCTGGAGGGACGGTGACATTTTTTCAAAGAGTTTAATCCCGGATCGACTTGCCATTCGCTGTTGGGAGCAAAGTGATTAACAGCGCGGCATCACGATATGATGCTGTCACAAAGCCATTTAAACACAACTTACACACACTAAAACTACACCGCAAGAGTTGCAGTGATAGCCAGACAAGTAATACAGCTTACGGAGTCACTGCAACTAAGCACCCACCACACATCAAAAAAAAAAAAAAAAGTACTTTCTAGGACGAATCGAATTTATAACCGAGCGAGCTTGCGATCGAGACTATAATAAAGACAGTCCATTTATGTACGAGTTATATACATCATAATTTTATGTTCGACTGCTCTATTTTATATAAAAAAAATTACAGTGATTAATATCAGTAAGGTAATGATTAACAGCTGGGTATGTTGACAGTATTTTGTTATTTGTACAAACGTCAAATATCTTATTGGAAATGTCAAAGTCTTTATAATCGAAAAATGAATGAGAAACAACAAGTTATAAAAAATAGTTACAAATGATAGAGAGTCGCTGTTACTTAATCAATCTAAGTTTCAATACGAAACTAGTTATACGGCATACCGAAAATGGTGTACATCAAATAATATAGCTGATTTTGACACTGACATAAGAGTCCATTTTTCAGTTGTTAAAGTAGGTACTTTAAAGTGATAGTTTGCGGACAGTAAAGTAGCTCGTAAAATAGGCAACTATGATGCAGTCGAATATATGTAAATATTTAGTTTGTTTTGGTTTTCTCATAGACGATTCTCGTACCGTCCTGCACATGCGCAATTTAATTGCGCGTGTTTTGGTTTCTCAAAGTGATTGTGGATTTTGCCGGATAGTGTTTTGGTTTTCCCTACATCGTTCTCGTACAATTTGAAAACCGTTAGTACTAGTCCCAGTTATACAGCGCTTATCGGTTACGGATTTGAATTGGATCATTCTGTGTGTTTAGCTAGTGTGTTCGGCTTGTATCTACGTTTTGTGGTCGGGGACATCTATATAGAAATGTACAAAAATAGAAAAAAAAAGAGGTATCGAGGCAAGCATTTTTTGGATTTTAACAGATCCATTACCATTAAAACAAACATTTGTCGTTGTAGATGTTTGTTGAGAGCAACTCATCTCCTAGTTCATTATCAGGGAATGAAGAATTAGTAATAAATATGGTATTTCAACAAAAAAATGAATACAATGAAGTTGGTTATAATAGATGAAATTACATTGCTGCAACTTTATATAATAATAAATGATGTAAAGGAATATTTAATAAAAGTATGAATATTCTTGATTTTTTTATTCCATATTAAACGTATACTTTTCTTCTATCAGTTTCTATATAAAGATTTAAACATAAGATATATTTTGAAAACTAATATGTACTGTATCACAGAAATTAAAAGCGCAAAAGTGTAAATTAAAATAATATTCTTTGAAAACTCGTAAATTGCCATTATCTCACCATTCTCATCTGACAATTGACATCTATCTGTTGGTAAAGCAGAGAGGGATATAATCACTGAAACAAATTTTGTTTTCGTTTTTTTTTATAGTTCAAAAACGGTTTCCAAATCTGTTTATTCTGCGCAACTAGTACGGCGCACTTTACAAACTGTTCTACGATTATCCACGCCTACTGAACCAAAACAAACCTATTATTTCGTCATCTTTTGCAATTCTACATTAATATTTAGTTTAATTTCATAGAACATTCCCTGTACCTAGCTTGTGTCGTTTTTACAATAAATGCACTAAACGTCGAATTGTGCTAAATTCCAGTAATTACCCATTTGTAAAACGAAGATAGTGTCGTGGATGTCATTTATTCTTTTGTAATAATATTGTGAAAACGTACTAAAACAATTATAAAAGCAAAAATATAATTTTAAATACGACTAGTACAATATCTGAGAAGAATATTGCTATGAATGTAATCACTGATATCAAGGTACAGTAGTGTTCAATAAAATCTAGGACATATGTACGTATGTAAGTTGTGTAATTAAGGCATCTTACACTCATGAAAAATGTCGACTGACTTAATCTCCTATCAGTGTCATTTTTTCTCGTAAATTATCAGATAGTTAAAATTATTAAATTATGTAACATCACAAATGAAACAAACATTAAGACACCATTAAAGATACCTCTACAGATAAATCAACTGATGAGAGTCTGAATTACGTCCAAAATATAAGATGGTTGGTTAATACAGAGCGGTGACGTGTTTTAATTTAAATCAAAATACCATGTTTAACCCTCGTAAAACCCTGGGGTCACTGAAAATCCCATATAAGATTTGTGATTAAATATCCTTGTAACGATCATTGTTAAAATTTTCAAAAAAATTTACTTTCGACACGGGGATGTTTTTAATATTTTACCAACGTAGAATTTTATTTTAGTAAATAGGGTATCTAAAAGCTTAAAATGTTGCATGTAATACAACTGGGGTCTGCTGAGACCCCGAATATTTTTTACATATAAACTAATATTTTTGCTCATCCACGAATTTTACCGCTTACTTTCAATATACTAGTTTTCTAGAAAAACAAAGTTTCAAAATTAAGGGTTCTAATTACATATTTATCCCGGTGCATTCTACGCTTGTGTGCACTAGTTTCGCTAGGATTCCCTTATTTGTTCTATATGCCACGTCAAAGAAATTTTAAATTTTTAAAAATATGTTATCTTTATAATAAGTTTATAAAATTTGTTAACAATTCATTGCATTCAATATTTTTCAACTTTCTAAAATATAATAAATTTTAAAATAAAATACATCCACAAAAATTTCATAACTTGAGGTAAAGCGCTTTGGGGACACAGGTAACACCTCCGGTATTACTTGACACTAAAAATGTTTAGTATTATAAGGGTTAATGTAAAAAATGCCATGCATGCAGGATAGGTCTTTAGCAAAGAAAATCGATATAGGTACATAAAAATAAATCCTATAATGAAATTCTGTTGCTTCTGCAAAGAATTTATTAAATGACAAAAATAAGCAGCCCCAGTTACTATTCGCTTTAAGTAATCTCAAAAACTACTGGAACTGAGTGATATTTACGAAACAAAAATGATTCCGATTGTCTTACAACAGAAATACAAAATATATTCATTGCTTTTATATACTGCCTTTTGCCGTTATTTTTTGTATTCTATTACAAAAACAATGATTTCATAATGAGGTTTATTTAAATTTTTGGTTTGTTGTCTTCAGTCAAATTCTCATATATCTACTACTAAGAAAATTATTACTAGAGGTGTCCAAATGCAGTAGCGTATATATTGTCTATTATTTTCTTTGCATAGGTAATGGCTTATTACGGTACCATACATTGTAGCAAGATAACCGAACAGGGTGTTACACAGAATAAGGTACTATATTTTTGATTATACAGAACGTTACTTACACTCTAACGACGTAACAGCGTCGAAGCAAGATTTACAACATAATGCCGGGTTTCCACCAAGCGGACAGGACAAAAACAAAACACGAACTCAGTCCGTTTGTGACAGTCCGCGAACTGTTCTAGAACTTTTGGAGCGTTTTCTAAACTTATTAGTCCCCAAATATAGTTTTTACGAACACAAACAGTGTCCCGGCAAATGTCGGTAACTTCAAATGGTCCACGTGTTCTAGGAATGTTTGTCAGTTTGGTGTAAACGTCCTTGAAATTTGAACCAGTTTGATTTTATTTTCGTTGTGATTTAGTGGTAGTGATTTTGTGCGTGAAGGGAACAAGTCGCAATATCTGATGTAAGTAATTTATTTTATCAAAATACACCTACAAACAAACTATATGCACTTCTAGAAAACTTCTAAAAAATCATGGACAACGGAAGAAACCTTCAACGTATTTGAGGGCTACAGAAATTATAAATATAATAAAACGTAAACAAAACATAAACAGTTTTTATTGATTTCTGTTCGTGACTGGTGTAAACACAAGGTCCGTTGGGAACCCAACGGTGTTCAAACAAAACTGTTCGAAATTTCTGTTCAAATGGACAGTTCGTGTTTTGTTGTTGTCCTCTCCGCTTGGTGGAAAGCCGACATAATATGTCTCAGGTTTATTGCACAACACAACTAGACGTTGGCAGTAAGAGTTGTCCTCGTTTTTATTGCCAGTACTGCACCTTGTGTTCGCTTTTTGACAAAAATATATGGATGAAAAAAATGAGAATCATTATAGTTTGCTGACACGGATATTTTTATGCATAAAAATGGTATTACATATGGATATTTGCTCATATAATTATAAAGGTAAATCAATGTCGAATCTGTATTAGGCAGAAAGATGTGCGCAAGATACAAATATTTTAGCATTTATGCGATCAACAATGTGCAAATATCAGGTTATTCAAATAAAAAACCGCTAAACGTTAAATAATTACATATTCTGCTATTTACCTAATAGTCGTCATTCTCTCAGATGTTTTCTTAAGTGTTGACATAGTAAGATATTATATAGCTACATTTCTTCAAGGTAAACGTCTCGTACAATTGAATTAGACTACATAAATATATAATATAAATATATGTATGTATACCTACTTAAAGTATACAATTTGGCAGCGTGCGTCTCCACTGTAGTAATACCTGTAGTGCAAGCGAAACACACAGAAGCGTCCGTGTATTACAACGGAAAATGCACGATAAATGTGGATTTTTTTGACAAATGCGAGTGCATCATAAGTATATGCGTAATACTACCTCTGTTGTAATCCAGTAGAACATTGCGTCTACTTGTTTACCGTTCTAACACACGGACACCTCTGTGTGTTTCGCTTACACTATAGGTATCGTTATAGTGCAGACGCACGTGCCCACATGCTATGTAATAGATACTTAGGAACGGTGAAATCATTAGTAGTTCTGTAGACTATTGACATATTGTTGATTTGTGTTCCTCAGGTTTTAGTTTCATTTTTATATTAATTTTATACACAACAGAAAAATAGAAGAGTCTGATACGGCTGCGTAAGTAAAGGCGCATTTCTAATTTTCTATCATGAAGTGAATGTATAATGTGAATAATAGAGAAAATAAAATCAATAAATTTTTTTTTTTTTTTTTTTTTTATATGTGGTGGGTGCTTAGTTGCAGTGACTCCGTAAACTGTATCGCTTGTCTGGCTATCACTGCAACTCTCGCGGTGTAGTTTTTGTGTGTGTATGTTGTGTTCAATGGCTTTGTGACAGCATCATATCGCCTTTTATGATGCCGCGCTGTTAATCACTTTGCTCCCAACAGCGAATGGCAAGTCGATCCGGGATTAAACTCTCTGAAAAAATGTCACCGTCCCTCCAGAGAATTGAACCCCGGCACCTATCGTCCTCTCACAACAATAGTCAGCCGCCTAACCACTGCGGCCATCGACCCGTTATAAATAAAAGGTAGAATGAAAAATTCTCTTTATTCTCTTTAATTTCGAACATGTATGCTCCAGAACTAGTTTGGCTTATTAACATGAATACAAATTCAATTAAAAATATCCATGTTTGATTAATTTCTTACAGGCCCGGTCAAAAATCATGGTATACAGAGTCGCCGTAAAGTTGTTGATTTCATTACCACCTACTTTTTCTCCTTTAAAATGCCCATAACTGGCTGGTTTTCTTAATTAATTAATTGAATTAATGGTGTAATTTTGTTACAATGTTTGAGTATAAATTAAATGATATAAATTTAATTAATTACATTAAAACCTATGATTGAAAAATATTGTGGTGAATTCAACATATTCCCGTCGCTTCGTTGTCGTTGGCTGGACTTATAATAAGGTCTGACCAATACTCTCCGTCCCCCTCTACGTCAGACGGCTACTGCGCCAAAATCTGACATCGACTCGTACATATGCGAAGGGAACAGCAATGATGCCAATTTGAAAAGTTTAGCATTCTCTATCATTGGTATAGGGCTGAATTAAGATAAAATGAATGGATTTAGAAAAAACTTCGTATTTGTGTAATCTTGTTATTGTTATTCGTCCGCGACCATGTGAGATTCCCATAACAAGCTATTATCGAAATTCATACCCAAAAACTTGTAGCTATCTACATTTGGCATAGATCTACCGCTTACGTTGAAATATATACTTTCATTTGCTTTGCTGTTGAAAAATATGGCAGCAGTTTTATTAACATTCAACTCCAAGTAATTATTTCTATACCAGCTATACAGAGCCTTATTATTAGTTCTTAGCTGTGATAAACCAGCCAAACTGGGTCGATTCAGTAGACAGGAGGTATCATCAGCGCACTGATATAACAGATAACGTCCAAGAACATAGGAATACCACATAGGTAAGTCAGAAACAACGTTTGTCCCTTTGTGGATCCTTGTGGGATTCTTTGAAAGATATTCTTTAATGATGATTTAAATTCATTCATTTTGTCCTTATCCAGGCTTTTAACATTTTAAAATAATGTTGTCGGTTAGTTAAATGCAACTTTATATATTCAAGCGTGCGACCTCGTATGCCACCGCCTCCCAACTTTTGAAGCAGAATCCGATGGTAAATCGTGTCAAACACACGGAAAATGTTATAAAATATTGCAGCAGCCGTTCTATCACTGTCCAAAATATGAATAAAATTATTTAAAAAATCATGAACTGTCATCTCAATGCGCTTTCCAGGTAAAAAACCGTTTTGTGTCATGAGGTGTCAAATTAGTTGTTTATTTAC
Organism: Holotrichia oblita; assembly: GCA_023690525.1. Classification (NCBI taxonomy): domain Eukaryota; kingdom Metazoa; phylum Arthropoda; class Insecta; order Coleoptera; family Scarabaeidae; genus Holotrichia; species Holotrichia oblita. The sequence continues at coordinate 30,577,089 of CM043020.1, forward strand.
AATGTTTTCATAGATAACTAAGGATTCAAATTATGTAGTTTATTTTAGAATACCTATGTAATTCTACTACTTATTTCAGTATTAATAAATTTATTCATTAACTATTCCAAGTAAAATGATTGCAACTGTTATATCAAGTATATGATCATTCCGACAGTCAGTAACATATAATTTACAAGATTACGTCAGTAATAGCATATAGTGTAACAACTTATAAAGCAGTAATATTACGCCTTCGTTGCTCTAACAAGATATCGTGCGAAATTCTAGTAGTTCAGATTCAGAGAAGCAATAATTCATATGTAGAGGTACTAATTAACGCTAGAAGTGAAAGCGGTTTTTTTTCTTAACAAAGAGTGTAGTAAGTGCATGTCTCAGAAATAATATTTATAATAATGTTAACAACAAATAGTACTGAGAAAATGTTCTATTGATGACTGTCTCACTTATTCTGTAAATTATTTTGTCAGAAAATGACTTGTAATACATGTCACGCGTAGACTCTATACCATTATTTCTATAAATACATTTTAAACATGTGCCAATTATACAAACGTAATTTCAGTCTTTTGGATAAATATTATACACAGCAAATGTAGAAGTCGTTTAAAGATAATAACAGACTATATATAATACATGACTTGCCAATAATAGGATAAGAAAATACTAATAAGCCTACACACTTTTGTGGTAACCATTTATTAATATAGTATCTTGATACTAAACATGCCAATTAGGATTGAGCATTATATTTACTAGTACATATGTTGTATAATCTTAATTCCTTCCAATTTTCTAAGCATTAAATTCTTAGCACATACCATATTTTATACCTTATTGCTGCAGAAATTTGTATTGATTAAATACTTAGTGTGGATAGAAATTTACGAAATCAATTCCGGCTATATCTATTTATCATTCATGTGTATAATTAACACTACTTTTGCATTTTGATGAATAAGAGATTCCAGTCCATGAAATATTGCTGCTTTAGCTTAACAAGCTTGGATAAGAATAGTCCTATCGTTTTAATTCAGAAAACTTTAAATTATATCCTGAAATAGAAGGTTAGAAACATGGTAGCAAGCAGACGAGCATGTTTATACGGCACTGATAGTAATCCTTCATGTGATGATGGGTTGAAGCTCATAATAGAGGCTATTTTAGAAATAATTAATATTAAAAGTTATAGAATTTGCACTAGTTTGATTTTTCAGCTAACTAGGATTTTTGTTGTAATTTGTGTGTCACGTACAAAATATATATAGTATCGCGGCCATATTCATTAGACACCCTTGCAAAAATTCGATTTACTAACACGTTGGTTTGTTGAAAATAGCGTGCGTGTATTGGGCTGGCCGGCACAATTCCCGGACTTGTCACCTATTGAACATTTGTGGAAGATATTGACGGAAAAGGTGTCGCAGAATCCCTGTTGTAATACAGGCACATGGTGGATCAACGAAATATTGATATCATCAATCAATTATCATTAAAAATCTTTTCTGTGGGTGGGTCACTAAGAGAGGTAAGCGGCTGTATCTCGGGAAGCATTTTTCCTAGATTTTTCAGGAAAAATATTGATAGTAAAAGTGACCAAGAGAAATTTCTGGAAATTACTTTCAAGTTCGAGATTTTACCGCTAGGGGGCGCAAGTGCTATGTTCAAATCTAAAATTCCTATTGTTTCAGAAAATTGCAGTTGAAAGCCCATTTAACACCAGATCATTTTCTTTCGTGACATTTTTTCGTACCTGTCATTTGTCAAGGTTTAAAGTTTAATATTTTCATTACTATTCAACCTATCCGAGTAATCTTGGACTCGTTTGAAAGGGAATTATGTGGACTTTAAACAGCATTTATATGCCATAGCCATTAGTTTCAAACTGATAAACTAAAGGTCGCTTTCTCCAGCGGTAACTTATTTTTAGATTTTTCTTAAAAAATAAATAGAACGTTACTATTATGTAAATAGGTTCGTAAGCGGATTTAAATTACGCATAGTTTACTGAAAACCGCATCTCGATATCTCACTTTTGTTTCCCAGTTATCGAAAAAAAGGAGACTAGCAAGTATAAAGATACAAATGAGTCAGGCAATAATAATATAAAATACATTGCATATCTCTAATGACAATATTATAACGTCAACTTATTCATTTTGTCTTCCGTTGATGTTGACTTTGACCATTCAAAATACTTGTTAGAATGTTGAGGACGTCGACGATGTGATAGCAGTTCCCTTTGAGCGTTGGCAGAATGCAGCAATAGGTCAACGAGTACGCGTTGCGGTATTCACATCGCCATTATTTCGGAAGAAGAGTTTTTCCGCGCTTGGTTCACCGATTACGTGCCACTGGAAGTTTTCGCCGACCTATGTTTCATAGGCATCGGACACAATAGTAACGTTCCATTTAATTTTTTTAAGAAAATTATAAAAATAAGTTCCCGCTGGAGAAAGCGACCTCTAGTTTATCAGTTTGAAACTGGGTTTGAACGCGTCGAACGGGTCGATGGCCATAGTGGTTAGGCGGCCGACTATCGTTGTGGGAGGACGATAGGTGCCGGGGTTCAATTCTCTGGAGAGACGGTGACATTTTTCCAGAGAGTTTAATCCCGGATCGACATGCCATTCGCTGTTGAGAGCAAAGTAATTAACAGCGCGGTATCATAAAATGCGATATGATGCTGTCACAATGCCATTTAAACACAACTTACACACACCAAACTACACGGCAAGAGTTGCAGTGATAGCCAGACAATGTAACGGGACGCGATATTTTAAATTATTTTATTTTTCAATCGCATTAACCTGATAAGGGAAACGGGTATTTATTAAATGTAGTAAAGAATAGTATTTATAATTTAAGAAATGAAATGCACCTATTCGAATATATTCCGTAACTATATATATATATAAGTTCCCTATGTTAAAATGTTCATATAATTATAATAGTTTGAAATTGTAATAGTTTTAACCGTCAACTGTAAAACATGTGACTTATGGTGAAGGCTGTACGTGTGTATGAATTCGCATCGCTTTCTCCGCTTAAAAAAGAACACTTTTCGCTAGGCCACCACGGTGTGTAGTTCGCTCGTAGATACTTATATCCTTGTCAGTTCAGGGCTAGTTAGTGTACCAATTTTATTACATTTGTTCAGTTAATCAGTATTAAAAGGCCGTGTTCACGGGGATACCCCGCACGTAGCAATAAATTGGAATACTGATAAGAAACAAACAAGAAAGGATACGCCCGAAGTCCATAGACAAAGCGAAGAAGGAAGCGGACATCTTCGCGGATCGAATCAACGCCAGCAAGTATATGCGAAGAGCGAAGAATACGTAGGTATTTGGCCAACAAACTATTATCTGGAATATTTGGTCATTTGTTCAACAAAACTATTATATGCTACGAATAAGCGAGCTCATTAACATTAAGATTCTATTTAATATTTTCTAATTCTTGTATTCACACATATTCAGTTATTTTAATATATTTGTTATTCGTTCATTTTCTGCATTTTATTTATTCAATAACAAATAAGTTTGCATTGTTGTTTAATATTATTGTCAAATTGTTAAGTATCTGTTTTCTTGATTACGTTAGGGCGATTGCCACCGACATTTTGCTAGTCAGGTTAATTAATTTATTTATTTCGCTATCAGTAACGTCCGTCGTTGTGGGTTCACAGGGAGATTTGTTAACGTAGCGTGGCGCCCAAGATTATAAACACATATTAGCACAAAATAAGACCGGTCTATCACAACAAGTAATACAGCTTACGGAGTCACTGCAACTAAGCACCCGCCAGACATAAAAAAAACTAATGGCTATGGCATATAAATGCTGTTTAAAGTTCACACAATTCCTTTTCAAACGACTCCAGATTACTCGTATAGGTTGAATAGTAACGGAAATAATAAACTTTAAACATTGACAAATAGATGGTCTTCCCCCTCCCTTATTACGACAGATACGAAAAAATACTTGATCACTAAAGAAGGTTATCTGGTATTAAATGGTCTTTCAATGGATGATATCAAAGTTACAGCTTATTCTGCGATTTTCTGAGATAATAGGAATTTTAGATTTGGACATAGCAGTTACGCCCATAGCGGTAAAATCTGGAACTTGAAAATAATTTCCAGAAATATCTCTTGGCCACTTTCATTGTCAATATTTTTTCCCGCAGATCCTAGGACAAATACTTCCCGAGATACGGCCGCTTACCTCTCTTAATGGCCCACCTTGTACATGTAGTTTTAATTTATTTCCAATACTTTCTCCAATACTTTCGCGCGGACAAGGCGGATCGACCAAAGACTCCGGGTGAGAAAAGACCGAGGTCCGAATCGAAGACAACTCCCACGACTACCGGAGCGAAAAGATCCAAGGGAGAACCCAGACCAACTGGATCTTATAGCGATACCCTGTCGGGAATCAGACCGGCGGCGATTAACAGACGCTATCCCGACACCGTGCTGACCCAGGAACAATCAGACCTGGTACAGAACACATTGGCAGACGTGCTATGCGATGCCCTGGCAAGCAGCATGGAGCCTCTGCAGTTCTATAGAACCGTGTTCAGCGCAGGGGTCCTGTGGATGACTTGTGCAAACCGCGGAACAGTCCAATGGTTGGAAAACACGGTAGCGTCCCTAGGAGAGCTTCTTCGGGAGCGACTGGAGGGAGCAGAGTTGAGGGTTGTGGACTCAACACAGCTTCCTGCCAGACCTAGGGTGCTAGTACACATACCAGAACCACAGAATGTGGAGGAGGGTACAATCAGAGACCGTCTCAAGAAGCAGAATCCTGGCCTGATGATGAACTGGATGCTGATGAGCAGGAAGGATGAGAAGGAAGGACAGCTCCTGGGCTACTCAGTGGATGACCCCTCGTTCAAAGTCCTGGAGAGGAGCCAACTCAAAGCTTTTTACAAGCTGGGAAGGATAACTTTTCGGGTGATCAAATGACCGAGCAATGACAAGAGTACTACAAGCCAAGCTTCAACATAGCAAGGCGGCTTCGGCATCCCTTGCTACGGCCACGAAGGATTGTGACGTGGTACTCATACAGGAACCTTGGATTAGACAAGGTAAGGTCTTGGGTCTGAGCGGTGCTGGCTGGGACATCCTATACGACAGAACGGCCAACGCCTCTCGAACCTGCATACGTATCCGAAAGGAGGTAAAAGTATTACCGCTAACAGAGCTCTGTTCTAGGGATTTAACTGCGGTAAAAATTGGGGGTGGGAGGTGGAGGGGTCATCGGATCGGCCTATCTACCATATGATGACCAGAACCCGCCACCTACCAGGGATGTGGAACAGCTGGTGAGATACTGCAGGGAGCGAGGACTGAAGCTGATCATCGGCTGCGACGCCAATGCGCACCACACGACCTGGGGAAGCACGGACATCAACGAGAGAGGTGAATCACTTTTACATTTCATTGTAGCAAACAACTTAGATACATTGAATGTGGGTAACAACCCGACCTTCGTTACGCGGAATAGAAGGGGGTTATTGATGTGACTATAGCCTCACAATATGTGAGTAACTTTGTCGCCGACTGGCATGTGTCTGAGAAGGTAAGCTGCTCGGATCACAGACACATATGATTTACTCTGGCAGGCAGAGTGGAGGTGAGATCCTACCGGGATCCACGGAAGACGAACTGGAAGGCCTTTCGAGCTGACCTCAGGTCTGGGCTCTCCGGGATCAATAAGAGGATAGGAAAAACAGCAGAGCTGGACATGGCTGTGGAGCAGCTAAATGACACAATCATTTCAGCCTATAATGACAACTGCCCCCTTATTTCAAGGCACTCCTCCAGGAATGTGCCCTGGTGGAGTAAGGAACTTGCGGAACTGAGGGGACAAGTTAGGAAGAAATGTAATAGGGCCAAACGATCAGGAAAGTGGGAAGAGTACAGGGCCGCTCTGACTGGTTACATCAAGAAGCTGAGGGAGGCGAAAAGGAGGTCGTGGAGGGGGCACTGTGAGGGGATTGAAAACACCCAGTACAGCGCCAGACTCTACAAAATCCTTGCCAAAGAACCTCAAGCATCTATCAGTACTCTCAAAAACCATTTGGGAGAGTACACCACAACAGGGAAGGAGACCATAAATGAACTATTTAGGGTACACTTCCCTGGCTCTGAGATCGTGGATCAATCGAGAAACATCTGGGAGGAGCGTCCAGGGCAAGAGGATGGTTGACTATGATAAAGTCAGCTATTGACTCGAACCCTGGGGTCAGACTTTATCCATTATGAAGGATGATTGACTATGATAAAGTCAGGTGGGCAAAGCCTGGGAAAGCAGGACAGGCTACGGCGAAGGCCCTAAGACCAATCAGCTTAATGTCCTTCACTATGAAGGCATTGGAAAAACTGGTGGATAGGTATATTAGGGATAATGTACTGGTGCTTTCACTTTTACACCATGTCCAGTATGCTTACCGGACAGGAGTTTTGACAGAAACAGCACTTCACAAACTAGTCAGTTTAGTGGAGGACACACTACAAAACAAGGAAGTGATGCTGGGGGCCTTCATCGATATCGAGGGGGCATTCAGTAACACGGGTTTTGATTCAATTAAAATCGCAGAGCTCTCATAGGCAGAGGTGTGGACGGCACTTGTGTCGCCTGGATAGACTCTATGCTTAGGGAGAGAGTGGTGGAAGCCTCGGTCGCAGGCGAGACTCTGGCGGCTCGGGTGGCTAGAGGGTGTCCGCAGGGTGGGGTGCTGGCCCCTCTCCAGTGGTGCATAGTCGCAGACGGGCTACTAAAGGTGCTTAACGATCACAGTCACAGGGTACTGGCCTACGCGGATGACCTGGTCATTACAGCGCAAGGCAGGCACAACACTACGGTCAGAGATCGACTGCAAGAAGCTCTGAACATGGTTAGTAGATGAACTGAGTTGGCGGGACTGAGTATCAGTGCTGATAAGACCAACATCGTGGCCTTTACCCGCCGACGAAAGCAGGATGGCCTACATCCGCTTACGTTGAAGGGGGTTACCATAGAGATAGTGGGGGATGTAAAGTACCTTGGAGTAACATTAGACTCCAAACTTACCTGGAACCAACATTTGGACAGAATTACCGGTGACAGCGTTAATGCTGGTAAGACGCACTTATGGAAAGACATGGGGGATAAGACCAGACATGCTGTGTTGGATATACAGCATGGTGGTTAAGCCAGTAATGACGTGTGCAGCTTTGGTATGGTGGACAAAGACGCAACAAAGGAACGCTATTCAGAGGCTGAGCAAGGTGCAAAGACTTGCCTGCCTAGGAATAACGGGAGCAATGCGGTCGACAACGACTGCAGCCATGGAGGCACTCCTGGACTTGCCACAGTTGCACCTGGTCATACAGGGGGAGGCAAGGATGGGGGCATACAGGCTGCAACACACAGCGACTCCGAAAAGGGTCAATACAAATCATATGTCGATAACTGAGCATGTGGGAAAGGGGGTGTTGGAAATGCGCACCGACCACATGCCAGTAAGGCATAGGTATGGGAATCACCTCCACGGTGACTATAGCGGACGGACGGGAGGAGGCTGGCAGGTATGCACTGAGAATCAAAGAGCAAGACTTAGTCTGGTACACGGACGGATCTAAGACGGCTAATGGTACCGGTGCAGGGATATGCTCTCAGAATGAGGGCCACAGTTACACACTGAGTAGCAGTATGCTTCTGTGTTTCAGGCGGAAGTATATTATGCTATTCTCCAATGCGCACACATAATGAATGTGAAAGCGGTGACCAACAGATGAATCCAGATCATGTCTGATAGCCAAGCGGCATTGAAGGCGTTATTAAGCCGGAAGGTCGCAGAAGGCAGAATCTATTTGGGATAACGAAAGGAGACCCAGAGATATACCTTACCCACTCGGTTAGGGACCTGTACAGGTTAGTGGAGGGGACTACCGTACTAGAGTGGGTGACTTGAACAAACATATGTGGCACAATAAGCCTGATGGCTGCGGTGCCTACCAGTGACTATAGGACGGACGGGTCTGGAGAGAAAAGAAATACTTTCTCACCAACCCTGTAAAACGCGGAGTGTCTGATACATATGGCCACGATGCAATAATTTAGGAAACGTTCTCATGTATCACAGTGAGAGCTAACGAATAAGAAGAACTGAGATTGGAAATCCTAAATATTTAAATTTCAATACAATTTCTATTCGTTATGCATGCATAGTTAGGATGTTTATATCTTCCGATAACAATGATATATATTTTAGACGACTAGCGACTTGGGCCATTATGAAGCCAAAAAATAATAATTTCCATTACTGTTACAATAGACAGAATATGTGAATAGCCGCAGTGGTTAGGCGACTGACTATCGTTGTGGCGGAACGATAGGAGCCGGGCTTGAATTATCTGGAGGGACGGTGACATTTTTTCAGCGAGTTGAAATCCGAATCGACTTACCATTGACTGTTGAGAGCAAAGTGATTAACAGCGCGGCATTATGAACGGCGGTATGATAGTGTCACACACGAACACAATTTACACACGCAAAAACTACACCGCGAGATTTGCAATGATAGCCATACAAGTGATACAGCTTATGGAGTCACTACTACTAAGTACCCATCACACATAAAAAAGTACAATAATTAAAGAATTCAACATTTACGAAAAAATTATAAAAAAATAAGCAAGTTGCTTAAAGCTTTAAGGAAAGGCGTTACTATTTCTGAAGAAACATTAATCATAAAAATGGTACAAAGTAATAATTAAGAGGGCTTCCGGATTTTGACAACTTTATAGCAGCGTAAATATACACAGTACAAAAATAAACAAAAACAAAATAAAGGTAAGTACAAGTGTGAGTGATTTTTTTAAGAGCAAAAGTGTGTAGGAGCCCAGGCGGGACACATTGAGTTAGCGTGACCTTCTGGCACGTCTACTTCCTTTTGCTCCTGACAAAGTCACTTACATTAGTGGCGAAAGGTCGAGTTTAGTACGTTCTCTATATATGTTTTTGAGACCCGGACCGTGGAAGACTTAGATATCATCTAGTAATAATTAACTTTTGTTACGCACTGCAACAGAAAACTAATAGTAAAATAAGTAAATGTAGGAAACATACAATACATATATGAAAAAGTATAAGTGGTGAAAAATATGCTTGGACAAGATTTGAAAATGTTGTAAAAGAATGCTTCAAGTACAAGATAGATAATTACAAAGTAGTGTAGTACAAGAACTTCCAGTAGTATATTACTCAGAAGTTACTTTTTACGTTCCCTCCCTGTTTTTGGACACCAGGACCTTGAGAGATATGGGCGATGAGTATAAAGACTGATATACTCAGTATGAAAATCTGTTACCATAGCAGTTGCAATCCTCGTGTATTAGCAAATTAGTCTTGAATGCCTAAGAGGGGTCAATTCCATGATAAATACATATATAGCTTGTTTTTTAGTTTTATTGCCTGTAGTATCAAGTAGTTGTCATAAAAACCTATTCATATCAATTAATCTATAATGCAATATTCCTCCTATGGAAATTAAAGAAAATGTCGAAAATGCCAAGAGAACGTTCTTGTGGCATAATTTTGTAGGTCAATGGCTGCCTAATTAACATGAAGGAGGCGCTAAGGCACTAAAACCGCTAAGGCACTAAAAAGAAGCCTGTAAGTTTGCATAGTTCGAGCCAAGTGTTAATAATCCGAGTTGATCAACTATTGTTATTCTGTCAGACAGTTTGCGCTAGGTTCTCTCTGTTCCGTGCATATACATATGTAGGTACATATATGTAAAATCGAGTAGTAGGTTGTATACTTCTCTAATTTAAATACATTTACCTCTTAAAAAATAAATTAGTGTGCCGTGAAATTCAATTTGAGGTTTAATAAGTTAAACAAGTCTGATTAAGCACGGGCATTGACCGCATGAAATTAGCAAGAATTTGCCAGATCGCGCAGTGCACTGTTCAATCTAGGTGAATGTATGCACTCACATCTTATATCTGCTGCCAATTAAGGAAATTGTGGTGTACTCTGCCCTACTTCTAGAAAATGGACATGAAAACTATGGACTGTATACTACACGATACCGACGAAGTTAATATAACATTTAGCATGTACATATGTAGCGACTATAGGTCTAGAGGTGCATTGATATTGTTTCTTCTCTTAGGGCCATCTTCTACTTTTATAGATACCCAGGGCAGAGGAAATGAGCGAGAAAGTGAATCATTCGCGGCGATGTAATTGTTTACTTAACACACTTTAGAACACATCTGTTATTGACGTTAGCTTGCTTTTCTTATTTTAATATCCAAAGCAGTCTTGGTGTATAGTATTTTACATTTTCAATAGGAATCTTTATCAGTCTTGAACAATAGAACTACAAATTTGTAAATTTCATCTAAACCCCACTTGATTTAAATCACGAGTTCTTTCATCAGAAGTTTTCAAAGGTACGTGGAAATTGCTCATAAAAATGTTAATTTGCGTTCGGTGAAAAGTTTCGATAATCTCTAACAATATTATGTATTCGTGAATTAAGGCATATCAGCTGGCTTTTATATTTATGGATTACGTAGGAGAGCAACGATGCAAACAACAAAGATCTTGTTTCCTATAAAGTTAACTTACTTGTCAATACAGGTATTACGCCCTCTCACAATATCATTCACCATTTTTTAATCACGCGATAAAATGGTCCTATAACTATAACTATATAGAAGTCTTAAAAGCCACAACAGCTACAACAGACATTTTCAAAGAAACCAACGAACTAAACGTACAACAGCTAATTAAACGAAGTAATCTGCTACAAATATATAAAATTGAAAAAAAAATAAAAATGAACAGCTCAATAATAAACTCCAAATACATACATTCACACAACACTAGAAGACAGTCCGCCATAAGAACAAACAAAATAACTGTAACAAACAGAAAACAATACCAACTACCGAAACCATAAACCTATATAATAAATTACTAAAACAAGTAAAAAGTTTCCACTACTTACAACATACCAGCAAAATAAAGCCAAAGGAAGACAACAATGCCAACAGTGCCCTCGATACCGTTAACCCGAGACCAGCTTTATAGCACATCAGCCCGTGGTGAGGTCAGAGGACGGGAACCAGACAACGGTACAATAAACTATATTTATATGTATATTTATGTACCCCATAGTTAATAAATTAAATATCACCTAAAAAATGGTTGCCTTCATGATATTAACAATCGTGTTACACATTGCAAAACATATTCTGAAACTACTTGTCGATTTAAACATACCATTTAAGAATTATGTAAATATATTAAAACTTATTTTCGTTTATTTTATTTTCGTTTGCGAGATAATATGCGGTGCTTGCTTAGATTTTGTCATTGCAAGACGTTTTCAGAAATTACAAGATATATATGTGTGTATTATTTATGACATTAAGTAATCTATAAGGGAAAAAGAGGAAGTTTGGGCCAGGCGACACAATCAGTTACCTACTCCTTTTGAAACCTAAGATATAATAGCAACAACATAGCTTTCTCTCTATATGTAAAAGTTTATGTGTGAATCAGTAGTAGTTTGTAGTAGTAGAAGTAGTGTGTTTACAAAAATAATTTTTTCTTTGACCTTATAGTTTTGGTAGTAAAAACTGTACGAGAGCGACCTGAAATGTTTTCGGAATCAACAAGAAAATGGGTGTATGATATTGAAGGCTTCCACGGTCTGAGTCTCTGCTATGAGGGCTTTCGGGATTTGACCGCGTCATAGTAAAGTACATATATACATACAATACAAAATAAAATAAAACAAAAATGAAAATTAAAAATAAAAATACAAAAAATATATATACAACTAACTCAAACTCGACATTTCGCCACTAATGTAAGTGGCTTCTTCAGGAGCAAAACTAGGTGGAGAGCGCCAGAAGGCCACGGTAACTCGACATCTCAACCACGCTAGAGGCGAAAACCTTCTGACCAGTCAGAAGAAGCCACTTACATTAGTGGCGAAACGTCGAGTTTGAGTAGGTTGTAAATATATTTTTTTAATTTTTGTTTTTAATTTCCATTTTTGTTTAATTTTATTTTGTATTGTATATACAGGGTCGCTGATATGTATGGAAACGGTCGATTATTGTGTAAAATATACGAGATACCGGAAAAAGTTAAATACAAAAGTTTTAGAGTTTTTAAATGCTTATTAGCTAAGAATAATTTTAAGTATACAGGGTCGGTGGTAAAGTCGTGGCACGTCAAAGTTACATTTTTTAAATGGAACTACCTGTATATTATTAGATAATTCAATTCCTTCTTCAATTTTAAGTAAAAATTGTAATACACATAATGTACCTAAATCCAACCCTTTCCGAGTTATCGATCTTTGAAAATATTACTTAAATAAAATCTAGGTACCTAAGTAGGCCATGACGCACCTTAAAAATGTCATAGCACCTTATAAAATATGACTGTAAACCTAAATTTTACAATTTCATACTTGTTTTTTTCAATACAAGCGATACATAGATTTTATTTAAGTAATATTTTCAAGTCGATAACTTGGAAACGGTTGGATTTAGGTGCATTATGTGTATTACAATTTTTACTTAGAATTGAAGAAAGAATTGAATTATGTAATAATATACAGGTAGTTCTGTTTAAAAAAATGTAACTTTGACGTGCCACGACTTTACCACCGACCCTGTATACTTAAAATTATTTTTAGCTAAAAAGCATTTAAAAACCCTAAAACTATTGTGTTTAACTATTTCCGGTATCTCGTATATTTTACGCAATAATCGACCGTTTCCATACATATAGCGACCCTGCATATGTACTTTACTATGACGCGGTCAAAACCCGGAAGCCCTCATAACAAAATTGGTGTAGTTTTTTATTTTCGATGTTGTCTCCTCGAAGATCAATACAATTTTTCAAACGGTGCTCCAGTCTCTTCAAGCCGTCGGAAAATTAAGATGTTTCGAGATCTGCAAAATAATCATCTGTAGCGGCGATGAGCTCCTCATTTGAGGCAAATCTCTTTCCTGCCAGCGAATTTTTCAGGTTTGGAAACAGGAAAAAGTCACTGAGGACTTGGTGAATATGATAAGGGACTAATCCGTAGCGCAACTTATTCAATTTGGACACGACGATGCGGGATGAATGAGCCAGTGCATTGTCGTGGTAGAAAAGTACTTTTCTCCGCTGTAAACGAGGCCGTTTCTCCTTAAATAGGTACTGCATCGAATTTTTTTTTTGGAATCCCAAAAAATGGTCGCCATGACGTTTCTGGCAGATGGAACGTCTTTATGGTCTTTATTATCTTCGGAGCTGATTCGCTCGGAAAAGTCAACTGTTTCGACTGTTCCTTGGTCTCCAGTATGTAGTGGTGGATTCAAGTCTCGTCCACCGTTACGAAACGCATGAGGAAATCCCTTAGATTGTGTTGAATCCTGGCCAGACACTCCTCCGAAACGGTCACTCGATTTCGTTTTTGCTCTGGTGTGAGCAAACGCGGTACTCATTGCACCGAAAGCTTTTTCATGCCCAAACTTTCGTATAGGATATGGCCACCGCGTTCCTCTGAAATGCCTGTTATTTCTGCTATCTCTTTCAGCTTGAATCGGCGATCGGCTAACACGACATCATGAATCTTGTCGACCATTTCATCGTTGGTAGCGGTTCTTGGGCGTCCACTGCGTGGTTGATCACTTGTGCTTGTGCGGCTACGTTTGAACTCGCTCAACCAGAAGCTGATGGTCGAAAATGATGGAATAGATCCGCCGTGAACCTCTAGCAAAATATTTCGAATTTCCGTGGGCGTGTTTTCAACCATCAAGAAGTGTTTTATTACTGCACGAAATTCCATTTTATCCATTTTTTGCAAAATCGCCTGACTTGTTACAGCACACTCTGAAATAACAACTATTGACAGTAGACGTCTGAAATGTTGATAGTTGCTATAAAAAAGGTTGCCCTTGCCGACCAATAAATCCACTTCAACCTTCGTGCGCCATCTCTTGCCGATTCCGGAAACATATCACGTCGCTCTCGTATTTTTGTTGGTACTCTAAATTCGAATTGTTCTGCAATATCATAAATCATGCTGTGTGGTCCGCTTGAATGTGCCTCGTTAAGTTGCATACTCCAAAGTTTCTCAAACTTTTACAAAAATAAATGTTACTTTGACAAATCGTGACATGTAAGGTAGTATTGTTTTTGCAACAACGAATTATAACAAGAAAGCAAATAGTATTAATATTAACGAAGATAATATGAAGAACGCTATACAAGCTGTTTATAGCGTCTAATTGTCTGAACGTGACGCATCGGTGTCGCGTATTATTAAAAGACGCACTTTACAAATTAGAAGTAGAAAATTAAAATCTAAATATAGTCGCGACAAAATAATGTATTGACGACTTAGGTCACGAAGGTCATAATGAAGTCATAAAGAGTGCCACTTATTCTAGTAAATATATTGCTAGCCAATTCTTCGTCACACAACAGGAATACGAACTAAATATAAAAGAACCTGTTCATTTATGAATTACAGGTTAATCTATAAGAGTATTCGTGTAACTCGTAAAACTAGAAACATTTTTTCAGTGCGAAACCTATATTAAGCTGCTTAAAAGTTTTATGAAAAGCAGGAAGTATGAAATCAGACGTGGACTGTTTATATTCATACCGCTAAGAACACATATGTACTTATTATTTATCTTATCTTTTTGTTGTATTAAAGAGAAACAATGGCCATGATACCTGTATTAAAGAAACTAGTAAAAGTGATAGAGCTGGTATATTAATAATCCATAATAATATATAATCGATATAATAAATAAATATAATCGATGTGAATGAATCATCTACATTCATACTATCAACTTATACATTATCTTCAGTTGCAACACAAACTGTGACAATATACGGCCGTTTGCACCGTCCCTAATTAAATCAAGTTAAGCTATAATTAAATTAAATCTTACTTAAATCGGAGTTTTAGTTGCACGGAGATGTTAACAAAAGATATATGTATTTTTTGACCTTTATGTACTTATCTTTTAATTCCTGATTTATTTCCACTTAGAGGTCAATAAAACAATAAATAATTAAATACCAATTTATTCCATAACATATAATAATATGTTTTCGTTAAATAACTTCTTCAGTGGAAGAAATTGACATTTAATATATGTTAAATTACTAATAATATAAATATAAATTGCCATGCCTATCAACAAAATTATCTAAAAAACAAACAATTCATTGATATATCGAATTTTAATTATATTCACAAGTAATAATGAAGGAATAATGATTTAATACAACAATTGAATACAAGAAATTGAAATGATTTAAATTATTCGTATATCAATCTATTTTTTGTCAAGCTCTAACAATTGTTAGAGCTCCTCCTCTTTGACTAATTTAATTAATATTTAATTTTAATTATAATTTAACTTGATTTAACTAGGGACGGTGCAAACGGCCGATAGTTTTCTAGTAAACAACAGTTGAGGAAAAAGGTGCTGTTAATAAATAGAAAAATATAACATCATAATGTTACATCGTTTTATCATTCCATACCAAATATGTATTTATTATAATAATAAATGTTAATTTCAGAGTAAATTTTGTGGACTCAGGTTTGAATGCAAATACTAAACCTGTTTTTTTTATCTTCAATTAACTTAGTAATGGCGTCCGTAAGTTTCGCAAACCCAGCGCGAATATATTAGTTGTAACTTTAACCTGGTAAGGCGTTCGTCTCTATGTATGATAATAGAATTTCAGTATGCAGTTATCGTGAGGTCTCAAAAATCAAACCTTTGCTTAAAAGCGGTTGTGAGCAGTCAATCTCAAACTATAAGCCAATAGCTTTACTGGGTTCATTTTCTAAAATATTTTAGAAAGTAATGCCTTAAATCAGAAGTAAGCTATGACATACTTTAAATCATAATTTAAATTAAACGCGAATTTGTATGTGTACGCTGCTGGAAGGTGAACCTTATTAGACTATATTTTTAACATAAAAATTTCAAATCAATACCTTTAGCGATTTACAAGAGCAAAAATCTATTTTTTTCTTTGAGTGTGGCCCTTTGAAAAGCATATCAAACTTTCTTCCACTCACGCCGATTCGGTCATTTTCGTTCGGTCTAGATATTCTTAATATCCAACTATACGTCTCAAGGGGCATTTACGAATAGAACCGAATGAGCATGAGCGGAAGAAAGTTTGATAAGCGCTTCAAAGGAAAAGACATTAGTTAATACACACTTTATATCATGATAACGTAATTGATGCAGAAATAGTAGAAACAAGAAAGCCAGGGCATTATTTAGAATGATACTAACGGTTGAATAGAAAATTTAGATACATGTGCAATGTATGATGTCGCTTGAAATACTAAAACAACATGGCGGATTCGCAAACAATTTACGCGGCTAAAAATCCCGGTATAAAATCCATAACCGAAGAGCATGTGAAAAACGCTGGATGGAAGTAAATGTTCCTACTTCAGTGCGTGAAAGAAGACAAGAGGTTGCTGGAGCATCTCAGCCGACAAATTGAGACGCACTTATAATCGAACGAAAAAGAAAACGATGTCACTTGTGTCATACTGACAAAAATCTACTATTGTTGTGCTATTGTTTCAACCGCCAAATGTTTGCAATGTCTGTAACAAATAAATGTGTTTTGAATTGACTGGCATATATTTTTTGTCCCATTACTTATAACATTGTCTTCAGTATACAATACTTTTACTTTTGCAATATATGTTTCTAAAACTTTTTTATCTTAATGGTTATTATTCTACTGTTAGTGCTATTGTTAGTGTATCAGAATACAAAGCTATTACTAGAGCGCTGATTAAGAGTTAAACTAACGACACTTTCTAGTGATGCGACAGAAAGACGGCTTGTTGCATTTATTGGCAGCATCCAAATATGGAAACACAAATGAGCAGCTTCTGTAAATATTGTAAAAATGGTTTCACTGCATTTATGAAACTGCTAAGCTGAATGCATCTATTATATATACATAGAAAGGAATTCATTTGATTTTGCAAGTATTTTGAGCATAACATAGTGTAGTCTTATTGTATAGGTGATTTAAAAGGTATATTTCTTGTTTTAATTGAACTAGGATTAGAACTAAACCTAAGGCATGTTAGTTATACAATAAATAGCAATACTATCGGTTCTATTATTGTTATTTGTGTAATAAGTATCAAAATAACAATTGAACTATAAAAATTGTTAGCATAAAATCGTTCTCTTCAATGAGTCTATCCGCTGTTGCTTCAAATTACTTCTTCCAATCTTGGCGCTATAAACTGCACTCATGTATGGGAATATTCGTCACTCACTTCTTCCCATTCCCACACAATTTGCTACAACAGTAAATTTCTGTCTCTTTATTTCATGTCCTCACTCTGTTTTCTATATAATCCCATAAGTTTCAAGTAGATTAAGGTGTGAGCTTCGCTCCGGCTAATTTAATACTTACCTATTGCCAGTAATCCATCAGTTAGACGACATTAGTAATGAGGATGAGGGAGTTGTTGTGTTGGAATGTAAACCGATCATAAAGAGATGTTACCGATGACAACGTAATATCGTAGAGAAAATATACATATATAGAGAGCCCATTGAATAGGCAAATTAGGCGACATAAAATTTCTGGTAAATCTTTGTGTATTACCCAATAATGTGCTGGTATCTGGTGGTAGAAAGCAGAAATAATAATAATAATAATAAATGATTATACTATACACTAAGAATGAAACTAAACCATACCGAATTTATTTCCAACTGTAATTGGAAAACTAAACGAACAAAACTGTGAATGAAATAACTCCACTCATAACTATGCTATCAAAGTGATTTATTACCTACTGTCAATAAAAAATGGTATTGCCCTTTTAAAAAAACTTTAAACATAATTCAGACACGAGTATTTCTATCTTATAAATGACTTGGTTTTTACTCTAGGTATACCTATATATTACGCCTTAAAACTGTAGTAATATTTTGCGACATAATTACTTTACTCTTCCAAACATCTACGCCGATTATTTATATATGCATACAATACGTTTTTGAGTCTGTTTATTTTGTTTTATCTAAACAGAACTTCACGGAAATCCCACGATACAATAGCGTTTGTATTTTTAGTTTTTTCGGGAAAGTTTGATTCTTTACTCTCTTGGAATATTACTTTCAGTTATAAAATACTTTATAGGAGTAATTCATGGTGTTTCAAGTTTTATGTATATTCGTTACTTTATAGAATTTCATGTATTTATGTATTTATTACTTATAACAGTTATAACTGGAGTTCCGGATTCATAATTTCTTTATATGTATTTGTGTAGTTTTCGGCGTGTTTTTATATCATAGACACAATCGGTGTATTCATCAAATCTTCGGAAGCACTACTCAGGAATTAAAAAAATTTTAGTTTACATCTTCGGGTCTACATTGCAAATACATATTTTAAGATATAAACTTGAATATAAAGTCTGGCATTAAAATAAAATATATTATTTCATGACCATCTGTGCAAACACAAAATTGGATGTATAAGTTTTCTGTGTATTTTTTCTTTGTCAGGTCTTGATTTTACACATTTATTCATACGTTTTTATATATACGTCTTTTAATAAGGTTCATACCTTTGGTATATACATATTTTGTTGGAATTTATATGACTGAGATTGTATTCATTTTCTTTCTAAATCTAAATAATAAAATTTATTATTAAATATGAATGTTAATACCAGCTATAGGTATTATTTTATTACGGTTAATACTAAAAGAATATTTGAAAATACACCACAACATCTACCATGACCTTAATTCCAGGAGCCGGTGCTGCTGTTAGTTTTGGATGTAGCCGTCCTTTCCTCCAGATCCACAATGGCGTGCCCAAAAAATAGCATTGCATGTGCTCTCTAAATATATTCTCTCCCTGGTAATATTCTCCCATACATCCCTGTATTGTAGCTCGGTCAAGTATCCATTAATACCTCAAATAGTATACTATGTCCTGCGTATGATATCCACCCCTATATCCAGCCCCTATGGTGGCTGAAGCCTAGAGATATGAGGACGGCGAATTACTCGTGTATGAATGTTTGGGGTGTTTTGAAAAGTCGAATCGCCCAATAACTTATGGCAAAATTTATTCCGTCTTGTCGATTACGCTTGAAAAGATCTGTTTCAACAGCAGCACGATAGCTTTTTAAGGACACCTGCTCTCAACCGTTTTCTCACTATAATTATTGAACCAGGAGAGGCAGTGGCGGCAAAGATTGCATTGGAAATTGTAAAGGCATGTTCTGCATAAAACTGTCTTAATGTAGTATCTTGATAAGCAGTTGTACTTTATTTTGAATGTTTTGGTTTGTTTGCAACTGTGTACGACATTTGCGATGTTCTCTTTAGAGATAAAATAATATTAGGATTTAAACTAAATTCACGAGCTATAGCACTTACACCCTTAAGATACTCATGCTCATCCTGATATGGGTCATAGGAGAGCTTTTCTATGCCACTGTCATAAAATTTGTTATGACTGTCTTTTCTCATAGTCTAGAGACTTTTTTTCTAATAATTTTAACCATAATTAAAATTCTAAAAGAGAAATTTTAATCTAATTTAATTAAGGAAAGTGAAATTATCAACCTACCTCTCTATGCGACGATGTCTGTTCTATTATTTCAGTTAATATGTTATGCTTTTTTCAGTTCATAGATCGTTTTAAATATGAATTGCAGGTTCTTCCTCCTAGTTTAAAAACTCATTTTATCGAATGATATTCAGTTCGACCGTATGAATAAAATATAGCTAACGCTAATCACCTTTTTAAATATTAATCGTAAATACTTCTGTTTATTTTGTGTACCTTTGGAACAAACTTATAACAGATAATAGTTTGTCAAAAAACAGTGATAAGAACTTTATTCCCTTCAGACCCTTTGTAAGAAATTAATCAACAATTGAGTCATATTTTATTTGTTTAATTAACATGTTTTCCGCCTAATTGAGTATACTCTTCCGTCACTATGACATATTACATGTAATGTAAAATTACACCCACTAGTATGGTAAATGATAAATAGAAATGAAATACACACACGTTCAGACAATTTACGTCAGTAAATAATTATATGTGTAACCAGTGCTGAAAATAGCTATACTTGCCTTCCGACTATTAGCATATGAAGCGAAGAAGACATAAAGTGGCGGTAATAGAATTACGTCCATTTCAGTGAAATCGATAACTATTTAATATACGCTGTAGTGAAACTGTCGTTAACCGGCCATGCATTAAACTGCCTTTAATAGATCTGATGTCATTCCCTTATAACACACATTCCTTATTTTAAAAACGAGATGCATATAAAACTGTATATTCCGAATTTGTGAAATCAAAAAGAAAGTTATTCGATGTATGATCAACATGTGTCTTCGTCGAACATCAAAATTATGTATCACAACATTTTATGTAAAAAATACGAATGAAGTCTTACACTTAATATTTAATATTAACTTTAGTAATTTTTTGCGATGCTCTTACTAGTCTTTACAAAATTCTTTAGGATTTTCTTGTTTACTCCTAACCTTTTCGGTAAATTTGTATTATTGCAATATTTCACAGGGACTGTTGACTACTTGAATCCATTTCTTTAAACCTAATAACTCTATAACCCTATAACTTAGCAATCTTATGATTAATGGTGGCATATTGATACCACATGCATGGCCGGAGAACCTTGAATTACAAATTAGTATACAGTCGTGTCATGTATAAGTATGACACGATCGGTGAGCTCGCTTAACCGGCCCATGTTTTTTTTTATAATTTAAATTGAATGCAAAATAGCATGCGTACGCTGCTGGAATATGTATCGAATTTTCCATCACTACTATGATCCTTAGAGTAAGACAGGAAGGTGAATTCGCTTTCTCACACATATTTGCACGTCATTTGTAGTTGTGTCACAGAAAATGAAATCCAGATTTCATTCCCGATCGTACATGTTTCTTAAAAGATTCTGCTCCTACCTGCACCTAAGGTACCTTCTCGCGGTGTACATCGGGTAACGCTAATGCCGACGATCTCACCTTTGTTTTATCGGGTTAACAGGGTAATGAGCTTGAAGTGGTTGGTTTTTTAGTTTACAGCTTCATTCAAAACGTTTCGGTGTTTAATTGCTAAGATTACGGGGTCTTTCAGTTGGGTATCGGTTATTGGTAACGGGGTTACAGGGTTACGAGGTAATGAGGTTATAGGATTTAATTAATTGATTGTTTTAGTTAACGACTTGAGTTAAAACGTTACAATGTTAAACCCCGTGTTAAACAGCTTAGATTATGAGGTCTTCTGAAGTTATGCCGAAACGCGGACGTGCTGGCGTTTTTTTGACCTCGGATTCAAATTCAGCAACGCCAAAATATGCAGTAAACATGGGTTGACGCTCAGACTCAAAACAAGATTTGTTGTATGGCTGTGTGATTAAATAGATTTAAACATATAGACGAACATTATTTTCACCAAACATTAAAATTAACATAAAGAATTACATGACCCCATTATATCAAACCAGCATCTCAGTTATGCTAGCTTGATGTAATTCACAACTTTAGCTTATTAGACGTACTGGGAAGAAGATTGTACCTTAAAGCATATATGACTATTTTAGGAAAACGTGGAATACACGGAATTTAAGAACAATGTGATTTATAGACGAGCAATCCGATAAGAATATGCCAATTCTGTCAGACAATGACGTTATATTTATTAACGACAACTGTACGACCGTTTAGCAATCCAGTACAGTTTAATATAAGACTTATTGATTTCTTTAATTTGGTACTTTAATCTGTACTATAATCTGTATTGTACAATAAGTGCGCCCATAAACTAATTCTAAACTCACTCTCCCTATCGGTCGATGTTAGCAGTATTACCATCAGTTTTCAACAAGACACATCGGTAACAGTACATACTGACAATTTGTTGGTGGTTCCTGCAATATACCATAAGCCCCTAAAACAGGCATTGCTTCATGTTTTCAATTTATTATGGCATGCTACTCTATTATATGGAATCATAACTAAACTGCATGAGAATTCAAGACATCTAATTGGACTGACAATCTAGGAATTGTTCAAACCAGATCAGTATCTACTGTAACCGACGAATCTTGCTTACAACCAGTGGTATTACTTCCTCCAATAGACGAAGCGGGTTTAGAATAAGTTTACTGTTGTAATCGATGCACACGACAGGTTCGAATAGCAAGAAGCAATGAGTGCCTAATCTATTTTTATCGCTCTTGCTTAGTAGAGTGATTTCTGTAATACATCACGAGCGCCTACTAGAGACATTTTAAGAGAACATAGTTTATGGTTTAGTATTTGGAAGGTTTTGAAATTACTCGAAGGAAGTTTCCCAGACGTCGATAAATAAACGGGTCTAAAAAGTAATTATGCAACTCTAAATCCCAATACAGTCGGAGATTCCTCTAGTACCAAATATAATGGCAAAATCAAGTGCCCGTCTACGGAAATGGCTCGCTATATACCAATCCTCTACACAATATGGTCGAACCGTATGGAAATTGAGAGTTATATGGTCAATACATTATTTTTTAAATTCATGTGCTATATACATTTTATGCATTTAAACGGTTTCTACAAACAAACTTAGAGTATCGAAAGTTTAGTACAATTTCAAGTTAACAAAAATAGAAAATCTTCAAAGACTTGAAAATGTTCGGACGGTTGTTTTTGGTGTAGTGTAATGCCTTCTTTAGCTTAGAGTAGTGCTTTTATTCTCAAAAGGTATAGTTGCTACGAGCCTCTGGCATTCTTTTTCAGAGACTAATTTTAATACAAAGATTCGGTGTAATGCTTTGGGGATTATTCATCAATCACTGCTTATGCTACATATTCTCATTATATTGAGGCCTCAGCTGCTTGAGGGCCAGTCTAATATGTCAATCTCAGTATCAGCAAACCATTTCTTTCTTGATTTGGCAGTACGTCAAGATGTTGAAAAATTACGTTACGTTCATTTCGATACAACTCCTCCATGATATGCAGCGCTAAGCTACAATTTCGTATGAAAATTTAACTGTGCATGTTAAACAATCTCTATGAACCGCCTGTGATTTCCTCATAACTACAAGTTCCCAAACTGATATCAGCAAAAATAGAAATGCAAGTAAGGTTTCATTTTTATTACATTCAATTATTAACTGTTTAATGTCAAAATATAGAAACATCTTCATTGCAAGAATAGTTTTGTTCTGCTGGATAAAAAAATTATATATCCAAAAGATGGCGTGCTTATAATAATCACGTCGTTAATTAATTTAAGATATCCTTTGACGGTGGTTGCACCACCAAATCGGACAGCTAGGCCACTAAAAATGGTTTCGTAGTTACAATAAACTACCGTTGGGATTTGTAAAGTTTTATATGACTAATATAAATTTCGTTCTAGTACGCCAATTCGTATGTAAATAAGTATCTATGTTTAACTCTCCCCCCAAAACTAATTGCTTACGAAAGTACACACTGTAATTCTTGTAAATTATTGTTAATGCGCAGCAATAAATCTTCAATTTAATGCATGGTGACAGAAAGAAAAGTTCTAATAGAATAACTTCAACGTTATAGTGTTAAAGTTAACGGAAAATTAAATCACCACTTCCGTTTCTGTGGCTTTTTCTTGAAGAACAAATACGTGAATGCGAATTGGTATATCAATAAATAATACTTTCCACGCCGGACGTTGACATATAACTTCAAACAAGACTAATTGCCTGTCATCTTAAATAATCAATAGTAAACATGGGTGGATAGGTACTTAAAGGAAACGATAAATGAGAAAAAGTATTTGAGTTTCACACTCAATAAGTACCACTTTCATTCAATACATTGCTTAGTGATTAGCTCTTTGCGTAAAAAATAATATTCAACTGAGTGTAATTAGTTGAAGTTTCAATAAATTTTCTTTATTAATTAAGTTGTATGGTAGATTATTTCGCTCGGCAGTAAAATTTTAATTTTTAAACAATTACTTACCTTCATTGTATCTAAATTTCGAGTGTTTTGGTGTCAATTTGAAAAGGCTTAATTTTGTCATTAATAATCTTAGTAACCATTTGAACAATTTACACACAAAACTACACTGCGAGAGTTGCATTGACAGCCAGACAAGGAATACAGCTTACGGAGTCATTGCAACTAAGCACCCACCACAAAAAAACAATAGAAATAGTCGCTATTAAGCTCCAATTTAGCCTAATGTAACAATAGGGTCAACATTATAATACAAACTACACATTTTTATAAGTTCCACAGGAATTAAAGTTATTAAATAACTTTAGACTAATTTATGAATAGCGATTATATTTTTAACCCATCAAGTTTCAATTCTTTACTAATTACCTTTTTAGTTTTTATGTTACATAGGCAATTAATACACTATATCGAAGATTATTTTATACTCAAATAATCAAATGCTAAATAGGTGCTGTTCTAATGCGCTCATTGATTATACCAAATAGTCGCTTATATTTTTAGCAGCTTGGAGAAAGAGAGGAAATATTTTTCTCCATGATATGGTATTACATATATCTGAAGAAGGCGAAATTAACATCATATTTATAGAACACTAAACACTTTAACCCGTTGAACACCAAACAAAGACTACGTCGCACGTCTTTGACTTGAAACTTGTTATCTCTGGTACTATAGATCATCAATTCATCTTGTACAATGGACTATTAAAGTAAGGTATAAATATGATAAGTTCTTCACTGGATCTCTTGGTGCAGAAGTAGAACACTAAGTCAAAGACGTGCAGGTAGGTCTTTAGTGTGTTTGAGCTTATATACAACAATGTAGTTTCAATCACTAAATTATACTGCATAAGCTAGTGTATTGACAAAATATGTAAGTGTATACATACACACAATATTTCTTTTTCTGAAACTTGCCTTTTAAACTGGAAAACATTTTTTTTCCAGCTATACTCGTAATACGACATGCACGTTATGCAATAAGAGATTTCGACTGTCTTTTAGTGGACATTGCACGAGATAATTCAATAGTTTGCCGAAATATATGTAGTAGCACATATGTTAAAATATGAGTTAGTGACTTAAGTTAAACAATATTTATGGTGTAGTACTCCAGCTACAGGTATCTCACTTAAAACAAGGCAGCTGGTGCATACTTCCAATATAGAGGCCGTCGTCCATAATTTAGTCGAATGACCTACACACACATATGTTAATATAGTGCCGGTGTTTAAACATTTTTTCCACAATCGACGAATGTCATAATATATGCAGTTTAGTTTGTAATATAATATTGACCGTTCAATTAACTAGATTAATTAGAGACCATATTTATTGCAAGCACAGACTTGATTGAATTATTGAAAATAATCTTATGTCGAAAGGAAGTATCGACAGTACAATGTTAGTCCAACAGCATAATTATACACGTATTTATAAGTTTTCTGTTAAATACGCCACTAAAAACGTTTTTATAATTTCCAAATGGTTTTTCCTATGCTTTAATATGTATGTCCAACGTTCTGTTCCTTAAAATTAAATTAATGAATTAATGTCTATTGTCCACATTCGAGTTAATTCTCAAAGGCACTTTGTTGATTGTAGTACTTAAGTAAGGTATGAATTAGTGCTTGGAATACCGAGCTAGCCCTCAACTAGTATGTAAGTTTATCTTCACATTGTATTATGCTTTGAAGCTTATATTATTGTACATCAACTTTAGATTTACGTTCTGAGTATATATGTAAATGAAATTTCAATGCTTAAGGCAGAAATAAACAAAGGCCTATTGATTTATTTAATCACATGCTGCTACCGTCACTATTCTGGAGTCATCTATAGCTGTAGATTGAATTGTTTACCTTGCACATCATACTCGTGATGGTTCTTAAATAAGCAAATTATCTTTCCTCGAGGCTTGTAAAGACTGCTAAATAAGATGTAATAAAAGACCAAAGCAATTTAATTTCTAATAATAGTCTATTACAAGTTTCCAATTGACTTATTATTATTATTATATTCATTTTCAAAGAGATATACATAGCATTCCAATGAAAACGAGCCATTAAATAAGTCGAAAATATTTATAATTACGAAAAAACGCTGAGACACATCGATATTATTGTTTGAAGGCGTAAACTCTTTCACCAATACGGCAAGTTCATGTTCTGCCTCCCCTCCAGCCTCTAGCCAGTACCGAATATTAAAATTTCAAATGGCATTACGTCATATTATGATATTTTTCGATATTACATACTACTACTACCCTTAACACTTTAGAAGATATTTTCTAAAGTTTCAAGGGCTACTGTCTATTTTATCCGCAAAAAAGTTAGGCTGTGTAGTAGTGATTTACTAGACTATCTACAGATCTGACTAATATCTGAAAAATTGGTTTCATAAAACTGTCTGTTCGATCGAAACTTAAACCGTTCTTATAGAAACCGATTTATTCCATATTTACGTTTCTTCCTTTCCCATTTTTTTTATTCTACAGTGATATTACGTGTTAAGATAATCGATGAACATAAAGGAGAAATATATAAGGTGTTACTTGGAAAAATCATTACAAATTATGAAATAAGTTACAAGTCTTTGTGATTCAGTAATACAGCATGAATCTTTTAAAATTCAGACCCCGCGTAATATCAAGCTGTGGTGTCCTCATTTTTGTCACAGAAAATACAGTACAACACCCATCAACCATATCTTCATTACTGCAGTTGTACGACTTTTATTTTTTCAAATAAAAGATCCGTAGTTTTTCTTTGCCAAAGCAAAAAAAATGTGCAGGCAGGTTTTCAGGAAATATAACGTGTGATTCCTCACGGATTTGATACACTTTCCAACATGACAAGAGATATCATGAGAACAGTAGCAGTAATAATTATTAATTTGATATGCACACTATTATCATAAGGCTCTGTTCCTAATTGTTGCCTATCAAATTGCAATTAACGATATACATAAAGCATGGAATGCGTACATACCTGTGTTCGTTTTTATGATGAATGATTTAATACTGAAACACCGAAGATCATTTTAAGTGTAACCATAAATGTTCGAATTCTAATACAAAAATAAGTAAGACGTTTACTAGTAATCGATTTTCCGATGTTTACTTGACCTACTCTACAAAATTACAGTAGTAAGATTACCTTTTGCGGATTCTTGCAATCGCTTCATGAAATTATTGCATACATGCCTATACCCCGAACAAAAAATTATTTTATTGATTTTCACTACAAAGTGCATATTTACTAGGACCTAACAACTGACAGCTGAATATAGATTTTCGATTTACCATGTTGTAAATATTTAAAAGTTGTGCCCTTTATTACATTATAAAGATTTACATGCACTAGGTGCTTGTATCGGCTTTTTCTAATCAAATATGAGCATACGATACCTTTCTTTTAATTAATTAATTTACGCCTTTAATGTCATTGTCATTATATTTCTCAATGTAAAGGCTTTCCCTGGAAAATTTCTAGTTTCTATGGGAAATTGTGTAATCGTATCGTATATGGCATTTCTTGTAATTTGATAAAACTGAATTGAAGATCATAATCATCGTGCTCTTATACTATTCGCCCTCAATTTTTGAGGCTAAAGTGCAATGTAATTCAAGGAACCAATGTGGACATGTCCACTTTCATTACTATTTCAGGAGAGGCAAAAATCGTTTCTAGCGTTTATTTAGAAAATTAATCAATTTTTGATATGAAGATATGATTACATGTGGATAAAGTATTCCACTTTGAGATTTTATTTGCGCTGAATAATAATGGGCATGCCCAGTTTATGCAAGTTTTGTTGTTCAATTGTCTTTTATAATATTTGTTTGCAAGTCAATTTTCCTTTAATAAAGTAACATTCTCTATTAATTTTGAATACTGTGTAGGTACTGAACTGACATTAATTATAATCATTATCTTCAAATTCAGAGCACGATGTGACGACTTGAGAATTAGTGAAATCCAAGTGTTAGCCTTCATAAAACCATTGACCAGATACTGGTACATAATTTGAAGCTAATGCCATACGTGATCAATGTTTTTTTTTTAACTTTCTTAGTTCAGCATGTAAAGCTTGGGTATTGTTGGACATAGTGAGGACATTATTAATATTTTTTTGACTTCAATATCTAGGAATACTTCTAGCGATACTGCATGTATTTCTTATACTTAAGTTCTTTTCCAAACTGGACAGATGTTCTTTGAAATTTAAGTATATACAACCTTGGCCAAATGTGTTAGACACCCTTTACTTTCATAGGCTCGAAAGGTGTTTCTGCCCGCTTTTTGGTCGATTTGTTGACGATCCACTATTCATATCGTTGCAGGGTGGTACGAACCGCACATCGCGAATACTTCATTATTCTCGCTATAGCGATTAAAGTCTTCTTACTTTGTGTCTTAAGCAGGACTGTTTGCCTACGTTCTACTTTGGTTAATTCACAAACTTTTGGCATTGTTTCACTAAATTAAGTTTAATCCATAAAAATGAAAGTATCCAAGACAAAATATCCTGGTTATAAACTCCCAACACATACCTCTCTCCAATCGCGTAGACAATACACTAATATTTAAAATCGAAACATTGCTGCTTGCTTACCTATTGTCCCAAAGTAAGCACTAAATATGTAAATTAAGTATAAATTCGATGCTCATTTTCTTGGAAGTGTAATAATACTTATAATAATGGGGTTTTATGAGGGTGTCTAACACATTTGCCCAAGGTTGTATTTTGGTTAGGTCCTAGAATTTCAAACTGTCTTTTTTGCGCGAGTTTAGTATATTCGCTTGGAAGATTTATTTGATAAGATCTCCGTTTACTTTTTCAATAATTGTAAAGCACCACTTACATGGAAGATAGCTTGCAGCCTGGTTTAGGGAAGAAGTGGTAAATGAATTTAAAATTTTGCATTTCGGCAAGTGAAAAGAAACTGAGAACTATGAACTTCTGTGATCTATAGTCACGATCATAATAATAATTATTTGCGCCATATGGGTCACCTTCAGACTTCGAACTCATTATTGTTATTAAGTTCCTTCAAAATGGTAGCAACACGAACACTAATGAAAACAATATTCTTTCTGCCAATCATCTGTCAATGAATCCAATGCAAAAACAAGACATATCTATATTGTATACAGTTCCTGTAAGTGGATAGTACACAGCTTAAATTACATTGCTGGGCTACGACTAGCAAAGATCGAGGTCTTCTTGCATAGGATCAGAGTATTATGTTCTTTTAAAGCTACGCTGTCCGTAGGATACTACCGTCCTTCAAGTACCTACGCAATCGAAGGCTCGACTAACTAGTTGAAAGTTGCAGCGTTACGTTAAGATTGATGCGACGACATTCTGCGATTAGAGGAAATGAAATAGCTCACTAGTTAGCAAGAGATGTCAGCGAATGATCATTCAGAAACCCTAAATCTAGGTATAGTTATGCCCTTTGGCACTTTTACAACCGTCGCCGTCGTCAGATTTGACGAGGACTTTGCAAACTTTGTGGGATTCATTCAAGCAGGGAAAGACTCTGCAAAGCAGTTTTTAGCAAATACAAGTCAAGGTTTTGCATGGAAACACAATATGTCCATTGGCCGAGTCGCCTTTCGAGATCTCCATGTCACATGAAGAAGAAAAAACGCATCTGCCATTACTTCTTGCTTTTGGATAGTACTACCAGAGGGAGAGACGTATTATTCTTTTCTATTATTTAATAACTGTTGCTATAATCTAGGCTATGTCCAGATTTAGTGCACGGATATCACCAGTCATCGTCCTTTGGCTGTCTACACAGGCCAGCTAAGAACAAGAAGAGGATGAGATTGGATGATAATTTGGATATGTGGCAATTTTTTTAAAGAACTTTCATTTTGGTGTCAAATATTTTAGTTGTCATAGAGTGGAAATTATACATGTATGGAGTGAATGTGAAATGTAACCCCTAAACTTCCTAGTAAATGCTTTTATATTAGTGTTGGTTGTTACAGGTTTCCATTGAAAAATGCTATAGAAATGGACCTTTCGACAAGATTTCTTGACAAACCCATTCAACTTTTAATGAAACCAATGATAGAGTTAAGATTGTAGCCGTCTCCCAACGTATTTTAGCTTTTATTCTTATTGTTTTCAGACTTAGACCAATCATCCAAATGTGTCGTAATAATTAATACAATTTGCAACTTGAAGGCCAAAGTTTTAGAAGATTCCATCATTATCAAACACTTCCTAAAATATGTTGTTGACAAACAGATAAATTAATTATAGTACTTGGTGGCAGATGGCAATACATCTGTTAGGTTACCTGAATTTCTATAAAATGAAGGTCACATTTTAGAGGAGTTTGTATAAGCTTGCAACAGAAAGTTAAGCAATTTTATGCACATTTAAACCATATGTGTACAGTGCGGTAGAACTTGTTACGCTAACGTACGTTACTAATTTTATACGGTGTTCGCTTAATTTTCGCAAATTATTATTATGCAAACTATAACAGTGAAAGTTTTTAAATAAGCAAACATTTCTCTGATTTTAATGTAGTTCGATATTTACGATACTCGCATGCAGTACATTTTGGGTCGCTTCTACAAAATTCAACAGTTCAGTAACCTCTTTTGAAATGATTTCGCTAAGTATGTACTGGTTTAACTTGCACACTTTCCAATCGTAATATTGGTTCATGGGTATCTTATGTAAACACAGTAGGTTGATTAATTATTGTATATTTATTCGATGACCCCAAGGGATTTGTTATATATTCTATTTTCTATGTTTTTTTTTCGTAAAATCAGAACGCACACAGTATTGTTTAGTAATACAAAATTCCTTACCGAATATGTATTGTGGGTCAGATGTAGCTACTTTCAAATACATAGTATTATCGGTTATGAGGGTTTGTACTAAAGTTTGTAACTAAAGATCAAATGTACATATGTAGGTACATACTTGATATTCCAAACATAGCAATTGATAATTCTAATTTCTTGAAATAAATATGCAAAAATGTAGCTAAAATAAGTACAGAAATAAGCTGGTTTACGATTATCGTGTTCTCTGTCGTGTAGAAAATTCTTGGTTCTGACTTCAATTCTGAAAATCATAAGGTTAATCACCTGCAATAAAATCACAAATTATATGAGAAACCACCCAAAAGGTGCATTCAACGACGATTGTGAAAGCCTGAATACTATTTTAATCACAGGAATTAACATTTCCGGGTATTGAATGTCCCTAATTTTGTACGCTGTTATAAGAAAAGGTATAAGGTTATAATCACAATACAAAAGCACATGTGCACATACTACGTCTATTGCATAGTTGCATATAGTGGCACAAGCGCCACCTATAGCATTTTTTGGTTATTTCCATCAAGTAAACAATGTTCTTGTTTGTACAAATTATTTCTTGGATCAAATCTGATTTTAAGATTTTCATTTACTGTCCCCAAGATATTCGATTAACTTATAGATAGTAAAATTTCTCTAAGCAAATAAAAAATTACTTTGGTTAAGTGGATTTCCTCAAGGGAAAATAATTTCTTAAATATAGAAATCCTTTTTCTGTGTGAAGGTGCAAGCTCAACATCAATCGAAGACAAAATAGTTTGACATTTCTTGCTAATATAGTCATTAGAGGCACGGGACTTATTTTTCAGTCATTATTGCCTAGCTGCGTTCATATCTTTAATACTACTATTTCACTTTCTTCGCAATAAGTTGAGAACAGATAGAAATATCAAGATGCTGTTTTCCGTAGAATATAAGCAATTTAAAACTGCTTAAGGACCTATTATTCTAATATAACGTTCTATTTTTTTTTAAGAAAATCCTGAAAGTTAGTTAGCGCTGCAGAAAGTGACCTCCAGTTTATCTGTTTCAAACTAGTAGACACATTACATAAACGACGTTCAAAGTCCACAAAATTCTCTTTCAAATAAGTCCGGACTGAAAACGAATGGAAATATTAAAGCTCTCTACAGACGAAACGATGCAGTTAAAAAACGGCGGTTTAAAACTGCCTGCAGACGAAACGATCGGTCTGTTCAACAGCTGTAGTTTGTTCGACGGTCTACGTGAAAAGGAAAAACAGTGAATGACTTGTCTCTACGACTTTATTTTCAACTTCTAGTACGACAAGTAGTACAATAGATCGTTTAGTCTGTAGGTGCCTTAAGCTTTAACTATTGGCACTACAACTATTGACTACATGATCAACCATATCCTTTATTATATGACACCTGCGAAGAAACGTTCCTAAAGAAAATTATTTGGTATTAAACGGCAACGTCAAAGTTATAGGTCATTCTGCAATGTTCTAAGATAATAGGAATTTTAGATTTGAACATAGCAGTTACGCTCCTTAGCGGTAAAATCTGGAATTTGAAAATAATTACCAGCAATATCGTTTGACCACTTCCACTATCAAAAGTTTTTCCTATACAATCTAGGGCAAATACTTTTCGAGGTACTGCTGCTTATCACGCTTAGTGGCCCACCCTGTACATTTTACGAAACGATCCTATACATTCGATATACATATGTGAAAGAAGCTACAATTATGCAAATGTCTATAGGGATAATAATCATTACATTTGTTAGCGGTTTTCCTTGCTTCTTTCTTATTATAATCAGTTTGCAGTACAAATCAATTTCAAAAATATATCGATACGCCGTATAATGATTGTCAATTTAAAAAGGACAGAAAATCCTCAAAAGCAATCGAAGTAATGTATACCTTTACCATACATCATATCCACAGCAAACTCAATATTAATGTTACTCTTTTTATATACCCTACGCATGTTGTGTGAGCGTTATGCGTATTTCCAACGTCGCGTCGATATAATCAAGATGTCATTTGGATATCGTCCGAAAAATTTTACCATTAACGTTCGATCGATAGTGCTAAAGCAAATGATAAAAGCGAAGGACACGGTTTGATACGCTGATCTGCTTTTCAAAACCGAAGCTATCATCATCCTAGTCTATCTAAGCAGAAAAGGAGATACAGCTCCGTAACGCTTTCTATATCTTGCTATCTCACAGTCTCTGAAGTATCGGAGTGCTATAAAATATTCATAAAAAAAGCCGCAGAGTACGTCATTCTTCTCCGCTTTAAGGAAATGGGCTGGATAAATATCAGTTATTTTATAAGATAAAGAGGATGAATGTAATTTGAAGTTGATGGGAAAATGTTATATATCAGAAAACGCTTTCAATGTGTTACTAAAAGTATATGATATCTGGAAATAACAGCTTAAAAGTTTTCTACTTCCAATTGTTGTACGCGATTTGTGCAAAAATTATCCAACTTTATTTAATTTTTATTCGGTAAAATATTTACAACTTTACTAGAATGTTATGGTAAATTGTAGGAGGTGCCTGTAGGATACAATCTCAGGACTGGGAGCATATTTCACAACTAAATTCTATCCGCGGTTGATTATGAATAACCCAAAATAATAATGTATTAATAGCTTTTTAAATATTATCTGAATACCTCAAATAACCACCGCAATTTCCAGAAACAGGAGAGGGTTTTTCCTGCATTAACTGATCATTTTTATTTTTCGGAATATATCGCGGTATCATGAGCCTATAGCACCAAGTTGTTATTCTGAAAAGTGGAAATGTGTGCCGTATGTAAACTATGTAAGAATGGTATTAGTACAGAGCTTTGTGGAATACCTGCAGGATAGCTCCTCTGATAAAGCGCTATTAATACGTTCTTGGAAACTTTTGTTGTGAAGATTTCATCAAAAGCTTTTTTATGTCCATTAGCACCATCGCAGTATAATTTCTTCTATTGAAGACATTTGTAATATCTGCTATAATCCTTACTAGTATAATATTATATTGTGACCTGAATCCAAAGTGTTCTCGAGGAAGTATGTATATCAGTATTTTCCATATGTTGTTGAATATGTTTTCCTACCATCTTTGAAATTGTTGCCAAAAGGAAAATACATCTGTACAAATTAAGAGAAGTTAAAGATTTACCAGGTTTATGAATGCGAATTACGTTTAATTTCTTCTAAGAATTTGGAAAATATTGTAAGTGAAAAATTGCATTAACAATTTGAGTGCAATGTACAACCGTTTTCTTCGGACCGTTTCTCAGAAGAATATTTGTTAGATTATCACGTCCAGGAGCTTTTTTTAAAGGGAGTTTGTTTAAAGAAATTTTGAATTTCAGATGGAATAATTAGAAAATGTGTGACTTGTAACGGATCTATTGCATTTACATCGAAATAATTTTCTATCTCTAGACGTACTTCTTCCTCAGTTCTTCTGTCCGTTTTGGACTATTATGAAATCTTCATCTTTTTCCGTAATCACAATCATCATCTTTCACTAGCGAATGTATAACTTGCAGTCGTAACTGCAAATTTTTGGTGAGGCACAACAATGTTCCATCTCTATTGTTAATTAGTTTCAATTTCTCATTCCAAAACGCAGAATTTCAGCAGCAAAGTTCCTAGCATCCAAATAATACTGCAGATCCCTGGTTCTTTAATATTGTTTTCTGATTTTATTTCTAATTTTAATTTTTTGAAGAATGATTTACGGAAGTTAATTACGATTATGTGACATTTTGATAGTTGGAATAGACATTTTGGCAGCCCTTCTTTCCCCACTAGGACCCCCATCCAGAGCAAAGGGCAGCAATATGCGATTAATATCTTATTTGAAGGCTGCTTCAAATTGCTATTTAACTGTATTTTTATTTTGAGGTATGTTGTTTGTTTTATGGAAAATTGAGTTAAATGTGTTATTTTACAAATTAATGAAATTGAGTATTGTTTGTTAGACTGAATACTAATAAATCATCACAATTTTTACAGTGCCATCTTGTTTAATCTAATGAATCAAGTCATTTTGACGTCTCAAAAAGTTATGTAGACTTTTCTAGATCATCCAAATTATTACATAATGGTACATATTTTAGAGGGAAGATGTAATGCAATTTTAGTTATTGCTGAGGATGAAGCATTTTAACAGGTGAGAGAAGAAAGATAAAACTGAATGATGTACTGCCATCAAGTCGGAGGTGGACAATTTACGCATATGTTTTGAGTCGTAGATTTATGTCAATTGTTCATAAAACATACGACGTAAGTCGAAATAAAAAAATGTTGAAAAAACAGACAATTAACAAAAGCGAACGAAAAATAAGTATATGCACGTATCGATTTCGGAAGTGCAAACAAGGTTAATCCCACTGCTACCAAGCATAAACTGTTTGAAAAAAATTTCAAAGTCTAATGCATCAACTTCAACTTCCGGTCAAACCCCTGCTGATCTATAGTAGGGGATATAGCACGAAGGGTTCAGTTTGATCCCCTGAGATAGAACCTCGCACAACGTAATATGTTGTAGCACATTACTAATGCATTAGCTTCCGTTCACACACTAATACATCGTTATGTTATATTGTAGTTGCGGTAAGCTTAAATTTGATATCGAATATTGAGATAAAATTTTGTATATAATAGCCGATAAAGTAACAGTACAGAAGCCAAATTTTCCCGTAATTAATTACATTTTATTTGCAATTTTCTAAACATACGTACAATTTGCTTCAATATTCACGTCCCTACCAATGATAGCTAGTAAATCAAATCACGTTCTTGGTCACAAATTAAATCTTGATTAGTCGATCTTATACCTGCTAAAACAAGTGTCAGCTGAATCTCTTGCAAGACACACATAGAGACCAATTAAAGTTATTTTATTTAATCCGATTGTTGGGCGGTCTATGTCCATCATACGTCTAAATAGTGCCACAATTAGCTGCCTTCAGTCAACTGTATTGTCCAAACACGTGCTATTTAGTATTAATTGGCTCAGTAATTAAAAAGTTTTGTATTTATGATGATGAAAAACTTATAAAGTATGGATATTATAGTATTTAAATTAGTCATAGTTCGTCGAAATAAATACGTGCGAAAGACCCGTGCAAGTCAGATTTTCTTTTGTTAAGAAAGTAAAGTTTGGTGTTAACTATATCTCATATGTTTCCTAATGTTATTCTTATTACTACCGAATTAATTGTTATTTTATGTTTATGCCTTTACAAATTATTATGGCAAACAATTAACCAGAGTAGATTAGAGCTAAAAAAATGTTAATCCATTTACTGCGTTTCGTACAGCGAAGTATACCACAATACAAGCAACTGAAACGACTTCGTAAATCCTTGTTACAACATAAAAACTCAATTTATCGTTGAAGGAACACAAACATCTATCAGATAAGAACTATTAGGATCTTGGCGAGACATCTTGAAAACAAGTTCGAGAAAAAAGCTATTACTACCGTACCAACGCCACAAAGAAGTTTTTCGTTAGATTGCGTCCATGTAACAATAAGGTGTACCTATACATACTTACAAACATTTGGGATGATTGACAGTGCAGACGCTACACTTGACATGTCTAATTAGCAGTACCTACATAATATGTACAGTGATGTGCTTTAGTACTGACTCACCCCTCGAGGGCACGAAAGTGGTTGCTGGACCCCAAAGGGGCACCAGCTGCCGACCGACCGTTAGGTATGCGGCAAAACAGGGAAGTGCACACACTCCTCAGGACAAAGAGGCACGAAACCAGTTGCCCGCACGAGACCGACACCTCGCGGAGAGGCCCGGCGAACCGGTGGGCTCCTCTCCCCCGTGCTACCCATGTTAGACAAGTTTTCTTGTCAATGTTGGACGGGTCACCGTTGGAGACGCTTTAGCGAACTCCTACCTCACATCTAACCCCACGGGGCCTAGGCCTCCTTGCGGATGGCTACTATCGGCCAAGCGTGGGAAACGGAATCTGGCCGTGAGGTACAACCAGCCCGCCCGTGAATTAAGCCTGAACTACGGGGACGGCCGGGCAAAAGCCCTACCCCAAAATGTCAACCGCGCCAACCCTTTCGCCCCTCCGGCGATCAAGTATCCGCGGCAGCTACAGTGAAACCGTAGGGTCCCAGAGTCACCGAGTTGTTTTAGGATGAAACCGAAGGTTTCCCAACCAGACAACCAGCGGTCGGACTACTCCTCGGCGAACCGACTTTTATCCTCCCCTACTATCTTCGCCAAATTCTCTCGCCACGCCCGTTTCCCTGAGTGTGACCACCAAGGATGGGGTAGTGCAGCTGCAGAGTTCACTAGGTAAGCGCCGTAGGGTGCCTCACTTACCCACCGTATATTCCGACGGTTAGCGGCCGGACACCGGAGCGTATGCCCATGCCTACGCCCAAGCATCCTCCCCTATATACGAAGTCTACTCCCGCCACGCCCGTTACCCTGGAACTATGAAACCAGGGATGGGGTAGTGCAGCCGCAGAGTTTTAAGGGTCGACGCTATAGGGTGAACGCCGACCCGAACCCCCCGACCCCTCGAGGGCAGTCAGCTATCTACCGAACTCGTCTCTATTGTACATAAGGGTTATTTATAAAGTTTTATGACACTTTGAGTCAGTTTTAATGCACATCACTGTACATATTTATATTCATATATTATACTACTTACATCTAAATACATAGTGCGTTATGTATGTCAGAATGTTTCATTATACTGGATGTTGAAACGTAACTTTAATGGATGAGACTACAGCTCATATAGTCACTATCAGTAATAAAAATAGTTTTTTGAAAATCTTTTCAGGCTCTTCTTTTTGACATCACTTTGCATCCTGTCTTTCTTCAAAACTTGTTCTATTCTATTCTATATCTTTTGTATGTTGGAGCGCCAGCTAGGTAAGTTGAGACACACATAATGTTGATTGCTTAAGTTTTTCTAGGCTTCACAAAGGAATTCTAGTGTGAGAACTATTGATGTCTGTATTGATTTAAAGAGGTATGATTGGGTCTACAGAAATCACGTACCTACATATATAACGCTTTTTATGAATTAATTGGTCCTAAATTGTAAACATCTTCAAGATGTATGTTTAGTAATACCATTAAAACACTGTCACAACCATGTTACAGCAGGAATATCGATAATTCTTAAGAAATGAAGGTACATGAATTGGATAGAATGGAAAACTATTACAATGAATAGATGATGAATGATAGATTTTGAAGGAAACGTAGATTATATAGTTATGAAGGGTATAGTATATTTTGATGTTTGTATTGTATCTAATTGTGGTCAACTACCTCATCTACTCCAACATTTAGGACTATTATTAAATATAGCCCTGCAAGAGATTTTAAGCCACAGGCAACAGAACCAATATTATGCAAATATTTTTGAATATTATACTGGCAATAAATGTATAGAACATTTTAATCTGTCCCAATTGCTTATAGCTTCTATTATGAGAGCATTAGGGATAAGTGGTGTATAACCAAAGCTAGGCATTACTGAACATTAGAGGATAAGCAATTACAAATGCAATCTTTTTCAAGTATGTAAATCATGAGCTTGTATCGTGCGGGGACAAATTTTAATATATGAAGATGAAACATTCATTTTAAGTAAGTACTCTTCAATACTTTTGCAAATGCCTGACCAACAGTTCAGGGCTTTGCTGCGTACTCTTGGTGACACCAGAATCTTAATCTACAAGTATGTAGTCTTAATCCGAATTGTGAATTGTCTGAAAAAAAGTAAGCCCAGCTTACGCGATGTCCTTAATTTTCCTTGGTTAATGGTTGACCCCTAATAGGGCGTCTGGATTGAAGAGTAGCTTCTCTTAAGCCGTATCTGATGGTTTGGCTGTTGCCTGTAGCGTTATGCGTAGTCTGGAGATGTGATGTTAACTCAGTAGCAGTAATTGAACTCTGTTTGTAAGCTTAAAAAATTATGTCTTGGTCATGAATAGCAATGGTGGCGCGTCTTTTTCCAAGATTTTGTTTAGATTACAGATTATCTATGCCTTTGTAACGTCACCGTAGTCGACTAATTACGCTCGCTCTGTGTTATACCTAGCCGCTCTGCTACTTCAACTTGTCTTAATCCAAATTCCAGTACCCTAATTGCCCTTTTCTGTTTCGTCAGAATACAAATCACGAGATGTATGTTGTTTATTCATGTGTGCTCTAACAGAATTTACGCTTACATTTATGAATGGATATTAGTTTTTTGTGAAACAATACAGAAACAGTGGAAGGAGTAACCAACGAAAATTTAAATTCAACAATTGATTGTTCTTGCTTAAAGGATGCTCTTGATATATACTTCTTTATAGGTAAAGGTTTAGGTAAATTATTCCTGATTTCTAACATATTATGTATTGGCATAGTTATGCACCAAACACTCTTTGTAGTGTGTTGAGAGTCCCCTGAAGATAATACCTTATCTAAACTGTGTGCTAAAGATCTTATAATAATAAAATATCTTAATTATTCCATTTTACAGCTTATGTAGTCTAGTATAATAGTAGTATGTACTAATGGTGTTTGTTATATACTTGACAACGATTATTTAATTTGCAAATATAGAAAAATACTTACGACCCCGTCTGGAATTGAATCTGAAACTTTATACTCTTAATGTAACGTGCAAACCACTACATCAGAATGAGGTACCAGTTCAAATTCCTAAATACTCATAACTTATGACAAAATAGTTCATAACAAGCCCAGATAACCAACAATTTTAACAATTTCAAAATAGTTTTATGTTATTATATAGCATTGTTACCAAATTATGGCTTTATAAGTAGAATAAATTAAACATTACTAACAAAGAAAATCTAAAACGAACCTCCTAAAACGGTCTAATTAAGCTTAAGGTGTTCAATTAGTTAGGCCCATTAAGAAAATTTAAACTTTGTTTATGTCGAATTGCTACTAGAAAGTGCTTTTATTAATTCACCACGTGTAGTCCGCTCATGATACAAAAACGGCTTTATAGAAGTCATTTTTTCATTCCGCAAAATAGCGTATTTCAAGTAATCATACATTAGTACGAAACACTTTACGTAATTTACACATTTAAACGAATACTTGACGCAAATACGACACACAAAAATAACATAAATAATCGAAAGTTTCAGATGTCCTTGTATACGACCTTCAGTCATTTGCTTACCGATGTCGAGGCAGTAATTGTTGACCTGTTTACATAAAAAAATATCATGCTCGGTTGCACATTAAAAATTAACGTAAGTAGAAACTAGAGTTTAGTATTTTTTTAAACACAGAATGTGTACAAGTAAGATCAATATGGTCGTGACATTGTACACTGTACTAATCAAAGATGCAATGATGTAGAAAAGGATTAACATACTAGTATTATCAATGTAATCATACGATCAAATCAGTAGTACTGCGTATGTTGTAATACAATTAGAATTCAGTACGTGTTGTTATAATAGCATATTTTTTTTTTTTCTTTACGACAATGTCTACTAAAATAAAGATACTTCATTACAACTATTAGTTCTCATGAATACTAATAAAATGTTTCAATACATATTAAACGTCTCCTTGACATAGGTATAAGATACACAAAATAGTGCAAACTTGTTGTATTTTAGATCTTAATTTACATTACAAATTAATTGCTATAAGTATTAAACGTGCAAGTGAGTAAATGTTTTTAAAATTGATCAATGGAACAAGTTTGGCTCATGTTCAGTGACTCAGTTGATACTAATATTATATTGTTTTATGTTGATAGACTCGTGTATATGTATGTATAGACACACTTATGAACAACGGCTTACGTTTTTTAATAATAAAAGCGAAAATAATGCCAAGACGCAATTCACTCCTACACATTAATGATGCACAAGAGAAGTGAATACAAAAAAATGGAGAGACTTGCGTCTTCTACTTGATAGTTAACTTGTCATGTTTTCTTTATATATTAATAACACAAATAGAAAAAAATGAAAAAAAGTTGAAGTAGTCATCCATTCGAAATTTTCTAATCGTTTCCGTGAGTTTAGTTTGAATTTATTCGAGAATGTCAATTACTACAGGAATTTCAATTTAGTGAATTGTCATACTAGATAATAAAAACACATAAAAACTGCGAGATATTTTAAACATACACTAAATATAGTAAAACAGTACTCCCGGGTCAGTAAGCAATTGCACTAGCCACTATTTCACTTGTCCTTGTGATAATATGGTTCTTTACTGACCTTATTGGTCCTAATATGTGTTTAAAATCTTAAAAAATCGCGTCCCGTTACATCCTCTATATTCTATATTAAATGGACAAACTATTAGTATAAGAATTTGAGTACCGCTTTATTGTCAGAAAACATAATATTTTAAAAATAAACATTTTCAATGCAAAAATTTGTCTGATATAGATTTGAATTTGCAGCTAACTTGCACATAGAGCCAGGTCTTTAACTATAGTTAAGTGTAGTTTATGTAGTACTTAATGTATGTATATGTTTTCATTGTTTACAAAAATGTGCTTGTTATTGTTGCTTATACTAATAACAAACAACAATATATAAGTCATTCCAAACTGAAACCCTGCGATACAGTTGAAAACGCAATAAAAGACCAACCCTCAAATTCGCTGGATACGATTACCTTACTTTTATAAGAAAGTAAAGAAAAAACAGAGATAGAATTAAAGTCGGTAGTTCACAGTGGCAGGATCGAGATCATAGCGGCTTACTTCAATCACTATTCTAATCTCATCATTAACTTGTAGTCACTTTACTGCAAACGTAACCTTAGAGAGGTACG
This sequence comes from Holotrichia oblita, assembly GCA_023690525.1. Taxonomy (NCBI): domain Eukaryota; kingdom Metazoa; phylum Arthropoda; class Insecta; order Coleoptera; family Scarabaeidae; genus Holotrichia; species Holotrichia oblita. The sequence goes on from CM043020.1 coordinate 30,618,868, forward strand.
ACGAAAATAATGGTAACAGTACATTAATGACAGCTAATAAATCTGGGTTTATAATCAGAATACTGTAGTTGGTAAGGTCACAAACTTCAGCAACATAGATGACATTGATCTGACCCTGGCAATCCGTGAGATCCGCTTCTCTTTCGGTAAAACACAATAAATTTGAAATGCCACCTTTCTGTAGAGTCATGCTATGTCTGTAATATAATTATGAACGCTAAATAATAAATTTTAGCAAAATTAGTTAAAATGAAAGTCGGTTTAAAATTTGATATCTGAGAACTATCCGCTCATTTTAAAATAAGATAACCAGAACTTCTCGATGATAGTTTTTAATTTCCTTATATCCTGCAAAACCTCAAACTCAGATTCATCGTTCAGTTATGTTATTTATACAGGTTTAAGTAAAATGTTGTCAAGAATTAGCAGCTGATGGTACTTGCTACAACCAATAAAACAATAGCTCTAAGTGTATCATACACATCACCGTAATACAACATATTCTCGCATAATTTTGTCCCCTTCAGAAACAGTCAAAATGTTCGAAAATTTCCCGTTACATTGTTCTGAACACGTAGGAGTTACTTGATGTATTTACGCTGAATCTGTGATTTAATTGGAGGTTCCTTCCCTTACTTCTTTTATTACACAAATTTACATTTAGTTTAAAAGATGTTATTAATTGTAATTTTAACAGAAAGTGATATTATTTAGATTATAAAAGTTATGAGTGACCAAAGTAATGATATCTTGATATAAGTATTCAAGGATACCTACATGCATATAGAACGTTTTATAATTCTTAATTTCACAATCTTATTCACTTTGCCTCTGCAATTGCAATAATTATTTAAGAATTTAAACAAGTATAAAAGATCATGTAAATAAAGACGTAATGCTGGTGATTAGTAAATTGGGTCATAAATTAAATTACGCAGTAAATATAAAAATTATATTAGAAAAATCTAACAAAGTTCCCAAAATATTTACAAAAATATCAAAAAAAGTAGAACTTACTGCTGTCATAATTTTCTTTGTTGTCTGACTGATACAATCTAGTCGGAAAAACCTAAACACTTATTCACATTTATAACTGCATTAAACATTTAAAACCAAATTAATCCCTCGATATTGTCTGGAAACTCAAACGAAACGATTTCGTCGAATGAAATCGTCAAAATGGACTTCAATTAACTTTTGCGTCTTCGTTATTTTATTATTCCCTTGTGAGAAAAACTCGCATTAGAATGCTGTAGGCGTTTCAAATTTCAACCATCTGCATCGCCAGACACTGCGAAAGGCGCGCACCGCTATACTAAATAAACGGTTTTCCACCTCCGGAATAAAAGCTTTTCTGGTCCCCGACAGCATCGCAGACATGCGCCATTTCTCTGTTTACACATCTCCGCTACAATCCAAATACATAAGATAGTAAAATCGCGTTTGTCATTGGCATTTATTTAAGCACTAATTGATCTAATGCGGTGGGGAGATAGGAGAGATTAGTCACGGTCAATAAACAACACTGTATTATGACAACTAACAACATCGATTAATTTTTAAATAAATAATTGAGTTATATTTTTTATCAGAGCTCTATGTACAATGAGTTCTTATATCCTCATGCATTTTTTAAATGGTGCTATAATTTAACAGAAATGGTTGTTTGTTAGTTGCTGTTTTCAAAAACAAGTCTCAGGAAAGGAAATAGATCTTTGCAGACATATTGCAACCTATTTTTTGATATGAAGCGAAAATCATTCCAAGCATTTTTTCAATGTGTCTTTTGTCAAAATATTTGTCTTTCATACTATGTATTTAGAATCTATGACCCAACAAAATATACGTTCCTTAATTTTTATTTCACCTAGCCTTGCAAAAGTTTGACCCAGCTACTGAAACGTCCGCCTATCTCTATTCAGTGCCTTAAGAAAGTTTTTCATTAGACCTAATTTGATGTGCAGTTGTGGCAACAGAATCTTTTTGTGCATTCGTTTGATCTGACTTTATTGGGTGTCGAACAGCCCAGTTTTGTCTTTTCTAATGAAGTGTGTTTGCCCGTTCTCACAAAAAAGCAGCAAAACATCGTATCACCTAGGTGCAACCCAAGTAAAGGTACAACATTTAAGTCCCCATAGATCTGCCATTGGTGTTCATCGTATTTTCTGCTTGTCAATAAGTAGTTCTTGCTATCGTATGATTCTTTCATGCGAACGACATATCCAACAGAAATATATATATATATAAAATATAGACAGAATATATTTCCAATATGCAGTAGTGCTGCCTTTAAATTTAATGTTGAAGTGTTACGATATCCCTTCCTTTGGCTTATAGTTTATATTTAAAGTCAAAAAATAAACCGCTAATGTTACTGGAGAAAATCAAGTTATTTTCCATATGAAAAAGTGGTATCAGGCCTTTATGGAGTTTACTAGTTTACTTATTGGAAGATCTAGACTTTTCATGAGATCATTTAATTCTGGCGATTGGCAGTATGATGTGCTTAGAGTGAAATCAGGATTTCTTGATGTTGATGGCATATCTTGTTCATAACAAATCGCTGTATGGCTATTATCTGATTCGGAAGTGAATATGAAACGCAGGTCTCATTGCAGATTGTGTATTTCGATAGTTGATAATCGTTTAGTATTGTTGAATATACCCGTGCAAGCACGAGATATGTAGAAATGTCAATCATTAACATGATTTGTCTTTCCAGACCATTGGGACAGTAAACAGCATAGATCATCTTTTTTTATTTAACCAGATTCTCAGACTTAAACCGCATGTATTACATCAGATATGTGGCCTTCAATGTTTGTCTTATTCTTATATTTTATAACCAAAATAAAGCTGATATGTCTGTTTTATCAATAGAGTCATAGATCGCTTCTGAGACGCAAAGATAACCTCACCACAAACATAACAGAAGTTATCTGGATTGTTTACAAAATTTCGACCGACTAACCTCCACGCTTTGTAGCTGTCTGTATATCCAAATACGGCTTCTAGATTTTTGAGAATATTCTAGAAGATTCGATTGAATTCCCTAGCATTCGTGATAGTACCGTTTACCGTTTGATTCTATATAGGGACTGTTTAGTACAAGACAGACACACGATTACTGTGTTAGTATATAGGGACATATGATTTCACCTATCTCTAAAACTTGAAGTAATATTAAAAAGATAAGATTATTTTCGGTTTTAGTACACCAAAAATAGTAAGATTTCATCGATTTTATTTTAGACACATATTGGATATTGTCAATTTTATTTTGGACACCCGGTATTGTTTTGTAAAGTTTATAATGCTGCATTCGATACAACATAGGTTCCTAAATGTATAGTATTTAAGTCCATACATAAATTAGTTTTTTTTTATGTAGTTTGTTATAGTCCGCAGTAGTCATGTTTTTTTTAAAAATAAATTTCAAAAAGGGCTCACTTTAAAGGCAAGGTTTACTAGACTATAGTCTTAGAATTGTTTCAGCAATACAAATAAATAATAAAAATTGGGCGATTCTGTTTTAAATAGGTAAGTTCTATTATAATCAAACAGAAATATTTTTACAAGAAAGGGATTATATATAAAGTAACCCTTCCGCACTTCTAGAGCACTCAATGAATTAATATTACGAAAAAAGTGCGAACATGGTGGAAAACCGCTAAAGGTTTCTGCAAGGTCTATACTTAGGTTTATTTTATACAGCGAGGTTGCACCTTTACTTGTTTTCTGCGATTCCGCAAGATCTATACTTAGATTTAGTTTAAAGTTCACTAGGACAGATACCTATCTGCATTTGTTTCACTTCTCATCGCATAGAAACCATTTACGTAATATACCTCACGATAAATGTACAATTATTATGTTAATTAAATATTTATTATACCATCATTTGTTGCTTTGGTCGTAACTCTAGCCAAAGAAAAATGCAAATGATAGATTAATTTTCTGAAATTATAATATCGATGTACCTAATATGATTCATTTTATCTAACCAATGCACATAACCTTAAATTAATACCACATTTATTTTGCAAGCTAGAGATAAAATTTTACAAAAATTGCTGCATACAGGAAAAATTATTAGATAGAAATTGTAGAAGTGTAGATGTCCTCCAATAACTTTTGTTCATGGCTGTATTATAAAGTATAAAGTTATCGTTAGATCCTAACCTGCATTAAACCGTTGGCGTTGTAAGCAAATAATGGATAAAAAATTTGGTGTGCAAAAGGTGCTCTAAATAAAAACGTAATAATTATTATTAAGATAATCACTATTTTGAACCCTACATAAAAGTAAACCTTCCATATTTTTCACTTAGATGAAAAGTAAATAATCTTATTTACCTGAATATGAATAATTGTTAAGCATGTATAGGTACTCACAAGGATAATTTTGGAAACTTGATTAGAAATTTATCACCAAGAAGAACAGAATATAGTTAATAACGATTTTCATAAAAGTTAAATATGAAATTTATCTAACAGTAATACTTCAACTTCCTCTGATCCTGCGTCAACAAGTTTCTTGAACATTATAAGATATACAGGAAAAATAGATTTATGCAACTAATTGCAACATGCACACCAGTTGTTTTTAATACTGCCTTCATATGCTGTTATGGTATTGGATCATTTCTTCGTGTTAAAACTGGTACATTTCGCTCTGCACTGCTCCACTTAATTAGAGGGAGAGTAACTGAAATAGTTGTAAATAAGGCATTTAAGTGAAATTGAAATGTGACGGCGCTGTTAACCTTTTGCTAGAAGGACGGTCAGTGAGATCTGTAGCTGAAGATCTCAACACTTCGAAATCCGCTGTTCATCGTGCCTGGAAACGCTTTCAATAGACGGACCTTTACTAGAGAAGAGCTGAACAAGGCCGGAAGCGCTATACAACTTCTTGACAAGATCGCTATTTAGACAATTGCGCTATCCGTCGACGTACTCTTGAGACTTGGTAAATGACCTTAGAGCCGCTCATAGGGTTGAAGTATGTGGTAAACCCACTAAAAAAGGCTCATGGAAAACAGTTTACGATCTGGACCCCCACGCAAAGCACTTCGTCTGACCAAAGAATACAAACAAGCGGGATTAAGGTTAGATTAAGTAAACTGGCAACTTCACCACTGGAGATGAGTCCAGGACCCGATAGGATGGACAGGTTGTCTGGAGATGTGTTTGAGGACGGTACAGGAAGTGGATTGCTTTGGAGATGGCTCTCATGGTGAGATAAATATAGACAAGCGTATTGATCTTGTATGTAATAGACCCTGGGTGATTTAATGCCAGAGCCTAGATAAATACAGATTTCGAGGATCATGTAGTGCCTTTTGCAAATGGTATGGATCCCAATTCTGTTCTTATACCAGTACCACATGTTGATATACCACAGTTGATATAAGGGAATGGCCTGTGACGATCCCAGACTTCAACCCTATAGAGCAATTGTGAGATATGCTGGATGGATGCGTAAGGCACCGTGCCAATACACCCCAAGAGTTGGGTCAGGTGCTTATAGAAGAATGGCAAAACATTCCCCAATATCTGATCCGCCGACTTGTGCGATGCATGCCTCGCAGATGCCAAGAGACAGGTGTGGCTAGGGGAGAACATGTACATTATTAAATCTAGATAAAAATAGAATTAACGTGCCTTTGTACGTCACTCAACTTAAAAAATAAACTTTCTTTTGACAGTTATTTCAAATTTTGTATAAACTTGCGACGATTAAGGATAGTGTTCTTACATTATTGTATTCAGTTAATAAATAATAGTCCTTGTTTCTTGTTTTTGCATATGTACAGCCATAAATCTATTCTGTAAGAAACATAGACTACCAAAGTAATGCCCCTTAATTAAGTGGAGCAGTTTATATAAATATGTTAATACCTTGACATGACAGGATATGTGTCCCCATAACTGCAAATAACCAAATTAGTAACATATGAAAGAATGTGTAGCTGACCATATGATCTTTTCTACTCTCAATAAATTTTATCTATTAATTTGAATAATATGATTTCTGCAGCCACAGATAAGGACACAGGATTCCAAATTCTTATTGATATTTCTAGCATGTACTAATGTAAGTAATTTGATCAAGAACATGCAACACCATTAAACATCACAAAAATTGTCAGTGCAACTATAGATTGCTGTTCCCATACTACGTAGAAAGTTTACCTTTTGTCTTTTAAATGAAAATATAACGCACACATTTACTTGAAGTGACCCATCAAATATGAATGTTAAATATGTGTCAAAACTTTACATACACACTTTTCTTGGAACTTTCGTACTAGGTAACCGCCTATGGAACTTCATAAGATATAAGATTTGACAATAACTGCAGCCAACAATTTTTTTTTTTTAATGTGGTGGGTGCTTAGTTGCAGTGACTCCGTAAGCTGTATCGCTTGTCTGGCTATCACTGTAACTCTCGCGGTGTAGTTTTGTGTGTGTAAGTTGTGTTCAATTGGCTTTGTGACAGCATCATATCGCCTTTTATGATGCCGCGCTGTTAATCACTTTGCTCCCAACAGCGAATGGCAAGTCGATCCGGGATTAAAGTCTCTGAAAAAATGTCACCGTCCCTCCAGAGAATTGAACCCCGGCACCTATCGTCCTCTCACAACAATAGTCAGCCGCCTAACCACTGCGGCCATCGACCCGTCCCCAAAATCATAAAGTTAACTACGTATTTGACGCATTAAAGAGTTCGCGAAATACAATGTACATGGGGAATTAGTCAAACGATTGGAGCTAATCGTTGGCAAAACTTCGTACAAACAACAGTAGAATACTAAACCAGAAAACGGAGATGAAATATGTATGCCACAGTTCTTGGGAAACAGTCGTAGAGAGCAAGTAAACTCGAAATAGGATTGTTATAAGTTGGATAAGTTGGAACAAAAGGAATTAACAAAATCAATCTATTTCAAAATCGTTCGAAGCTACCTTTCAGAAAATTACGTGAATAAGTAATATGTTCTAGTTTTAGTTTTAGAACTGAGAAACTGGAAATGAATCTAGAAACAAGCTGAGTAGGAAAACAAATGAGGTAGCTCCAGTGAAGATAAAAATTAAATGGGTTTAGGGAAACGACAGATATTGACGACATTCATTAGAAATAGCTACAAAACTTCGTATATACGACCATTTTAACGATTAGTAGAACTATTGCTGAGATTGTGGCTGGCTGTTGAAATTCTGCTAATATAGTATCCCCTAGCATATTTTGTAATACCTGAGTGATAGCTAGAATTACGAATTCAAATTTATGGCTACTTTAAATTATTCTGTTTTATAGTCTTATCATACCTACTATGTTGATTAAACAGAATAGTATAAATGATAGTGTAATCAAAAGACAAAACTCTATTCTATTGCATGGCATAAATTCCACATATAAAACAAGACCTCGCATGCAATGCTCTATGTATACCTTTCACTATACTAAGTTGTCCGAATCTGAAAGTGTTTACATTGGATTAATTAGTAGAAGAGTTAGGTCCACAATATAAATTACCGTTGAAGGGGTATGCTAGTAGATAACTAAATAGCTCCTGTTCTGACAGCTGTGGCAAATACTTGCTCGTTCTGTTTATATTCGATTAGGTAATCAAAGATGTCAAACAAATTGGTTATTACTCTATGCTTTATGTCGTGTTGTTTGGGAAATAAAAAAAGAAACCTCAACATATAAGTTTCAAGAATTTTCGAGCTTTGAAAAGTAATCTGATCTGACAGTAGTTACAGTATTGTGCGTAGAGAGAAGGTACTTAAAAATCACATTTTCTACCATAGAAAATTCTTGCTTCTGCCATATTCAGCTAGTCTAACAAGCATCGAAATTAATTAATCAATAGTAAATTTCTGAAATTCTTTGTTAATTTGTTCAGCATGGAAGAATGTCATAATAAGCGGTCAACTTTGGGATTATTCAGAAATTTGATAGAAATCTCTACGATTTCGAGACTAGGTCGATGGCCGCAGTGGTTAGGCGGCTGACTATTGTTGTGAGAGGACGATAGGTGCCGGGGTTCAATTCTCTGGAGGGACGGTGACATTTTTTCAGAGAGTTTAATCCCGGATCTACTTGCCATTCGCTGTTGGGAGCAAAGTGATTAACAGCGCGGCATCATAAAAGGCGATATGATGCTGTCACAAAGACATTTAAACACAACTTACACACACTAAACTACACCGCAAGAGTTGCAGTGATAGCCAGACAAGTAATACACCTTACGGAGTCACTGCAACTAAGCACCCACCACACATTAAAACTAAAGTGAATCACTATTAGAAGCGATCTCTTCGCATGCTAAATACCCCTGCCACGGCATTACATGTTGAGCGAACATCATCTAATTGCTGAGCTCAAAATTTTTTCTTCGAGATGTATTATCACAATTTCGCTCAATTCCATTCTTCGATTAAGTGTAACATTTCATTACATTATTCTATCCCTGCAATTTTATGCCGTGGCGTTTGAGGTAAACAACACAATGGTTGGTACAATCTGAGCAATAAAGATTGAATTCTTCTATCGTATTGAGATTTGGTTAAATACAAGGATTTCTTTTATAAAAAATATCTTTTGTTGGAAACCGTATTTACAAGTTCCAACGCAAAAAGCACGATCGTCACTTCTTCCAGTCCGCAAATTTCATCACTATCGTTATTTTCTGTTCATCTTCGTCAATATACTGCAATAGTAGCGGCAGCACGTTCTATACACTCAGTATCATCACAGTAGATAGTAGACAGGACTTACTGTAAGCCGATTATCCTTCCATATTCAAATTTAGTTAATTAATGAGGATTATTCAGTGTGTCGAGTAAGAGATGTTCTTTTATCTTTTATATTCTACAAGGATTAGATAATGTAAGTATACGTACTTCACTGGGACACATGTAAGTAATGCCAACAAAAGGATTTTTATGTCGTAGCTAATACTAATTTGATTCATTGAATATATCTTGCTGAAAATGTTTGCTATTTACATTACTATTAATTCATTCGTGAAACCATTATTAAAATATATCAAGTTTACTGGATGTTCTCAATCGGTTACTACATTTGGTTGCTGAAGTGGCAGTTGCCATCATAAAAACAGCTCCTGTGCCAATTTTGAAAGTATTAATTTAAACAATTAACTTAAGTGCGCTTTGGACTACAGGAAGACCGCTATTCTGTACTTGCACGTTTTATATACTTACACAGTGGTGCAATCAAGATGGGGCAAACTATTATAATTAAACGGTGAGGAATTTCGAAAGACATTTTTGGAATTTGATATTTTGTCTATACAGAGTGATCGACCGACTGCTTGGTGACAAACCAAACTTATGTTTTTTAAATGAGAAACTCAGTATTAAAATATTACAATCGATTCTACTAATTACTATAAACAATTTGATATTACTTTGGTTGGATCTAAAACTCCCCAAGTTACGGAGACAGAAATGATTAAATTGAAAAAAGGCTCCAATGTCCTCCAGTTTTTATAACAACTGGAAACGTAGTCTTAACAATAAAAGATATCAAAAAACTTTAGACCTCTTTTGTAGAGCATGAAATTTTCTACAAAATAGTCTGCGAGAACACTATTTGTTTGTGATTAAGCCGAGTCCCAACCATAAGTGCATGATTTGTACTGTATATGTATCTTTTCTTTAACAAAGGACCTCGCAATTATTAGGTGTAAATTAGGTTTTCGTCAAATGGTCTAATTTTTGATATGTTATTCTATACATCCTCCCGATCAAAAGTTCCAATGGGCATAAAGTCCCAAAGACTCGAAATTTTGAGCTACTGACCTTCACAATTCAACGTCTTCCTATGTAATAATTCACAGGTGCTATCGTTCGAGTAGTGGGATCTGTGGATTAATACTAGGTTAACATGTTGAATATTTCTCAACCTGTCAAGGATGGTAGTAGGAAGAATGACTATGAGACATATTCATTCTCCCTTACGCTAGGGGTTGATTTAGGGGTAGAAAGGGGGTGGCATCCGCGTAAGCTCATAAGCAACTAATTGAAATGATTTTTTATACGCAAAATAAATCAACATGTTAACCTAGTATTAATCCACAGATCCCATTACTCGAATGATAGCACCTGTGAATTATTACATAGGCAAGACGAACTTTGAAGGTCAGTAGCTCAAAATTTCGAGCCCTTGGGACTTTATGCTCATTGGGACTTTTGATCGGGAGGATGTATAGAGTAACATATCAAAAAATTAGAATTTCCGTACGTTTTCGAAGAAAATGTAGAGATGTCTGACTAAGACGGTGAGGCGTCCAACAAGGACTCCAAACGTTATCAAAAAAGTAGCAAAAATCCTCACTAGTTACCTGTTGCTTAATTTAATGAAGAAAGCAACCCTAATTAAATCCAAGAAAAGAAATAGACGTCAAAAGTGCATACCTAAGACGGTGGTAGGCAAAAGGTATGGAGTAGGTATTGAAAGAACAAAATCATCTGCCGACGATTAAATCCGGCGAGGCCGTTATAAAATTAATTACAATGATTGCAGAAGTAGTAGAATCTGCTGTCAGCAGTGATATTTTTATCCCACAATAGTTGCAACAAGCGTATTACCAAATCGAGGGTATGAACATTAAATATTTTGGAAATAAGCCGAAGCAAATAATTCATATGCTGACTTTAAAGACTACACACACCGGATTGTCACGCGGAGCTAAGCCGGTAATAACACCACGATCAAAGGAAAAGGAAGATTACCACATAAAAGAAAATTTTAACAAATTGACCAATATAAAGAAATATTTAAATAATGATGTCACTTCTGGAAGTACCGAAAATTGACATCAACTTTATTGTATCAGATGGAATGATATAGTTTTCTTTCTATTTTCGAAATATAATCATTATTTCAGAGGTATTTTTAATAGTATTCGAAAGTGTATCAATTGAACATTTCATTCCTAACACTCCGTATATGAGCATGCTTTTTTGAACGGCCAATGATCAAGGCCATGGGTTCTATGATGTACAGCTTTCAAAAAAGGTTTTGCCAGGAAGTTGCTCGCATAGGAAGAATATATTTTACTTGAACACATTACAGATTACTGCGCCCAGTTTGGGGAATCACTCTGTACAATTTCACAAAATACCACTAATTACCCAGTACGCGTGATAAACGAAACGCGTCGATATAGTGATTTCAAAATCTTGATTCTCTATTCAAATTGAAATTTCCATGTTCAATCAAAACAGTTTACGATTAATCAAACATAAACAAAATAACTTACGACAATATAGTTTCGTTTTACAGTATTTCAGGAGCAATTTTCGAAGTATTTTAAAACCTATTTTGTATATGTTACGCTCCTACTACAATCCTGTCTCTTATTTTTAATTAATTTGTTTCATGAGGTAGCAGAAGGTAGACGAACGGATTTATTTTTAGGTTGTTTAGGCATTATATAATTCAAACTATTTTAATTATGTAAAAGGTTGGAAATAATACTCGCAAACTCGGCACTAATTATATTTTGTATAATTAATTCAATATAATATTACGAATAATCGCTTACGAGGTACTTGGCAATTTTCACGAAATTTCTTTGAAAAGCAGAAACGCATTTGATCGTAAATGTGTAAAAAATATTCGAGAGTACAGTAGAAACACTTTTGAAATATTTTAAAATGCAACGCTAATAAACAAAATTATCTTATTTTAATTAGACCTATTTTAACGCGGAGTTCTTTAATTAGAGAGGGGAACACTAACGACACCGTCTTCCCAGAGCTATGTTTTCAGAAGTGCAACTATGTCTTCACAAATTTAATAATACGTTAGAAAAAATTAAAATAAGTAAGGAAGAAATCAGAATGCCTCAGTTCAGCATAACTTACGCTAAACTAAAAATTATAAAGTTCTACATATTGAATATCTAAAGTACCCAAATATTTGGAAGCTTCTACAACTCTCTACAAGTTACACAGTCAAACACTTAACAGAAATGCTGGTTATATTTTTCTACTAGTATTGTATATGTTCTCGTCGTGCGTAATGTTTCAGATTTCTCCTGCTGATGTTACGTTTTCTGGGGATTAAATTATACTCCCCACTTAGCGCCAATTTATGGAGCGCTAGCCTGTAACATTACGGTACGTTACATATGTAATGAGCTTAAAAGATTAGTATAACGTATCTTTATGTATGAAAGATTTCTGACATTCTATAGTAAGATGTTATATCTTTGAAAACCTAGTGTGCTCAGAAAATACAGCGCTTAATTAACAGTAACTGAAATATTAAGATCTACAAACGTGTAATATCCGAATGAGCATCATGAAGAATCGATGCTTTTGCCGACATCGATATGTTGCTATGACATAACTAATTCCGAAACTTAATAAAAAGGAGCACATCATATCGCATATCTACATATATACGTAACGTGAACCATATGCTTTTTTCCTACTAACCGCTTCCAATTATACGTTAACACATTGTGCTTAATGAATCGATTTCTAATTCAATATTTGGTTTGGCTGACTGTAACTTTGCTTCCCGCTTTTTGTTTCCGCAGCGTTCATGCTTAACATTTATAATTAATAGTACTAGACCATGAGTGGTGCTGCACCTCAACCTTGTTAATTAAGGCACCTAAATTAAATAATACCGGTCTTGCAGTAATAAAGACTTATGCTAGCTAATTGCTGATGTTGTGAATAAATGCTTTGGATTTAGAGGATGATATTATCAAAGTAATATTGGATCTTATCAAATTTGACCCATATTTTATCTATTTTTAACTCGTTTGTATTTAATCTACAATATTTGAATAAAAACAGAATCGCTCCGAAGTCGAAATGCGCAATAAAAATTTAATATTTCAATAGTGATCGATAATGTATATTCTTTCACAAAAAATATTGCAGTTTGATATAAAAATATTTAAATTTTAGTGGAAAGCTTGCTAGATAAATTACAAATAAACTTTATCTTCAAGCTAGCTGTTCTACTTTAAAGATATGAGATTTCATAAATGAATAAATAAAGAAAATCAAGATACTGTATTAAATCCAGTACGGGGAAGCTTTCCACAATAATAATAGTTTAAATATCAACTCATACACTGCGATCATTTTGAAGTGTCCTGAGTTGGCAACAAAAAAGTCCCTGGATTCATAAAAATTGGGAAATATTTACTTTCGCGAATTTATACGTGAAATGTCAAAACGATAGTGTCAACACTTAGCTATTAGCTATTATTTGTGTGTATTGTCTTGTTGTAGTGTCCTTATTTTCACATTTTCTTCGGGTTTTATTACCGTTTTTCTGTCTTTTCCAAGACAATATACCCCAATGCCTTTTACGACACAGCAGGATACGTCTATAGTAATGGCCCACTTTCGCAGTGGAACATTACAATATTTCTCCAACTTATAAGTAACCTTACTAAGTTGACATTTATTACAAGTAAAATGTAAATAATAAACCTAACTACAAAATATAGATAAACAGGTTCGGGCAATTACACAGAGTTACCATATTAAAATCAGCATGACCAGCTCAGGACAGTTCAAAATGATCGCAGTGTATAGTATTAGGAAAAGATGAGTAACATTGACAGAATGCCCACATGGACAAGAACTTGAACAATGAAACGTGAGAAGCAAATATATTTTTGGTATTGACTAATCCATAAGAATAATAACAATGCTATGTTTCGCATAAATGTATGTACTGCTACTGCAGTAGAATAAATATCAAGTTATAAAGAATGGGTGATTAAGCCAAATACTAGCAAAACTTATGTTCTACATGAAGGTCGATAGAAGGAATGTTTTTGATTGAATGTGTAATGCAATATTTTCAACACAAGAGTATTCGAATCTTGAACAGTATTTTAAGGTATAAATCCTATCAAAATTTATATCAATATGACATAGAAGATTTTATACCAAATATAAATATATGAGGTGACTGATTAAGATTAGAGATTTTTCGACCTCCTCGAAAATATTTGAATTTATATCATGATGTTTAAAATAATGTACTATCACAGTAATAGTTTCCAGATGTTATAATTTTCAGCGTGTTGCCTAATTTCATAGGGTCTCTTCCCGTAGTGCCCCTCCATTCTTATTTGAACTCTGGTTCTCGAAGGTCTAGTTACTATCATGGTGTTAGAGCTATTTTATAGAGCCATAGTGCCTACTCCTAAAATCGATAACATGACAAGTTTAGTAATTGAGCCGCATGAGTCTGTAATTCTGAGAGCTTCATCACTACCCTGCCGTCAGTGATACATTCACCGGCTGTCTGTACTCCTCGAACGCTGGAATATCTGTTGGAATTACGAATACACATACATATACAGCAAGATCGAACTATTGTCCAACAACGGAAACCAGCAATAACTTGCAGTTGATTGTCATACATCAACTATGAATTTAGTAAGCGCTAGTATTACACAAGCAGCATTTTCGTATGAGAGTGGAATCTTACCATAGAAAGTTAAATGGCTGTTGAGCAGTACTTAATGTACTTCCTTACGTATCTTGTAGTGTACGTGTGGTATTTTCTCCATATCCAGTTCCGCACCAGTGTCCCTTGGCATTTCGCTCATAGTCAGCAGAACGACATCTAATTAATCAATCGGATACATAACGTGCTCCAGTTTTAATTGGAAAATCGCATTGTAGGAAATACTAAAGACGTTTAAACACAAGATAGTGCTTTAGACTGCTTCCGCATTTATTCCTTTGTTTATGCAGCCTACAAGCGATGTCGTTTCTTCGCTTAGCTTAGCGATATTCCATCGTGAGCTAGTTAAACGATAATTTTTATAGTCCTCTATTATAAGGACCAATCTATCATACCAATTTTGTGATGTTTTTTGAGAAAATTGTAGTCGGTCCATGTTTATACTTGAACAAATTACATTACAAATGCATATTACTACGGTTTAAGAGAAACAGAAAATGTTTCCAAAAAACAACGTAAGATAATGTGATAATTGCTCGCACAATTGGAAAGAATACAAACTTGAAAACATTTAATTCCAAATGTGTTTCATTTAGGTACTGCAGATCCACTCGATTTATGGTGTTGTTAAATGCTCGGGAGCCTATCCAGAGTATTAGGTTAATTTCACGATATTGCTTCTCTCGTTCAACATCAATTTCCTACAGTATCCTCTATAACTATCTAGAGTAGTTTGGACGAAATAAATGTTATTTTCCATTTGCCATGATGTTGCATTTTTTAAGTATGGACATTACGTTCTTTTTTGCATTCGTTGGGATAAATTACTTTTTCTTACACAATATGAATTTCCATCGCTTTCATAAGATGCTGCAATGTACTTAGCGAATGAATGAAATGAAAACACCTGAATTTCAATCAAATTTTTGAAAAGATAATAATTAACCTCGTCTTTAACGTGTTGAAGCCATGGAAGCCGCAGAGGTAGGAGCTTCTAGCCGTGGGTAGGTAAGTACTCATGGTCCGAGATTCGAATCTTACCGATGGCGCTTGTGACAACGTCCCACTAAATCGGTATTCCAATTCAGTTACCATTCTCTCTTGGGTCATAATTTACAGCGCAACGTTAGCGGGAAAGGTAATGTTGTGACAAGACCACGAAAATACATTTACACACACAATTTAAACATAAAGAAGTGCAATACAGCTTGTGTTGTCGTTTCAGCTGCACTTGTCATGCAAAACTAACAAGATTCTTTGAACTTTCTAAATAAAATAAGATCACATACCTATAATGTACATATATGAGTACCTATCAATCTGGAAAAACTTCCGACTAGGTTTTTCTAATTATCAATAAATCTCCATACCGTGATTTCATTTTTTGGCAAATAGAAAGCGTTACGTCGTTTTGTGGAAGATATATAGTATACTATAGAAAAGCTTATTTAACAAGCATGATATTTATAAAATAATGAAGGAAGCGGCTCAGATTCCGATAACATTACATATGTACAGATATCGTTACATCATTACAATAGACGTATCCAAAACATCTTTGGTTGTTATAAGGGCACTAAAGATCTCTACAGAAACTCAGCGGATAATGTAAATAAAAACCTTACACAGGATTACAATTGGCCAATAATAAACTAGTTTATATACATTTTTATATTATCCAGTTCTTTAGATGACTTCTAATATCTGCAATATTCTTTTATCTACTAAATCGGCCCCACCTTACTTGTACCATTCAAAACTATAGTTTTAACCTTGCTCATGGTTAAAACACATATAAAATTAAACTTACCCCAGAAAATCAACAGACACTGGCGAAAGAAAAATAAACAAAAGATCGGCAAGCGTTGGAAATCTAAGATAAAACCAACAAAAGGGCAAAATTAATTAGTTTTTAGCACCAAATGCTCACGCGAACACGAGCAAGTATCCCTCGTTATAGTCCAACATTCCCGTGTAAAGAAGTATGAGCGTCAAGTACTGAACTTTTCACAAAAGAAAAGTAAATATTGGATACATGCTTCTTTCTGATGGACCTTGTAAATTAGTGGCTGCACTAGCGAGATTTTTGTCAAGTTACATTGCCACTACAAAAGGGAGTGAAATTAAATTTTGTGAACGCATGTAAGGATAATTTTAAGTGTGTTTTATTCAAAACAGGCGGAGAGAAAGATGTATAACATTTTTCCACCTACAATATATTTTGGCGGATTCTTAAATTCGTTATTATTTTGTTTTTTAGCGTGGATCGAAATTTGAATTTAATTCAAAAGTTTAGAAATGCCATTAAACTGATATGTTACCTGAAAATTGAAGAAAGGTAACCGTATTTTTCTTAGATTTTAAAGCAAAACAAACATTTAGTGATGCGTTAACAGAACTCCAATATGTTAGGAGGAGTACTGGTACGCGTTTCGACTTCATCAAAAGCACTCGTAATAGTCGTAGTATTATTCATCTTGTACGCGAAACAAACAGAATTCAAGATAGAAATTCACAGAAATTCACCTTCAAGTTTTAACTAAACACCGACGCGTTTCGACAGCAACGCTGCCATTATCAAGGCGATAATAAAACTGACTTCTGAAGTTTTATTATCGCCTTGATAATGACAGCGTTGCTGTCGAAACGTGTCAGTGTTTAGTTAAAACTTGTTGGTGTTTAGTGGGTTGACGAAATGACTATCAACTATTTCGAAAAAAGACTTACGAGATCTCAACTGGTTTGAATGTCTCTTAATTACTTTATCTGGTCCTACCTTCACCTCATACGATACGTTTCCAGTTTTCTTTCCAGGAATCCAAGGAGAGTCAAAAGCTTGTAATGGATAATTTGCATAAACGTCTCTACCCTCTCTACCCTCAAATTGTTCAATTTGCGTTTGTTGCTTATTAAATCTAATCGCGTTTTCAAATTGCGGCCAAATTAGAAAAGCTGGACTAGCATTTGTAGTACAATGGGAAGTGATTCGATAATTAAATAAGAATATTTGTAAAAATTCGTTTATATCCTTCCGTTGATTATGAGCCTTTTTAATAGCATTTTTTACTTGTTTTACACAGTTTTCCGCCGCACCATTGCTTTGCGTATGATAGGGCGGTGAAAACAAATGGTTGATACCGTTAAGTTGTAAATATTTCACGAATTCAATAGAAGAAAACGGTTGGTCATTGTCCGACACGATAGTATCAAGTAAAACAAAACGTGAAAAAAACTGTTCTTAAAAGTTTAGTTACAGTTTTCGCATTAGTTACAGTTACTTTAAAAACTTCTAGCCCTTTTGAAAAAGAATCTACTATTACTAAATATTTGCTAATAAATATAGGACTCAAGAACTCTATATGTAAACGGGACCAAGGTCTATAAGTTTGAGGCCAAGGTTGCAAAACAGTTTGGGTTGAATTACTTTGAAATTTGTTACACGTTTGACAACTCTGACAAAGTTTACCAATTTCGCTATCAATTAATGGCCAATAACAATGAGATCGAGCAATCGATTTGCATTTATTCATCCCCAAATGACCATGGGATTTTATGGATTTCATCCAAAATTTGTTCTCTAAATTTTGGTGGGACCACATCTCTAGCCCTCCATAGAATACATCCTTGCTCTAAATGTAATTGATATCGTTGCAAAAAATAGGGTTTAATATCATTTTGACATATCTCGAATATGTTCTGGCCAACCAGTAAAGCAATAAAAAAAAAACCTTACTTAATATAGGATCATTTTGCGTTTCCCGCGCAATTTTTTTATGACCAATCGGCAAAACTTGATTTAAATACAAAATGTGACCTAAATCTGGCTCTTTATTTCATTATAGTTTAAGAGGTAATCGTGATAATGCATCAGCTACACAATTATTCTTTGAAGTAATATATTTAATTTCATATTGATAAGCTGCCAAGATTATTGACCATCTCTGTATTCTACTTGCCGCGAATTGAGGCACTCCTTTTTTTTCACCAAAAATTGCCAGCAGCGGTTTATGATTCGTATATAAATAAAATTTGGTACCAAGTAAGTATTCATGAAATTTTTTTACACCGAATATAATTGCGAGGGCTTCTTTATCAATTTGTGAACACGCTGTCTCTCGATTAAGCGTTCGAGATGTATGCGAAATCGGTCGCAAAACACCATCGGGAAATCTATGAAAAATTACTACTCCTATGCCAGTAGCACTTGCATCCCAGGATAAAACAATAGGCAATTTCGGGTCATAGTGAACTAGAACTCTTGATGATCCTAATTCTTTTTTAATGTCATTAAATTGTTTTAAGCAATATTCATCAAATACCCAATTAGCATTATCTTTTAATAAGAAATACAGTTTAGTTTAGAGTTTTGTACTCAGTTGTGGAATAAACTTCCAGTAAAAATTAACCAATCCTAAAAACGATTTTAATTCTTATTAATCGGTATTTTCATATCTAAAATAGCTGAAATTTTGTCTTTACCTTGATGCAATCCTTCTGCGTCCAAATAATGACCTAAATATGTCACGGATTTCTGAAAAAACTGCATTTATTTAAATTTATTTTCAAACCATATCCTTGAATTTTATAAAAACTAATTTTCGCCTCTTCAGAAGTTCAGTTTCAGAAGAACCCAAAATAAGAATATCGTCAATAAAAACAACAACACAAATACGCACTTCACCGTTCTTTTTCAAAATTGGCACGATTGGACTAGCCCACTCGTTATACTCTGCTGGAGTTAAAACACCATTATTTACTAACTTTTCTAACTCAATCTCAACTTGTGTTCTCAAATTGTAAGTTAATAAACGTGGTGTGTAAAAAACTGGTACCGTACCAGGCCTTAAATATAGTTTAGCATTAAAATTCTTATACAAAAAAAATTCTTATGCAGAACTGTCTAAGATGATCATTAATCTCTACATTATTTTCAGCATTGCAATTTTCTACATTTTCAGTAGTTAAATCATTATTATTTTGTCTTTTATTTACATTTTTGGAATTTTTGTGTAATTTACAAACATATTTTAAATGCCCTTTCTTACCATCACTATCGCAAACGCAATTTTGGTAAAAACATTGGCTGCTGTGATGATTTCCTCTTCCACATACTCGACAACAATTTTTGGATTCTTTTTCCATTTTTTCCTTCCCTGTGTGATTCGCACTTTTCCCGGAAGTCGGTCTTCGCAATTCTTCTGTTTCTTTCCAAGATGGCTTCTTTCCACTCGAACCGGAAACTGGGCGGTCCTGATGGCGTAAGTTGAGCAGATACATTTTTCTCGGCTGCTTACATGTCTCTCGCTAAGGCATATGCTGATACACAATGTAACTTCTTTTCGGAGAACAATCGTTGCTTAGTCACTTCATTATGTAGCCCAGAAACGAACTCTCTCTCAATCTCTTAGATTGTCATCTAATGTTTCTTTAAATTCGTACGTTTTAGCTAAATTTCGCAGTACTACCATATACTGATTCTCCTTTTTCTTGCCGTCGAAGTCGGAATTTATGCCGATCTGATATTATAGACGGTGCCGGCTGCAAATGTTCTTGCACCATTTTCACTAGTTCTTTATACGTTTTTTGTTCAGGCTTAGACGGACTGCATAAATCTGCCATTAGTTCAAATGTTTCGATTCCCACTACCGTTCATAACGTAGCAACTTTTAAAATTTCTTCAATTTTATTTACTATGAAATATTGTTCTAAACGCGCAATATAATATGTGCTCCATTTCTTTGATGCGGGATCAAATTCATTGATTTTTCCCACTGACATTTCCACGTAATTTTTAAAACTATTATCACTACCTACTTATATTTCACTATTAAATATCCTCGTCGCCAAATATTGTGGTGTTAATCAAACAAAGGTTCGACCCCGAATAAAATCTTTATTTAAAAGTATCAATCTCGTTGTAACGTACAAACAACTATACTAAATAAAAACAGACATGCAATAAAAACATTCACAGAAAATACGTACGAATACCTACACAATGTTAACCAAAAGTTATGCTCTATCAATAAAGTAATTAAAGATGAATTTACTACAATTTCATAGCTTAATCATTTTAAGCACTAGTTCACCTCTTCTTACCGATTATTTTATCTCATCTTTCTAGCATATTTTACTTTTTTTTTTTTTTTCCCAGACCCGTCCGACCTATAGCCACCGGTAGGTACCGCAGCCATCAGGTTTATTGTGCCACATCTGTTTGTTCAAGTCACCCACTCTAGCACGGCAGTCCCCTCCACTAACCTGTACAGGTCCCTAACCGAGTGGGTAAGGTATATCTCTGGGTCTCCTTTCGTTATCCCAAACAGATTCTGCCTTCTGCGATCTAGTGCCTCGCAGTCGCGTAGTATGTGATCGGCTGTCTCCGGTTCTATCCCACAAAGTCTACACTTTGTGTCCCCGTCAAACACTCCGATTCTTTGTAGGTGTTCTTTCACCGCAGCATGTCCGGTCATTAGTCCCGTTACGATGCAGAGCTGTTTCCTACTAAGATGTAGTAGTTCTCTAGCTCTTTTCCTGCATGGGTTCCCTATAAAGGTTTTGCCATGTACTATACCGGGTAAGGCTCCCCAGTATTCCTGCTGTTTCGTACGAACCCAGTCTCCTATATGTCTCCGGGCCGTTTGCCTTGTGACCCCGAAGAAAGGTTCTGGGCCGTACATTTCCATCTCTGACCCTCTCTTCGCGAGTTCGTCAGCCCTTGCGTTGCCCTCAATCCCCTGATGGCCCGGTATCCAAGTCAACCAAACCTTGTTCCGGTTCGACAGTTTCACCAGTCTGGACGACACCTTCCGGCTTAATAACGCCTTCAATGCCGCTTGGCTATCAGACATGATGTGAATTTGTCTGTTGGTCACCGCTTTCACATTCATTGTGTGTGCGCATTGGAGAATAGCATATACTTCCGCCTGAAACACCGAAGCATACTCCCCCAGTGCGTAAGTGTGGCCCTCATTCTGAGAGCATATCCCTGCACCGGTAGCATTAGCCGTCTTAGATCCGTCCGTGTACCAGACTAAGTCTTGCTCTTTGATTCTCAGTGCATACCTGGCAGCCTCCTCCCGTCCGTCCGCTATAGACACCGTGAAGGGATTCCCATACCTATGCCTTACCGGCATGTGGTCGGTCCGCATTTCCAACACCCCCTTTCCCACATGCTCAGTTATCGATATATGATTTGTGTTGACCCTTTTCGGAGTCGCTGTGTGTTGCAGCCTGTATGCCCCCATCCTTGCCTCCCCCTGTATGACCAGGTGCAACGGTGGCAAGTCCAGGAGTGCCTCCATGGCTGCAGTCGGTGTCGACCGCATTGCTCCCGTTATTCCTAGGCAGGCAAGTCTTTGCACCTTGCTCAGCCTCTGAATAGCGTTCCTTTGTTGCGTCTTTGTCCACCATACCAAAGCTGCATACGTCATTACTGGCTTAACCACCATGCTGTATATCCAACTCAGCATGTCTGGTCTTAGCCCCCATTTCTTTCCATATGTGCGTCTTACCAGCGTTAACGCTGTCACCGCTTTTTTGGTAATTCTGTCCAAATGTTGGTTCCAGGTAAGTTTGGAGTCTAATGTTACTCCAAGGTACTTTACCTCCCCCACCATCTCTATGGTAACCCCCTTCAACGTAAGCGGATTTAGGCCATCCTGCTTTCGTCGGCGGGTAAAGGCCACGATGTTGGTCTTATCAGCACTGATACTCAGGCCCGCCAACTCCGTCCATCTGCTAACCATGTTCAGAGCCCCTTGCAGTCGATCTCTGACCGTGGTGTTGTACCTGCCCCGCGCTATAATGACCAGGTCATCCGCGTAGGCCAGTACCCTGTGACCGTGATCGTTAAGCACCTCTAGTAGCCCATCTATGACTAGACACCACAGGAGAGGGGACAGCACCCCACCCTGCGGACACCCTCTAGCCACCCGAGCCGCTAGAGTCTCGCCTGCGACCGAGGCTTCCGCCACTCTCTCCCTAAGCATAGAGTCTATCCAGGCGACACAAGTGCCGTCCACACCTCTGCCTATGAGAGCTCTGGTAATTGAATCAAAACCCGTGTTACTGAATGCCCCCTCAATATCGATGAAGGCCCCCAGCATCACTTCCTTGTTTTGTAGTGTGTCCTCCACTAAACTGACTAGTCCGTGAAGTGCTGTTTCTGTCGAAACTCCTGTCCGGTAGGCATACTGGTCATGGTGTAGAGGTGAAAGCACCAGTACATCATCCCTAATATACCTGTCCACCAGTTTTTCCAATGCCTTCATAGTGAAGGACATTAAGCTGATTGGTCTTAGGGCCTTCGCCGTAGCCTGTCCTGCTTTCCCAGGCTTCGGTATGAATGCTACCTAGTAAACCTCCACGCTTTTGGTATATAGCCAAAAGCCAAGCTACATCTGAAGATGTTACACAGTATCGCATACAGTAGTTCCGCTCCCTTCTGCAGCATAATCGGATAAATGCCGACTGGGCCCGGCGATTTATAAGGTTCAAATGAGTCAATAGCCCACCTGACTTTATCATAGTCAACCATCCTTCTGGAAGTCTGCCACTCGGCGCTGGACACCCTCCTCTTCCGACGCTCCTCCCAGATGGTCCTCGATTGATCCACGATCTCAGAGCCAGGGAAGTGTACCCTAAATAGTTCATTTATGGTCTCCTTCCCTGTTGTGGTATATTCTCCCAAATGGTTTTTGAGAGTACTGATAGATGCTTGAGGTTCCTTGGCAAGGATTTTGTAGAGTCTGGCGCTGTGCTGGGTGTTTTCAATCCCCTCACAGTGCCCCCTCCACGACCTCCTTTTCGCCTGCCTCAGCTTCTTGTTGTAACCAGTCAGAGCGGCCCTGTACTCTTCCCACTCTCCTGATCGTTTGGCCCTGTTGTATTTCTTCCTAACTTGTCCCCTCAGTTCCGCAAGTTCCTTACTCCACCAGGGCACACTCCTGGAGGAGCGCCTTGCAATGAGGGGGCAGTTGTCATTATAGGCTGAAATGATTGTGTCATTTATCTGCTCCACAGCCATATCCAGCTCTGCTGCATTTCCTATCCTCTTATTGATCCCGGAGAGTCCAGACCTGAGGTCAGCTCGAAAGGCCTCCCAGTCCGTCTTCCGTGGATCCCGGTAGGATCTCACCTCCACTCTGCCTGCCAGAGTAAATCTTATGTGTCTGTGATCCGAGCAGCTTACCTCCTCAGACACATGCATATTTTACTTACTATCTTTATTGCTTACTCACAATAAGTAGGTACAATAATGCATTGAATGAGGCATGTTGTTTTCTACTTGTATGGTGAGTAGTAGCACTATCGCTAAAATTATGGCCTATTTGTTTGATGGGATTGGTAGACAACGAATTCGATATTTTGTTATACTCTCTATCGTCCATTGAGCTTGTATACTAAGGACCTTTACACACAGGGCCACCACGGTGGCCCCGCGTGTAAAGGCCCTAAGGAGACGCTATGAAGCATATTTCCTGTATGTTCAAAACGGTGCACTGGGCGGGGCCAAGTGTAGCAGCAATACGGCTGCCTCGTCAGGTCCGGACTACTGAAAATTTAAAGTATAATTTTAAACCTCCACTAAAGAGATGGCTTTATTCAAAATTAATTACGTCATCCCACACCTGTTAGGCCCAAGGCCCATAAATCTTATAATTTCACAATGTAAACACATAATATGTAATAGTTTATTTATGTAACTAGGTACAGGGGCACCAATTGAAATGTTCCAATTACGGCCCTGCACACTGTTTTTGTGTCATACACTGACCTATGAAATGTTATTTTAGACGAATTCTTCTTGTTAACGCTGTTTCTACTGTTGCAACTATGTAGAGCACAAGAAACAATACTGTATTCTAATAGTTTACTGTATCATATAACTGTAATAAACAATTAATGCAAACATACATGAAACATACACTATAATCTACGTGTTTGACGTAAGTGTAGTACCAATATGGCCGACCTGTAGGTACCCGTTTTAACCACGTGATGTCGTCTCTCTACTATTCTACCTCAATGCTATCGTCATACGCTTCTACTACAACGTATGTAGGATAAAACAGCAAACCCAGGTGTCTACAGAATTTCGTATCCTCAAAAATACCAATTTAACCATCACAATTTGATGTACAAAGTTGTAAATATGACTCGTGTCAGCATCTGCGTTATTGATAGTCTTTACGAACATATGTAACTCCCTGTAGGTCCACAGATCTATGATTAATGATACTTGAACGTCATAGGTATATGCTTCCTTTTTGATTTAACAAGATACAAGTGTTCCAATCAGCAGTTTTCTTATAATTTGGCATGATGAATGCAGTAGAAATCTGATATCACAATCGAACTTATTGAAGATACGAGTAAATCGAATTCAAATTCTTTATTAGTGGTTGCGTTCGCGATAAAATCTGCCTATTAGAGAAATCAATGGTTGAGCTCATCAGAGTATTATCAAGTTGTTCGCAATTATCGTAGTATTCTGTCTCACTGTTAGACTGTATACTGATCTTAAAAAATATACAAAAAGTCTAGAGAAACATATAGAATCGCAAATAGGTTGAAAAGTAAGAGGATTAGAGAAATGTCATGCCTTAAACGACGTCTACAAAGTAAGATAGACCTGTATGCCAAATCGTAAAACCCCGATTACGATAAACCGATTGACCTCTAAGTTATGGCAATTATATGTACAAATAATATCCTTGTGCTTACATTATTTATTCATGAGACATGAGTAAGCTGCTTGTTGAAGAGCTTTAATAAACGGGTAGTAGTGAGCTCTGATAGAAGTGTACAGATAGGTACAGTCTATTCCAAAATTAATGTTACCCCCTGCGCGAAAAACACGTTCTAACTGCTAATGCAAATTAGATGCATGAAGTTTAA
Source organism: Holotrichia oblita (assembly GCA_023690525.1). NCBI lineage: Eukaryota > Metazoa > Arthropoda > Insecta > Coleoptera > Scarabaeidae > Holotrichia > Holotrichia oblita. The sequence goes on from CM043020.1 coordinate 30,644,258, forward strand.
TCGATATTTGGTTTGCACCGCATTTACAGGATTAGTATTCACTAACGAAAAATCGTATTGGATTATGGGAAACATCATTTTTATGGGTTTGTTTAGCCTTGGGAGCGACATTAATTTTGGAACAGTCTGTACATACATACACTGTAGAAGTTTGTAGAACTACCGCAGTAGTAATTTGTTACCTACTAAGGCAGCGAATAAATTCGGCAAAATTAGTCAACACATTATCGAATATAGTGAAACAATATCTGTATTTAAAACGTAACCAGCACTGGTCAGTATAATCAACTAGAAACATGAATTTTCCGGCTTGTTTAAACAGAGCACTCTCTAAATCCTGTAAGCTTGTTATAGAGGCTTTGTGAAAAGCCGCGCTTAAAAGTCTGGGTCGAGCATGGCATTTACATCGCCCGAAACGTTCTGCGTTATTTCTGTGGGTACTATCGCGGACGTGGCAATGTGTATGTACATCGAAAGTATATCTACAGTTTTTATCTATTCGGCAAAGAAAGGATTTTTACTATAACAAATCTGACCTATATACAATGTAAATAGTTGGCAGTCGCATTAGATAATTCGTCTGTCACAAGGATGTGCTAAATTGTAGGAAAAATTGAAGAAAAGTACATAAAAACACACAGTATTCTAAAGAAATTATACGAGTTTGGTGCTAATTTGCTTTGAAATAAATTTTAGTGAATTTATATTTGTTCATTTAGTTCAATTTTCATTTAGTTTTCTTCTAGTCAAGTTCTGCTCTCCAAAAAAAAGAGCACTACGAAATGTTAATGTATGCGGTGCCATCACTTTTTTGATTTGCAAGTAATATAAATTGATTTCAGTATATCCATCTTATCTAAGTGTCGCCATGATTTCGTTGTATACCTTTACTAGAGTGAGATAGGAAACTTCATTTACTGGTCCCTTCTGTTTTTCTAAAAGTAATTTTAATCTCATCCACTTTAGACACACTATCTCTCCAATTGAACTGACCTTTTTCTGTTTATCTTACTTCAAATCTAGTGGAAGTGCTATTGTACCCTCCTTTTCTGTATTGCACGAGTGCAATGTAGTCTCCAGAAGGCTTTTCCGCAATTTTATGCAATTCAAAGAAATGTCAAGGTATAAATAATGCGCATGTCCAATTAATTCCTGCAGCAAATTCTTTATCTGGCGTCTAAGTTTTTTTTCTAGCAAATAGTTCTTCTCTGTGTTATCTGTAACAAAAATGAATTGGGAACTGATAAATATTGCCTTTTTGGCTAGATAAGAGCCAAAGGTTATTACCCTATTTCATGGGCCTAAGTGGTATACGTTGTCGCAGACGGTCCTCCTCTACTACCAATTCTATAATCACCTCGTCGATAGCCTGATTGTCAGATGATTTTCATGAAGCAGGTAGGTAATTCACGTATCTACTAGTTGATTGAGCATTGGTCTAAATTATAATTTTCCGAAATTGCGATACTGCGCTCTCGATCAATAGCTCCGTAGATATAAAGGTTATTCACCATCCTATTTCTCCTCACTCATCTACTTTGCTGGTCATTCTCGTTATTCCCAAAATTATCATCACTGAAAACTGACATGGAATTTATAAGCAAAGCTACGATTCATTTTCTACTATTTTCCTCCTTCTAGTTCAGCATCACGATAGTCGCAATGCCACTGGGACTGATTAATTTGTCTAAATTATGAAATATGTAGAAGCATTTGCTTACCAAAAAAGAGAATGGAAGCTACTAGTCGCTTTTGTCCTCAGGATGAAACCGTAAACGACCAAACGTTAAAACTCAGTTGTTTTTGGCAGAATATTTATAAATTTTTACATACTTTATTGCATGTTATGAAGGGTCTATATCATAGCAAACTTTGTCTACCGTGTTTTTACAGCGACGGGAGCAGGCCCTCGAGATGCAGTTGTTTGGTATGCGTATTCGACTAGCAACCACTAGAACAGAAGCGTCTAACAGCGATCTATTTCAATGTTTTTTAAAGAACAATGGTGTAATAAATGATATCGAAGGCTTTCACCGTCAGAGCCTCTATTATAAAGGCTTCCAGTTTTTGCCCACCTCATGGTAGTACCTATTAATATATATAATATAGGAATAAACAAAACCCAAAATATACTAAACTCATCGTTTCGCAAATAATGTAGTGGGTTGGGGGTACTGTAAGGTCAGGGTAACTTGACGTGTAAACCATACTAGAAGCGAAAACCTTGGTCAGAACATTTTTGCTTGAACGTGCTAATTTTAATGATCTATTTGTGGCTTTCTGTATAATATAATAATACGTTGCTAAACCGAATGTTTATAGAAGTTATTATTACCATTATATCGAAAAGCAAATACATATTTTAGCTGTTTTTTTGTTTTTAGCAGAATGCTTGGATTAACGTCATGAAACTCCAACATAATATTTACATATCTTTTAATTGCTGATTTATTTCCACTTGTAGGTCAATAAAACAATAAATAATTAAATACCAATTTATTCCATAACATATAATAATATATTTTAGTTAAATAACTTCTTCAGTGGAAGAAATTGACATTTAATATGCGTCAAATTATTATTATTAATAATATGTACAATGAAGGATGCTCATAACTAAGTTGGAGAGGTACAAATCCAGACCACGATTCTTTCAATTACAATAGCCCATGTTTTCTGTTAACTGTAGAATCTAATTCTCTAAACACATAATAGATTTCCGATATTCCTACTTTCATATCTTCATGTTTTTGAGGAGTGGGCATTCTGACAAATACAGATTTATAAATTCTTATAGCGCAATTAAAGCTAGACTGTGGATAGAATTCACGAACACTACCCGTGTATTTCAAACGCGCGGAGATACAAACGCCATCTATAATGAACAGTAACTAGAGCAATCTACAATTCGAGACACTGTCACTAGAAGGTTTCCACATCTACTGTAATCAGAAGGTTTTCGCCTTTAGCATGGTTAACACATTGATTTACCATGCACTGCGGACAACCCTCAGTTTTTGCTCCTGAAGAAACCTCTTACATTACTGACAAAACAGCAAGTCGGTATATTTTGTATATAAATTACATAACATACAGAAAATTAAGATTATCTATAATTGTTTCTCGTATTTTTTTACATAACCTGTTTACAAACTGTTGCCTACGATCACACGAATGAAGGGGGGAACAAAATTTTGTCTTTATTTTCTTGGCAGTACTGGCGCTTGGTTAGAGGAACTGTGAGTATCTATTCATCCAAAAAAAACCATTCTAAAGACGGACGAGGAGTCGTGAATCACGATAGCACCCGTACTGGAAATACGAAACGTAATGTTAGGCCCTTTAATTTTTTTCGTCTCTTTTCACGGTTTTCCTCGTATAGATCGTAAGAGGAACAGTTCACAATAATGCTCGAATATTTATGGTGAAAAGTTTCGTTTATATGTGATAAAAGGGATAGGAGAGAATGTAAAAGAACGGTTTCCTTCTCTTTGATAACAAAATAAGATCTCTTAGCTTTTATTTCATTTGGAAACCTTTAACGGTCAAAAATGAGAAAATATTTTATTATTCAGTGGAATATGCACACTTCACATATCTTATGATATATTACTATTTCAGGTTGGAGATTCCTAAGTTGAACTTATTTTCCAATGGAAATCTGATTTACATATATACTTTTGATATGGAAATGTTTGACGGTTTTTACAGTCAAAATTTAAGTTTATGAGAACCGACAGAATTGGTAAACTTTTTTATGTACAGATAGGGCGCATTTAAATATTTTCATATGGAATTTTCGTAGCTATAAGAGGTATGGAAAAACAATCTCCACGTTCTAGATTTTTTGAGTAAAACTTAAATGGTAAAAAATCAAAATTAACTGTCGCCTTTTTTTTCAAAGTATTTACCAAAATACGATATTTTCGTTTTTCGCTTTACTGTTATTATTAGAGTCGGCAGCGAAGGGCAAGTTTCATTGCAGTGCGGAGAACATATAAGTATATATAATGTGCTGAAACATTTATTGTTTTAAGAAGCTTCCATGATATCACAAATTGGATGTCACCTATTGAATATTCGAATTATTTTAAACACTTGTTTCAAATGAGTACAGCGTGCGGAATAAATATTTTTTAATGATGAACAATATAATTGATATATAATTTAAGGTCATCCTTGTGACAATTTAGTTGATCTTTTGACGCACCTTCACAAATTTGTTTTAGTATGAGAATCCTTGTCAATAACACTTTCAAATAACACATAACCGTGTTGTTATTTTTCAATTTTGCTTTAATTTTTCTTTCAATATAGTCACGAGCAGATGGCATAACGTTCTTTATCGATATTCAAGTTGGTACTGTACAATCCGAATTTTGCTCCGGAAGGAGACAAATGCTTCTTGATCTAGTGAAGTGAACGGTAGATTACATAGAATAAAACAAACAGCTTTATGAAATGTTAATTGTTCGCGGTATCGTTTGCCACGGATTGCAGAACAGTATTTTATACTTTTTAGGTGGCCTTCACACTTCTACATGCTGGTAAACGTCATATAGTTGTAACATCTTTCACACTTATCTAGTTCGATCACCTTCGCATTTTAGATCCGCCATACTCGCTATTACGTTTTCTAATTTCTGCGAAATTCGCCATTCCCGAAGAGTTTCCGTACCTAAATGCTACATTTTCTAGGTATGTATGTACTGATAAGCACTAACAACGACCAGTGGAATACCGGTGCGCTTCGTTACGGACGCTCGACTTTCCACGCCACTCCTCTACGTTGCTCGTCCCACTGCATTAGAAATTGCCTCTCTTTGCCAAGTCTAATTATTATTTAATTATTTTTCACGATAAAGAAAAGTAATTTGAATATTCTTTTTGGAAAAAATACAGCAGTAGTTAGTTAAACTGGCAAAATTCAAGTTATGGCAAAATTGTATTTTATATCGAGTCGGTAATGGATGAATTAAGAAGACTTGCTTGTGTATAACTAGAGAAGTCAATTCACAATTTCTATGCTGATTTTATAGAAAAATTCGTATTTTTCTCTTGTATTTCGTAGTGGGCGAAGTATTTAAAAATATTTTGTTATTGTGTTGCTATAACATTATATATAACAGCGAACCACTTGGTTTCGACCTTCCAGGTCTCGGCAGTGCAACTACGAATGCAAGATCTAATTTCATCGCTTTTCGCTTCTCAACTTTAACGCCATGCTCTCTAGTGTGCAAGGTGGGAAGTAGCATATAGCAGGGCGCTGCACAACACAAGTCGGTACAGCAGATCTGCTGAATCGTTTTGTGCATTGCAATTGACGAGACCTGGAAGGTCGAAACCACGTGGTCCGCTTTTAATACTTGATCTTTATACCAAGATCGCCTATTACAGGCATTTTTTGTATTTTTATATTGGCATTTCTTGCTGTTTTCAAAAGTTTGAATGTTGTTAAAATATGTTATTCAAAGAAATAATGATTCTAAATTGTAAATAACTTGTTTCACACTCGTATTTGACCATTGTACAACTAAAAACAATATACTTCTTTTCTTAATGATATAATAATACTTTGTTATAATAGTACTTTGCGCTAATACAAAATAGATAAGACGGGTCAAAAACATATATATGCAAGAAAGAATACAGGAAAAGTTATCAAACCTCCTAAATTGCTAAGATATGACACACATTTATTAATGCTATAAAAGCAACTTCCACTTAACATCACTAATTCACACTTAAAAGCAATACCTGATTGCGAATTCTTTAATTCTGCACAAAGCCTATCAAATAAGGTTGGACCAAAATTGGTAAGCGACTTCTTATAACAAAAATGGCATTGTCTGCTAGGAACAATATTATTTTTATTTCTTGTGTCGTAGCCATGAATATTGCAGGGTGAATAAAATTTGTGTTTTTTAATAAAATTTAATAATTCAGATAAACAGATGTTAGTACTAGAATTTTATTATGTTTGAAAGCATTTCTGTAGAATGTTTGATGTTCCAGGTTAAGAATGAACATTATCAAATGCTTCTCTAGCACAAATACACGTTGTACCGCAACAGCGTAACCTTCGGTCACTATGTTCTGGGAATTAAGTCTGGTAAAAACAGCACTTATTTGTTCGGACCATTAAGGTTGCTATTAAAATAGACATCTAAGAACTTTACAGAACTGCCAAAATATATTTTCTGCTCACCAGTCTTTAAATTTGTTCAAAACAATGGTAATGTTTTATTGTTGTCTATTTGCATTGGCATCTGCTATTACTATGCAAATATCGTCTGCATAAAGAAATAATGTAATATAAATAAAGTAATAAGACTAATGGACCCAATACATTGGCTTAGGGTGCATCAATATTCACGTTAAATTCTTTCTATTTAGCATTCCCTACTTTTACCATCATTCTTCTCTACCCCTTAAACGACATACTTCAATCTTACAAGAGACCACGTATTCCTAACCTATACACATTTTGAGAAATTAAACAACTGTTAACAGCGCTGCCAATCCTGGTTAAATTTAATAACGTATTCAGTCGCATATTATATACAAGGTATTTCACGACACCCCTTAGTTAGAATGTTTAAGGAATCTACTGTTTGTACAATTCCGAAATGTTGAAGTTTGCGTTTAAAGTAGTAGTTCTACTGTTTTAAAAATATTTTAAATAGAATGATATTTTTTTTTTTTTTTTTTGATGCAATCGATTCTACACATTATTTGCAAATATTTTATATTAGGCTACACTATCTCTAAATTAAACCGGGTCCCAGCGATCTCTCACATCACTGGATGGCTATCCATTCGCTCTCTCTGTGGTCTTTCTTCTCCCCTGAGGCCGAACTTGCGTTCCGCTAAAGTAAAGCGGGTGTGAAAGTTTTCAGTGTTTAGGGAGGACTGGAAATAATAGAAGTATGTAGTCCTCGAGATTGTTTTGATCTTCTATCGGTAATGTCCTTCTTATGGTAACCCTAGGAGGATATCGATTGGGTTCAAGGTTGGCTAATCTGTTTATCAGTGCATTATCAGATTTTTCAATCCATTCTCTTATTTCGATTGCCGAATCAAAGATATACTGCTTCAACAAAGTGACTCCTATGTCGTTTCGGAGCTACTAATTGCGAGCGATCCTGGAGACGCCAGTGATGATCCTCAAGATGTCGTTGTGTAGAATTTCTAGCTTTTCGGATGGGTCCACGCCATGTTTGACAGCGGTAATACGTGGTAATGGAGAGTAAGGAGAACAAACATATCAGGATCTTTATTTTATTTAGAGATATGTTGCTTTTTATACACGGAAAGTTATAAGAAAACCTTTTTGGTCAGCTTAATTAAACTGCAGACGTGTAAACGCAACCTAAGATGCGACTCCAAGGAGACTAAAATTATTGATGAAGATGTTCTCAGGTGGTGGTCGTAGTCTATTCGTTACTTTTCAGAGGCCTCCTAGATACCCAAGACAAAATTTCATCCAACTAATGCTGGAGTCTTCGACAGAGTTGATTTTAGTCAGAAGTGTAAATAGCCCGTGTACACTGCAGGTTCAACACCCTGTGTACTGGACAGTTCAGTCACGTACAACAGAAACAGACTCGCGGCGAGAAGTGAGTTCTGTGGAACGCCGGCGGCTATGGCTCCTTTAGAAGCCATGCCGAGTAAAGAAACTTCTATCGTGGTGAAGGTGTGACGATTGACTGACGTCACCTGAACCAGTTGGTACTCGGTCGAAAGACCTTCCCGGAAGCCAAACTGTTCCGCCTGAGTAAGTTTTTTGATCAATAATTCTTCCTTAAGCCGGGCCAGCATAATTACTGCGGCTATCGACCCAATTCTTAACAACGATGTATGTAGGTCTTTAATTCTGTGTATTAATAGGAACCCCGCGCTTATGTTTTGAAACAGCAGCAGCTGGTTTTATGGAAGCGGGGTATTATATCGTAGTGCTGTTTTAGAAAACTAACAGCAATTTCATGCAAGCTTGCTGTTCTCTAGATAAATTCATAATTGCGTTCGCATTATCAGTACAATTAACTGGCGTAAAGAACATAGTAGCAGTAATTTGAAAAGGGTGAACAACATCACTGTCATTAGTGACAAATCATTACATCAACAACAGTAGCACGTACCATATCTAGACCACTAGTTGATATAATTAACAATTGTTTTGTAACGGGTATCTTCCCGGACAAATTAAAAATTAGCAAGGTAATACCGGTATATAAGAAGGGAAACAAGTTCCATGCCAGCAATTACAGACCTATTGCTATTCAAAATGCAATTGCAAAAATTTTTGAAAAAATTATTAATAACAGACTTGTTAATTATCTTAGGGATAGGAACATTGTTTCAGAACATCAGTTTGGATATGTGCAGGAGAGATCAACTTCCGATACTATATATCATGGCCTGGATCATATATCGAGAGATGGACAAAGAAAACAGTGTAATTGGCTTGTTTTTTGATCTAAGTAAAGCATTCGATACAGTGAATTACGATATTTTGTTGTCAAAAATGGGGAAGTATGGGATACGTGGTACTCCTTTTGACTTGTTCAAATCATATCTTACCAACATGCAGTCATACGTAGCCATTCATGGTTGTTTTGAGGTTTGACTCGTGAATATTATTCTTCGGTATAAGTACTTCGTGTGGTGTACCACAGGGTCTATTATTGGACCTACGCTCTTCCTGTTGTATGTAAACGATTTAAATTTATCACTTTCCCCATGCGTGTTGTCGCAGTATGCTGATGACACTAATTGTATTGTTACTAACACTTCTACTGAGTTAGTATCTGTTGAAACAAATACAGTTCTCTCCAATATGTCTGTATGGTGTAACAATAATAGTCTCGTGCTAAATGCAGAGAAAACAGGTGTGTTGCAGTTTCGGATAGCAACAAATACAAATAGCAGCCCTTATATTAAATACAAAGGTAAATCTATTCCTGAGAGCGATCATGTAAAATTTTTGGGATTATTTGTGGATTCTCACCTTCGCTTCGAGCAGCATTGCTCTATGCTCCTGAAGAAATTATCTTCTGCATATTTTGGTATGAGAAATTTAAGGACCACTGTAAACATAGATACTCTTCGAATATTTTACTTCTCCTATGTAGAGTCCAGGCTTCGTTATGGAATAATTTTTGGGGACGTGCAAGGTCCGTTAATTGACTTTTTATATATCAGAAAAAAATTCTAAAGATGCATGGTGGGGGTACCAGCTCGAGATTCTTGTCGTCCCATATTTAAGGCACTAAGAATTCTGCCCTTATGGTCGCTGTACTTGTATGAAATATTAATATTTTATAAGCGAAATGAAACTAAATTCGTAAAATTCAGACATATACAGTAATATGCTGACACGGTGTAGGAACCAGTTAAATGTACCTCTCCACAGGACTAGTTTCTATGAGCATAGTCCGAATTATACTTGCATCATTTATGTTAATGCTTTACCCGCCGAAATAAGAAATGCGACTACCTTTTACTCATTTAAAAGTCTTGTGAGGTCATATATTCAGACTCACTGTTTTTACAATGCTGACGAATACTTGGCTCGGAGAGTTCCGTAAATGGTTTAGAAATTTTAATTCCCTAATGTAATTGATTTTAATATTTTTATTTAGAACAGATGTATTTTGATTTTACTAGTTTAAAATGTGTAACTTCAATCTGTCTTATGTATTATTGACAATGTCTATGTTACATATGTAATTTGAAACAGTAAATATATTATTATTATTATTATTATTTTTTTCTCACGTTTAACAGTATTATATTGTATAGGTACTCTTTGATTTTCATTTGAAATTAATCAATTGGCATGTTATAAAATAGTATATCTGTTCTCTAATTTTACTGTCTAGTCCTTTTTAACGATTTGTAAGCATCTTGCAATTCATTACAATATGTATAAACGCTTTCTCGGCCAATTCAGCTCTCCCACTCTATCTAATTCTAAATGAAGTTTAGAAGAAAAAGGAGTAACATTAAAAGAACTATCAAAACACAAGTGTACCGGCAACAACACCAACACCACTACCAAAACAATTTACTATATTATCTATTATTACCAACAAACACATACTAATTATAGGTATCTACCATATAGAGTGAACTTCTAATTCTTACGATTTTATTAAGAATGTATACTTTTCGCGTTTAGTTGAAGTTGTAGTTCTTTCAGCTAAAAGAATTACAGTTGCGGAAAAACCAATTCAAGCTATTTTGAAGTAATATCGTAAAAATGAAAGAATAGTTTTAGAATGAAATCAATACTTAAAAATCTACTTCTTATTTTTGACATAATATAAGAGCGAATAAGATATATACTTATTTATTAATATTTTCAACGGATCTTAACTGGCAATATCCGCTTTACAGTCATTCGTCTTCTTCGATATTGCATTTCTTTTCCACGGCGGGAAGAGGAAGCAAAAAAATTAATAACGAAACTTTACTTCACATTCTGACGAGACCGGCGCGAAAAGCGTCCGTGCATCAACGGCGAGCTGACTGATTAATAAAAACTTCAGGTCTTCCTACCGTGACTCGGTCGTACAGGTTCGACTTCATCCATAAATTCAGCAAGCGCCAAAAACTTCTATTCTTGCGGATCGCCAGATTGACGCGTGAAAATTCTCACTTCCCGATAAATCGATAAACACGTACATTCTCGTTCAAAAGTAACCTGTACTATGTTCTAAACATTAAACGAGAAACCTGAATGTTGTATCTTTTGTAGAATACTGTACTATCTATTATGTAGACGATCTCTGTTTGGAAATTCATGTAGGTATAGCAAGTATATAAATACAGATATATAAAGTTTTGGTATCACAACAATGAAATAACGAAAATGGAATCAAGTCAGTAATCAAATTTGTACGAAAAGTTATTACTTATTAGCTAGTCCTGCTTCATCGATATTTTTTCTCTTTTACTTAATAAAATATCAATGTGTATCTTCGACTTAACATAACTCTGTAAAAGATAGTAGCTGTCTTAAGGTAATCTAAAAGTGTTTATTTAATCATATATCTTTCTTGTTGGTTGATTTTGTGATTTTGACTATTAAGCTGTAGTGGCGTGAGGGCAAGAATTATTTACAAATGTATGATAGTAGTAGGAAACAGTGAATTCCTTTCTCCTTTGCTCAATACCAGTTTCTATTAGCCCAAATGTGTACAATTCTGGGAAAAAGCACTAAAACAAAACATATGAATTTTCTGAATTAGTTATGTATCCCAACCTTTTCTCTATCCCTGTCATCTTTAACCTAAAGCTATTATCTGACAATTAGAATCTAATTTCAGGAGGTGATTATTGCTACATCCCATATAAAGTAAAGTTGCTACTCTAGTAGGCATAAAATCAAACAGAAGATCAGCTCAACGTGTTGCCATTGCTTTGAAAAATAGTTTCCATAAAAATTGATACACTTTTGTATCCGGTTAAACCAAATATTGAAGCAGTTATTCCAGTCTCCAGTCAAAATCATCATTATAAAGGCATCCACCGCTTCTATCGACGATTAAATTCCTCTATCACAAATTCCATTGTTAATCTTTGGGAACTTAAATAAGTAGTTGGGATTTAGGTTGGAGCTACATATATGGACGATGATTTAATAAGCCGATATTTTGCTGCTCCAAACTATTTCGAGTTGTGTGTAAACTTACATTGGAGAATAATTCACAATGGAGGATAATTCGCCATTGTAGGTTGGATTCTCAGTATTTTTGTCAAACAAATGGTTGTATCAATCTGCATTAACCGTTCTTCTATCTTGCAAAGAATTATAGCTACATGACCTGATATTTTGAGTAACTATAATTTTCGACACACTTCGAGGACAGATAACTTTTGTTAGATTTCGTTTAAATACCCAAACAACTGATTAACGTTTATTTTTGGTGTTATAGGAATAAATCCGTAATTGGTTATCACTAACGACACTATAGACGTTTTCGAATTTCTGTTATAGAACCGGCTCAAAGTTTTCGTCACTAATTAAACCGTTTCCCTTTGGTTAAAGATGTGAAACGTAACAGGAAACTTTCTTACACCCAGTTTGTGAAGTATAATTGTTTGGATAAACATCTTTGAATGCCTATGGATGTCTTATTTTCTCGACATATCACATGCCATAGTGATCTTAATCAGGCGACGCATAGCCATGACGTTTCTCTAGATGAGTGACCGTCACTGAGACTAGTGCGTCCACATTGGAACTCGCAGAATCAATGCAAAATTATCGATTGGTGTAATGCTTTATCTTCGGAAACAGAAACCAACTTTCTAAAACAATTGTTGTTCAGTTAATCTTCTCCGAAAGTTGTAAAGAGTTATTTCGCAAAATTTTATTCACTTGCCCTACCGATAAAACTTTAGATTTTCGGTTTCACTAGTGATACCCGCTATGAAGCTATATGCAAAACTAAATAGACAGCACGTTGCATGACAGGTGGCTGTAGGTAGCTATCTAGGTGACTGTATAAAAGCTACGCCGGTCGAAAAACCAACATATAACATAGAGCGAATATTAAATTCTGTTTTAAATTGGATAAAAGTGGTGCAGAAACGTACCAAACGCGAAAAAATGTGTACGGGGATGAATGCATATTCCGTGTACAGGTTTTCCGTTAGTTTGCCCGATTCCGTGACAGTCGTGAAGACTTTGTCAGCCGCTGTAACTGCCAAAAATAAAACGTCGGAGTGCAGCATAAAAGCATAAGAGCAAAACCAAGAAAATGCCGGTCATTTACTTCGATTCAAAGGAGTTGTTCACAGTGAATTCGTACCAAACTGTAAACGTAGAATATTATCTGTGAGTTATGGAACTATTGTGGGCTAGAATTCGATAAGTTCGACTGGAATATCGAGAGCCAGGCAGTTGGGTTTTGTTACAGAACAATATACTATCAGACAAAGCCATCGTAGTACATGAATTCTTTACCAAAAAAGGCATTATTGTTATCTATCATCCACCGTATTCACCTGATTTGGCTCCGTGCGATTTCTGGTTATTTCCCAAACTGAAATTGGCGATGAAATGAAATCGTTTCGATACCATCGCGGTCATCAAAAGACTTCGGCCGCCATACTAAAGGCCATTCTAGTCGATGAACATAAACAATATTTCGAAAAAATTTGTTGAACGTTTCCTGCGCGATATTGATTCAAAAGGAAACTATTTTGAATAAACAAGAATAAAAAATATCAAAATAATAAATTCTTTGCATTTTCTTTAGTGTGTATATATTTTCGCGATTGAGGTATGGCATATTGTTCAGGGGTCTTTACTCATCATATATACGGTTTATTCCATTTGAGCTATAGCATTTCACTGAAAATAAAGCAGAATACTATGTGCAACAGAATCTACTAATTAGTCATATGTGCAACAGTGTTAGAACCATTCTGACACTCCAAAAGTTCTAAAATATATTGAATCATTCTATATTACTGATATTAATGCGATAATTTTAAAACGCGCTGCTGAAATATGCAAGCACGTAAGAGATTGCCTAAACACACAAATAAAGGAGATTATTAAATTTTCTGTAGCCGGCTTCAGTGAAAATTTCATCAGCTCTCATATGTTAAATAAGGATGCTACATATAAAACCAGTACGAAAACTTTCACAGGCAAAGTTAATGCTTATATAACCATTTCCGAGAATGGCAATATTCACGTTGATAAAAGAAAATTATGTGAAATAAAAATAAAAATACAAGTGCATACAAAGGAAAAGAATTACAACAGACACATAGAAAGTAAAAATGTAGGTGGCAAAAATAATGTAATGGAAAAAAAAAAAAACAGGAAAAGAATGGAATAAAAGAGGAATCATTTCTCTCGTAAATACAGGAAAAACAGTAAAAATATTGTTATAATATGAAGATAAGCATTTAATATAATTATAATCATTTTAATAAAATGGTAAAATACAGGTGAGCTATTTTGATGAGCGATTTCTTCTGTAAATAAAAAATAAATTACATAATCAAATTACATTCAAGTAGCGATGTTTTATTTGGTTTAACTATTTATATGATCAATGTTTCAACTCATAAATAAATGTTTTGTTTTTCCAGCATATCTGGTGGAGATACTGGAGATTTCTGAGCGAATATTCTCCTTCAAAAGCTCTTCCAAATTGCGAGATTTTTTAGCGTAACCTGCCAGTCCTAATCATCTTTGTTTAAGATGAATTTCCTATAAATGACGAGTTCCAATAACGTGATTTTTCCGGTTACCGTATGGCAAGTAACGTCGGCGTCGTAGTGTTCGAATCAGTGGTATTCCGTGTTGTTATCGTTTATAAATAGATTCAAAGATATCGGTGATCATCGTAGCCCCATGCTATTCTTCATTGGCTTTCTGAAGTCATCCTACTGTCATCTTCAAAAACATAGCTGGATAACGCGTTCGGCACCAGTTCTGCCACCAAGCAGTCACGTTTTGCAAGGGTTCGTCTTGCAATATTCGTGAATGTTGAGAGCCCCAAAGGCGACCAGTTTGTTTATTTACTTTGCCAGAGCTGTTATGATCCTTTGCCAATTATATCAATTAACAGTTAACAATAATGCAGATCCTTCTTCAAAATGCGTTGTAATGATATCCTTGGGATATTTCATTAGGTTGGTACATGTGCATCAGCAAGTGCACTGAAAGCTACGATTTTTGCCTGCACTTTCATTAGCTGGACAACAGTCCCTGAACTAGCCCTACTGGCAAGATATTTTCTCTTTATTCGCGCCTAGTTTCCACAACAGAGTTATTTCCAAATAAATTTTCATTATCTTACACGTTTTACTAAAATGTAGTGCTGCATGTTAAAGCAGCATATATTGGCACCTCTCTCCGAGGAGCATCATTAGATGACAAATTAGAAGTAAAAACGTTTAGCACAAAATGGCCTGGACTTTATTTAGAGTTGACGGATGTTTTCCTATAATATTAGCTTTTTATTTGTCATGGCAATTACAGTTGTAAAAGAGAAAAAGATTTGCATATGAAAACGGTTCACTTTTTGGTTGCTGTCATCTTTTCAAGAATTTGCAAATGTTCGCTGTAGCCAGCATTCTAGTGCAACTAGATTTTGCAATTGATTCGATATTTTAAAAATTAATATTTTGTCCATAGTCTTTTCATCATTTTCAATTTATTTTGATGGTGACGGATTTGAGCTCAGTTTGAGAAAAAGAATAAGCTCTAACATTTCTCCCCTAATATACTATCAAATGGAAAGTATACTAAATTAGATGGCTCATATATTTTAGCACACCATCAATTATAAAACTTGCAATACCGTTTCTGTATAAACATGAGTTTACTGAGTGGCAATAGCTTGTCTGAAAATATTGTTATTATGTTTTGTGCTCGATGTAGTGATCTTTCAATAGCTTGTTTAGAAAATCCGTGACTACTCATTCGTCTTCTTCTTTAATACTGAGTTGTTGGCGGTACAATTTCAAATGCTAAGAATCAAATTCCTGTTTCAATAGCCGCTCATCGGCTTTTATAACCAAACTGTAGGCTTTCTCTGTCGTAATTGTCATTTTGTTTATACCTACCGCAATGCTATAATTAATAATTACAGATGCCAATAATTTCTCTTCAGACATCTTTTTAAACTCTGAAATAGAAAAAACAGTGAATACTTCACACCTTACAAGTGACAAATCGTGTTATGCAAGAAAGTACTAAATCTAAACATTTCTAATAAGTCAATTGTGAAATATTGGCGCTTTGCCATTTTCTACCGTAATGTCCGTAATGTCGTATCCCTACTTTAATTTATATCCTCTAAGGATGTGAGACGTTAAGTGAAATATGCAACCTGACACCCATATCAAATGTTGTACATATAATTTAATTGAATTAACGTGACAATCAACATCAAAGACAATAGAAGAATCTCTGCAACTGTTCATAGTAACACTCCGTCCTGAGTCCTACAGTTTAGAAGTTCTGCAGCACATAAACCGTTGTATTTCTTATCATGGCACCGATCCACCGCCTTACCGCCGGCTCGACTCCACACTTGCAACGCCTTTTCCGTCAATAGAAAGAACGTCCTTTCAAATGCGCCTGTCGCTGGTAGCTAGTACTATTTTTGTTTGGCGAGACAATTTCTGCTCGTCAAGCAACCTCATGAATAACCTACTACTCGCAAGTTTTCCTGTTTGATAGCCTTTATTTGTTATTTTGTCGACTAGAGGCATACTTGCCCAAATAGTCCCTGCAATGGTATCTGTCTCATCGTTTTCACAAGAAATAAAACAATGATGAACCGATACAGTTTCGTTTCGATAGGACACTTTGCCCTGGTTAAGTACTACAACCCTGGTCTATTTTAGCTCTTCAGCTGGTCTGCATTAGAAATTGCCTCTCTTTGCCAAGTCTAATTATTATTTAATTATTTTCAGGATAAAGAAAAGTAATTTGAATATTCTTTTTGGAAAAAATACAGCAGTAGTTAGTTAAACTGGCAAAATTCAAGTTATGGCAAAATTGTATTTTTTATATCGAGTCGGTAATGGATGTATTAAGAAGACTTGCTTGTGTATAACTAGAGAAGTCAATTCACAATTTCTATGCTGATTTTATAGAAAAATTCGTATTTTTCTCTTGTATTTCGTAGTGGGCGAAGTATTTAAAAAATATTTTGTTATTGTGTTGCTATAACATTATATATAACAGCGGACCACTTGGTTTCGACCTTCCAGGTCTCGGCAGTGCAACTACGAATGCAAGATCTAATTTCATCGCTTTTCGCTTCTCAACTTTAACGCCATGCTCTCTAGTGTGCAAGGTGGGAAGTAGCATATAGCAGGGCGCTGCACAACACAAGTCGGTACAGCAGATCTGCTGAATCGTTTTGTGCATTGCAATTGCGCTGACGAGACCTGGAAGGTCGAAACCACGTGGTCCGCTTTTAATGCTTGATCCTTATACCATAATCGCCTATTACAGGCATTTTTTCTGTTTTTATATTGGCATTTCTAGCTGTTTTCAAAAGTTTGAATGTTGTTAAAATATGTTATTCAAAGAAATAATGATTCTAAATTGTAAATAACTTGTTTCACACTCATATTTGACCATTGTACAACTAAAAACAATATACTTCTTTTCTTAATGATATAATAATACTTTGTTATAATAGTACTTTGCGCTAGTGCAAAATAGATAAGACGGGTCAAAAACATATATATGCAAGAAAGAATACAGGAAAAGTTATCAAACCTCCTAAATTGCTAAGATATGACACACATTTATTAATGCTATAAAAGCAACTTCCACTTAACATCACTAATTCACACTTAAAAGCAATACCTGATTGCGAATTTTTTAATTCTGCACAAAGCCTATCAAATAAGGTTGGACCAAAATTGGTAAGCGACTTCTTATAACAAAAATGGCATTGTCTGCTAGGAACAATATTATTTTTATTTCTTGTGTCGTAGCCATGAATATTGCAGGGTGAATCAAATTTGTGTTTTTTATAAAATTTAATAATTCAGATAAACAGATGTTAGTACTAGAATTTTATTATGTTTGAAAGCATTTCTGTAGGATGTTTGACGTTCCAGGTGAAGAATCAACATTATCAAATGCTTCTCTAGCACAAATACACGTTGTACCGCAACAGCGTAACCTTCGGTCACTATGTTCTGGGAATTAAGTCTGGTAAAAACAGCATTTATTTGTTCGGACCGTTAAGGTTGCTATTAAAATAGACATCTAAGAACTTTACAGAACTGCCAAAATATATTTTCTGCTCACCAATCTTTAAATTTGTTCAAAACAATGGTAATGTTTTATTGCTGTCTATTTGCATTGGCATCTGCTATTACTATGCAAATATCGTCTGCATAAAGAAATAATGTAATATAAATAAAGTAATAAGACTAATGGACCCAATACATTGGCTTAGGGCGCATCAATATTTACGTTAAATTCTTTCTATTTAGCATTCCCTACTTTTACCATCATTCTTCTCTACCCCATAAACGACATACTTCAATCTTGCAAGAGACCACGTATTCCTAACCTATACACATTTTGCGAAATTAAACAACTGTTAACACCGCTGCCAATCCTGGTTAAATTTAATAACCTATTCAGTCGCATATTATATACAAGGTATTTCACGACACCCCTTAGTTAGAATGTTTAAGGAATCTACTGTTTGTACAATTCCGAAATGTTGACGTTTGCGTTTAAAGTAGTAGTTCTACTGTTTTAAAATATTTTAAATAGAATGATATTTTTTTTTGATGCAATCGATTCTACACATTATTTGCAAATATTTTATATTAGGCTACACTATCTCTAAATTAAACCGGGTCCCAGCGATCTCTCACATCACTGGATGGCTATCCATTCGCTCTCTCTGTGGTCTTTCTTCTCCCCTGAGGCCGAACTTGCGTTCCGCTAAAGTAAAGCGGGTATGAAAGTTTTCAGTGTTTAAGGAGGACTGGAAATAATAGAAGTATGTAGTCCTAGAGATTGTTTTGATCTTCTATCGGTAATGTCCTTCTTATGGTAACCCTAGGAGGATATCGATTGGGTTCAAGGTTGGCTAATCTGTTTATCAGTGCATTATTAGATCTTTCAATCCATTCCCTTATTTCGATTGCCAAATCAAAGATATACTGCTTCAACAAAGTGACTCCTGTGTCGTCTCGGAGCTACTAATTGCAAGCGATCCTGGAGACGCCAGTGATAATCCTCAAGATGTCGTTCTGTAGAATTTCTAGCTTTTTCGGATGGGTCCACGCCATGTTTGACAGCGGTGATAATGGAGAGTAAGGAGAACAAACATATCAGGATCTTTATTTTATTTAGAGATATGTTGCTTTTTATACACGGAAAGTTATAAGAAAACCTTTTTTGCTTAATTAAACTGCAGACGTGTAAACGCAACCTAAGATGCGACTCCAAGGGAGACTAAAATTATTGATGAAGATGTTCTCAGGTGGTGGTCGTAGTCTATTCGTTACTTTTCAGAGGCTTCCTAGATGCCCAAGACAAAATTTCATCCAGCTAATGCTGGAGTCTTCGACAGAGTTGATTTTAGTCAGAAGTGTAAATAGCAGTGTCTCCCGCATACACTGCAGGTTCAACACCCTGTGTACTGGTCAGTTCAGTCACGTACAACAGAAACAGACTCGCAAGACGTGTAAACGCAACCTAAGATGCGACTCCAAGGGAGACTAAAATTATTGATGAAGATGTTCTCAGGTGGTGGTCGTAGTCTATTCGTTACTTTTCAGAGGCTTCCTAGATGCCCAAGACAAAATTTCATCCAGCTAATGCTGGAGTCTTCGACAGAGTTGATTTTAGTCAGAAGTGTAAATAGCAGTGTCTCCCGCATACACTGCAGGTTCAACACCCTGTGTACTGGTCAGTTCAGTCACGTACAACAGAAACAGACTCGCGGCGAGAAGTGAGTTCTGTGGAACGCCGGCGGCTATGGCTCCTTTAGAAGCCATGCCGAGTAAAGAAACTTCTATCGTGGTGAAGGTGTGACGATTGACTGACGTCACCTGAACCAGTTGGTACTCGGTCGAAAGACCTTCCCGGAAGCCAAACTGTTCCGCCTGAGTAAGTTTTTTGATCAATAGTTCTTTCTTAAGCCGGGCCAGCATAATTACTGCAGCTATCGACCCAATCCTTAATAACGATGTATGTAGGTCTTTAATTCTGTATATTAATAGGAACCGCTTATATTTTGAAACAGCAGCAGCTGATTTTATGGAAGCGGGGTATTATATCGTAGTGCTGTTTTAGAAAACTAATAGCAATTTCATGCAAGCTTGCTGTTCTCTAGATAAATTCATAATAGCGTTCGCATTATCAGTACAATTAACTGGCGTAAAGAACATAGTAGCAGTAATTTGAGAAGTGTGAACAACATCACTGTCATTAGTGAAAAATCATTACATCAACAACAGTAGCACGTACCATCTGTAATTATTATTTTTCTCGCGTTTAACAGTATTATATTGTATAGGTACTCCTTGATTTTCATTTGAAATTAATCAATTGGCATGTTATAAAATAGTATATCTGTTCTCTAATTTTACTGTCTAGTCCTTTTTAACGATTTATAAGCATCTTGCAATTCATTACAATATGTATAAACGCTTTCTCGGCCAATTCAGCTCTCTCACTCTATCTAATTCTAAATGAAGTTCAGAAGAAAAAGGAGTAACATTAAAAGAACTATCAAAACGCAAGTGCACCGGCAACAACACCAACACCACTACGAAAACAATTTACTATATTATCTATTATTACTAACAAACACATAGTAATTATAGGTATCTGCCATATAGAGTGAATTTCTAATTCTTACGATTTTATTAAGAATGTACACTTTTCGCGTTTAGTTGAAGTTGTAGTTCTTTCAGCTAAAAGAATTACAGTTGCGGAAAAACTAATTCAAGCTATTTTGAAGTAATATCGTAAAAATGAAATAATAGTTTTAGAATGAAATCAATACTTAAAAATCTACTTCTTATTTTTGACATAATATAAGAGCGAATAAGATATATACTTATTTATTAATATTTTTTCAACGGATCTTAACTGGCAATATCCGCTTTACAGTCATTCGTCTTCTTCGATATTGCATTTCTTTTCCACGGCGGGAAGAGGAAGCAAAAAAATTAATAACGAAACTTTACTTCACATTCTGACGAGACCGGCGCGAAAAGCGTCCGTGCATCAACGGCGAAGGCTGACTGATTAATAAAAACTTCAGGTCTTCCTACCGTGACTCGGTCGTACAGGTTCGACTTCATCCATAAATTCAGCAAGTGCCAAAAAACTTCTATTCTTGCGGATCGCCAGATTGACGCGTGAAAATTCTCACTTCCCGATAAATCGATAAGCACGTACATTCTCGTTCAAAAGTAACCTGTACTATGTTCTAAATATTAAACGCGAAACCTGAATGTTGTATCTTTTGTAGAATACTGTACTATCTATTATGTAGACCATCTCTGTTTGGAAATTCATGTAGGTATAGCAAGTATATAAATACAGATATATAAAGTTTTGGTATCACAACAATGAAATAACGAAAATGGAATAAAGTCAGTAATCAAATTTGTACGAGAAAGTTATTACTTATTAGCTAGTCCTGCTTCATCGATATTTTCTCTTTTACTTAATAAAATATCAATGTGTATCTTCGACTTAACATAACTCTGTAAAAGATAGTAGCTGTCTTAAGGTAATCTAAAAGTGTTTACTTAATCATATATCTTTCTTGTTGGTTGATTTTGTGATTTTGACTATTAAGCTGTAGTGGCGTGAGGGCAAGAATTATTTACAAATGCATGATAGTAATAGGAAACAGTGAAGTCCTTTCTCCTTTGCTCAATACCAGTTTCTATGAGCCCAATGTGTACAATCCTGGGGAAAAAGCACTAAAACAAAACATATGAATTTGCTGAATTAGTTATGTATCCCAACCTTTTCTCTATTCCTGTCATCTTTAACCTAAAGCTATTATCTGACAATTAGATTCTACTTTCAGGAGGTGATTGTACTACATCACATATAAAGTAAAGTTGCTACTCTAGTAGGCATAAAATCAAACAGAAAATCAGCTCAACGTGTTGCCATTGCTTTGAAAAATAGTTTCCATAAAAATTGATACACTTTTGTATCCGGTTAAACCAAATATTGAAGCAGTTATTCCAGTCTCCAGTCAAAATCATCATTATAAAGGCATCCACCGCTTCTATCGACGATTAAATTCCTCTATAACAAATTCCATTGTTAATCTTTGGGAACTTAAATAAGTAGTTGGGATTTAGGTTGGAGCTACATATATGGACGATGATTTAATAAGCCGATATTTTGCTGCTCCAAAGCTCCAAACTATTTCGAGTTGTTGAGTTGTGTGTAAACTTACATTGGAGAATAATTCACAATGGAGGATAATTCGCCATTGTAGGTTGGATTCTCAGTATTTTTGTCAAACAAATGGTTGTGTATCAATCTGCATTAACCGTTCTTCTATCTTGCAAAGAATTATAGCTACATGACCTGATATTTTGAGTAACTATATTTTTCGACACACTTCGAGGACAGATAACTTTTGTTAGATTTCGTTTAAATACCCAAACAACTGATTAACGTTTATTTTTGGTGTTATAGGAATAAATCCGTAATTGGTTATCACTAACGACACTATAGACGTTTTTCGAATTTCTGTTATAGAACCGGCTCAAAGTTTTTCGTCACTTATTAAACCGTTTACCCTTTAGTTAAAAGATGTGAAACGTAACAGGAAACTTTCTTACACCCAGTTTTTGAAGTATAATTGTTTGGATAAACATCTTTGAATGCCTATGGATGTCTTATTTTCTCGACATATCACATGCCATAGTGATCTTAATCAGGCGACGCATAGCCATGACGTTTCTCTAGATGAGTGACCGTCACTGAGACTACTGCGTCCACATTGGAACTCGCAGAATCAATGCAAAATTATCGATTGGTGTAATGCTTTATCTTCGAAAACAGAAACCAACTTTCTAAAACAATTGTTGTTCAGTTAATCTTCTCCGAAAGTTGTAAAGAGTTATTTCGCAAAATTTTATTCACTTGCCCTGCCGATAAAACTTTAGATTTTCGGTTTCACTAGTGATACCCGCTATGAAGCTATATGCAAAACTAAATAGACAGCACGTTGCATGACAGGTGGCTGTAGGTAGCTATCTAGGTGACTGTATAAAAGCTATGCCGGTCGAAAAACCAACATATAACATAGAGCGAATATTAAATTCTGTTTTAAATTGGATAAAAGTGGTGCAGAAACGTACCAAACGCGAAAAAATGTGTACGGGGATGAATGCATATTCCGTGTACAGGTTTTCCGTTGGTTTGCCCGATTCCGTGACAGTCGTGAAGACTTTGCAAACAATTACCGAGCAGCAACGCCAAAAACTATTCGAATTATTCTAAAAAGATTGATTCATCTGTGAAGAGACATGTTAAAACTGTTCCGAAGGAAGCCGGCAAATATGTCAGCCGCCGTAACTGCCAAAAATAAAACGTCGGAGTGCAGCATAAAAGCATAAGAGCAAAACCAAGAAAATGCCGATCATTTACTTCGATTCAAAGGAGTTTTTCACAGTGAATTCGTACCAAACTGTAAACGTAGAATATTATCTGTGAGTTATGGAACTATTGTGGGCTAGAATTCGATAAGTTCGACTGGAATATCGAGAGCCAGGCAGTTGGGTTTTGTTACAGAACAATAGTATATTGTTAACAGACAAGAGCAGACAAAGCCATCGTAGTACGTGAATTCTTTACCAAAAAAGGCATTATTGTTATCTATCATCTACCGTATTCACCTGATTTGGCTCCGTGCGATTTCTGGTTATTTCCCAAACTGAAATTGGCGATGAAATGAAATCGTTTCGATACCATCGCGGTCATCCAAAAGACTTCGACCGCCATACTAAAGGCCATTCTAGTCGATGAACATAAACAATATTTTGAAAAATTTGTTGAACGTTTCCTGCGCTATATTGACTCAAAAGGAAACTATTTTGAATAAACAAGAATAAAAATATCAAAATAATAAATTATTTGCATTTTCTTTAGACCATCTCATTCGATTTGGGACAGACTGTAGTGTGTATATATTGTCGCGATTGAGGTATGGCATATTGTTCAGGGGTCTTTACTCATCATATATACGGTTTATTCCATTTGAGCTATAGTATTTCACTGAAAATAAAGCAGAATACTATGTGCAACAGAATCTACTAATTAGTTATATGTGCAGCAGTGTTAGAACCATTCTGACACTCCAAAAGTTCTAAAATAGTGAATCATTCTATATTACTGATACCAATGCGATAATTTTAAAACGCGCTGCTGAAATATGCAAGCACGTAGAGATTGCCTAAACACACAAATAAAGGAGATTATTAAATTTTCTGTAGCCGGCTTCAGTGAAAATTTCATCAGCTCTCATATGTTAAGTAAGGGATGCTACATATAAAACCAGTACGAAAACTTTCACAGGCAAAGTTAATGCTTATATAACCATTTCCGAGAATGGCCTGTGTCACGTTGATAAAAGAGAATTATGTGAAATAAAAATAAAATACAAGTGCATACAAAGGAAAAGAATTACAACAGACACATAGAAAGTAAAAATGTAGGTGGCAAGAATAATGTAATGGAAAAAAAAAAACAGGAAAAGAATGGAATAAAAGAGGAGCTCATTTCTCACGTAGATACAGGAAAAACAGTAAAAATATTGTTATAATATGAAGATAAGCATTTAATATAATTATAATCATTTTAATAAAATGGTAAAATACAGGTGAGCTATTTTTGATAGACGATTTCTTCTGTAAATAAAAAATAAATTACATAATCAAATTACATTCAAGTAGCGATGTTTTATTTGGACTGCTATTTTATGTAGTCAATGTTTCAACTCCATATAAATAAATGTTCGTTTTCAGCATATCTGGTGGAATGCTAGAGATTTCTGAGCGAATATTCTCCTTCAGCTCTTCCAAATTGCGAGATTTTTTAGCGTAAACCTGCCAGTCCTAATCATCTTTGTTTACGATGAATGTCCTATAGATGACGAGTTCCAATATCGTGATTTTTCCGGTTGCCGTATAGCAAGTAACGTCGGCGTCGTAGTGTTCGAATCAGTGGTATTCCGTGTTGTTATCATTTATAAATAGATTCAAAGATATCGGTGATCAAAGCCCTATACTGTTCTTCATTGGCTATTGAAGTCATCCTACTGTCATCTTCAAAGAAACATAGCTGGATAACGCGTTCGGCACCAGTTCTGCACCAAACAGTCACGTTTTGCAAGGGTTCGTCATGCAATATTCGTGAATGTTGAGAGCCCCAAAGGCGACCAGTTTGTTTATTTACTTTGCCAGAGCTGTTATGATCCTTTGCCAATTATATCAATTAACAGTTAACAATAAATGCAGATCCTTCTTCAAAATGCGTTGTAATGATATCCTTGAGATATTTCATTAGGTTGGTACATGTTGGTACATCAGCAAGTGCACTAGAAAGCTACGATTTTTGCCCGCACTTTCATTAGCTGGACAACAGTCCCTAGACAACCTATGGCAAGATATTTTCTCTTTATTCGCGCCTAGTTTCCACAACAGAGGAGTTATTTTCAAAATAAATTTTCATTATCTTATCACGTTTTACTAAAATGTAGTGCTGCATGTTAAAAAGCAGCATATATTGACACCTCTCTCGAGGAGCATCATTAGATGACAAATTGGAAGTAAAAACGTTTAGCACAAAATGGCCTGGACTTTATTTAGAGTTGACGGACGTTTTCCTATAATATTAGCTTTTTATTTGTCATCGTATAAGCAGTTACAGTTGTAAAGAGAAAAAGATTTGCAAATGAAAACGGTTCATACTGGTTGCTGTCATCTTCTGCGTTTTCAGAAATTTGCAAATGTTCGCTGTAACCCAGCATTCTAGTGCAACTAGATTTTGCAATTGATTCGATATTTTAAAAAATTAATATTTTGTCCATAGTCCTTTTTCATCATTTTCCAATTTATTTTGATGGTGTGGTTGAGCTCAGTTTAAGAAAAGACAAAAGCTCTAACATTTCTCCCCTAGCCTTACACTATCAAATGAAGTACATATAAATTAGATGCATCATATATTTTAGCACACCATCAATCACTAAAACTTGTGCTTCGTTTCTGTATAGAACATAAGCGGGTACTGAGTGGCAATAGCTTGTCTGAAAATATTGTGTATTTTTTGTGCTTGATGTAGTGATCTTTCAATAGCTTGTTTAGAGAAATCCGTGACTACTCATTCGTCTTCTTCTTGCAATACTGAGTTAGCGCCAGGTACAATTTCCGTCACTAAGAATCGGAAATTCCTGTTTCCAATTGCCGCTCATCGGCTTTTATAACCAAACTGTAGGCTTTCTCTGTCGTAATTGTCATTTGTTTTATACCTACCGCAATGTTATAATTAATAATTACAGATACCAATAATTTTCTCTTTGCAGACATCTTTTTAAACTCAGAAATAGAAAAAACGATGAATACTCTTCACACCTTACAAGTGACAAATCGTGTTATGCAAGAAAGTACTAAATCTAAACATTTCTAATAAGTCAATTGTGAAATATTGGAGCTTTGCCATTTTCTACCGGGAAGTCCGTAATGTCGTATCCCTACTTTAATTTATATCCTCTAAGGACGTGAGACGTTAAGTGAAATATTAGCCACGTTTGTATCAAATGTTGTACATATAATTTAATTGAATTAACGTAATAAATCAACATCAAAAACAATAAGAAGAATCTCTGCAACTGTTCATAGTAACACTCCGTCCTGAGTCCTACAGTTTAGAAGTTCTGCAGCACATAAACCGTTGCATTTCTTATCATGGCACCGATCCACCGCCTTACCGCTGGCTCGACTCCACACTTGCAACGCCTTTTCCGTCAATAGAAAGAACGTCCTTTCAAATGCGCCCCCACTGTCGCTGGTAGCTAGTACTATTTTTTGTTTGGCGGAGACAATTTCTGCTCGTCAAGCAACCTCATGAATAACCTGCTCATAGGATTTTCCGGTTTGATAGCCTTATTTGTTGTCGACTAGAGACAGCCTTGCCAAAACTAAGTCCTTGCAATGGTATCTATCCTATGGTTTTCACAAGAAATGAAACAATGATGACCCTATACAGCTCTGTTTCGATATAGGACACATTACCCTGGTTAAGAGTAAAGACAACCCTGGCCTTTCTTTAGCTCTTCAGCTGGTGTGTATTTTACAGCTACTATATAGAGCTAGCGACAGCGATTCTAATGTAAGTCTTGTTGTAGTAAGGCTAGAAACATGGCGTCTATATCAGCCAATTTGAAGTGTTTGAAGACTTCGATGGCTCTTCGAATCTTAAAAAATTGAATTATATCCGTGCAAGATTCCAGTCTTCGTTGGCTCGTGCCAGGTATTTGAGCTAAATTCAAAGAAAATGTCAGAGAACAAGAACATTACCACCCAGTTCAGTGCAGTTAACAAAATAGAGCAGTTACTCCTTGCTTAGACTACACGAACTTGAATGCCATTGCTGGACAAGTTATATTGAAGCGAAAGGAAAGAGCGTGTATAGAAAGATAGGTATATAATAACCGAATAATTGCTTCACGACAGGAATAAACGCATATATTACGACAACATTTAATTTCTGTCAGAAACCACACAGTACAATCAGAGATTAATACGAAAATCACTGGAAATTAACAAGAATCAGAGTAACTTTGAGCAAAACGATGGATAGAAACGGAGCAACACCTAGAGAAGAACTTTACAGTTACCGCAATACGAATGCCACTCATCGAACTGGAGCAGTTACGAATCAACTCACCCAAGAGGAAATAAGAAATACACATAAGATCATGTGTGTTACGAGAATCAAAATATAACAACATCAATCTTTTGAATCTTTCTGAAGAAACTCACAGCAAGATTAGCAAAACGTTAAGTGAAAACTTACCTTCGCGACCACACTCGGAAGACATCAACACATCCACTGGTCGCCCTCACATCTTTTCACGTCGGCGTTGGCTGGCGTTGGTTATCTTTAAACTATACGCAATTTTATCATATTTACCAAAGCAATGTTGCTCCCTTTCGCGGTCCTCATGTGTTTCTGTTAAACTATTTTCACACTCTTTCTTTATAAAAAAGAAAGTCTCCGCAGTTTGTAGACAAAGATGAATATAGTGTTACAATTACTGACCTATATTTCAGTAAAAGCAATTTCAGATTTATTAGCTCGTAACTCGCACTTACATAGTGATCTTTTAAAGAAAGATATACAAATACCTATGAAGCAGACGATCCAAGTTTGCATACCTCAAAATGTAAATATATATCGCACTTTGACACTCCGCTGTTGGCATTCTCCGAATGAAGATAATTTTTCCTTTATTGTAGATAGCAGGAAAAACAAAATGAAAGGAACGAACTCGAGAAGATCGTGAGATCCGATTCCGGGACAGCGGCACCCCAACCCACTGCTATCCGAGCGCAGAATATATATGAGAAATCAACAACACTTTGAAGTATCCTCAAGACGTCGAAAAACGAATTGGAAGTGGAAATGCTGTGACGGGGGTTCCGGGATGAAAATACGTGCAAAAAAGATACGACCATGGTTAGGAAGGAGAATAGGGGATGATTTAAGTGATGGGTTTTCTTTCGCAAGTTAGACGCAATGGAATTGATTAAACTTCGAGGTCGGTTTCAGTTTTTAATAATGTGCTTATCAAACTAAAGTTGTGAAATAAACTAATATAAATAAATTGCTTTATTTTCGTGTGCAAAGTTTGAATTTTACTAAACAGGAGTTATCAACCTGTTATATATGTATGTTATATATAAACAGTGCCATTAAGCTTAGGTTACTTTTTTACAACGTGATAGTACATCTAGAAAATAAGCCACTTATAGGTAATAACGTGTTATTTACTCAAACAACAGCATAAATCTCCATCTTACCATTTTCTGGACATGGCGTTACAAAAATCCATAATCGTTCTTATCATTCAAACAACGCTGCTGATTTTACGCTATAGGTTTATTATATTATTCATTTATAGTTTTTTTCCTTGATATTCCATTTATCGGTAAATGAAACGATCTTTATAATTTTGTCTTGGTATTCGTAGAGTACTGTAGAGCAGATTTATATTTAATGTGACAAATGATATTAATTCAATAGAATTATTTTTTAACCTACCTGTTAAGACCTCTGTGTTTCTCGATAACCTGGAAAATCTGTAAGATAAGACCAATATTCAAGAAGGGTGATCGAAATAACATTGTTAACTACAGATATATAAGCTTATTATCGAATCTTGCACAGATTTTTGAACAAGTAGTTTATAAAAAAGTTTATACAAATGTTGAGCCATTCTTGTCAGTTCATCAGCATGGCTTCATGACTGGAAAATCTACGACAACGAATCTCATCAATATTACCCAATATCTGTCATCGTCTTAGGATCAACGTAAGTAAGTTGATGTAATTTATACTGAATTTACAAAAGCTTTCGACAAAATAGATCACAACGTACTTTTACATAAGCTCTAGACAATTGGTTTTTCCCTATAGCTTGTTAAATTTATTTCTTCATATATTGGCAATAGGATAGGCTATGATACTTATAATCATTTCTCATCTACCATCTCTAGAATGTCTTCTGGTGTGCCACAGGGGTCTAACTTACGCCCATTGCTCTTTAATATTTTCGTCAATGATTCACTTGAAAAACTTCGATGTCAGCTCTTAGGGTACGCCGATGATCTAACACTTTATAATGTTATCGATACCATTTTAGATAGTGTTAATCTGCAGACCAATCTCACCTTAATATCAAAGTGGTGTTCATTAAATAGATCATTATTAAATGTAAGTAAATGGACTGTAGTATACTATACCAGATCTTCTACCGTCCCGAAACTTCCCTACTCTTACAGTTATCTGATTCCTAGAAAAGACAAGGTTTACGATTTAGGTGTGTTATTTGATTTGCGATTAATCTTTTCCGAACACACATCCACTATGTACTTATCTGCCCCGAGATCT
Organism: Holotrichia oblita; assembly: GCA_023690525.1. NCBI lineage: Eukaryota > Metazoa > Arthropoda > Insecta > Coleoptera > Scarabaeidae > Holotrichia > Holotrichia oblita. The sequence continues at coordinate 30,673,941 of CM043020.1, forward strand.
CTCGGATTTATCATAAGATCCTGTCGCAGTTTTAATGACACCCTAGCAACTAGAATTTTGTATTATTCACTTGTACAGAGTAAATTGGAACATTCCTCCTTGGTCTGGTATTCATAATACATATACCAACAGTTAGAAATTGAGAATATACAAAAGATTCTTAAAGTATTTGTCATATAGATTACTGGCAACTATCCCGGACGTGGTTGAAGTTGTGTATCCTTATTGGAGGAACATCACGTCGAGTCCTTGTCTGATAGAAGTAACAAATTCAGTGCTAACTTTCTACTGAACTTATTAGTAAACAGAATTGATTCACCTTGAGTTCCTGGCACTAATTCATTTCACTGTATCCCTATGTAACCCACGATCATATGACGTATTAAATATGGCAACGTCTAAAACAAATATTCTAATTAAGTCTCGTGTATATCATATGCCAACAAATTTTAATAAATACTATGCAGACTTACCATGTATTCAACCACTTACTTTTAGTGTAGTATTGTCAAAGAATAAGTTTAAGTTGTGATATTGTAATCTTTAATTTGGATTTTTGTATTACACAATTGTATTATTGTATTGTTTTTTTTTCTTTGTTTATTACATTCAATATTAGGTTTGTGTTTGTTAATTCCTTCCTTTTTGCACCATACAAATTGTTGTTCAGTCGAAGTCTGTATTCACAGTACGCTACTTAACAGATCGGTTAAACTTTTCGGTGCATGTTATATTATATCTATATAACGTGCCATCGAAAAAAAAAAATAATTGGTGTAGGCTATGTAAATGTTTTTGATCGTTGCTTTAGCCACTACCACATAATGACATTTATTATTTGACATTTTATTGTAACCAATTGTAACCAAAGTTTATAACCTCAAATTAAGTGTCAAGGAATAAATGTCATTATGTGAAAGTGGCTAAAGTAACAATCTATTCACATAACCTACTCTAATTATGATTTTTTTCGATGTGTCTATATAAGGCTTAACAGGGTTGTTAAGCGCGTGTTGTCGATACAGACTTCGACTGATTGTTGTCCTGTAAATGGTTGTAGTAACTGTTGGACCAATATAGACCTTATTATTATTATTTTCTGTAAAACTGTTCTGTTCAAGGACTATGGAAAAATATATTAGAAGGTTCGGTGCGAATTAAACTATTATAAACAGCATCTAAATTATTAACATCAATTTTTAATTTGACCACGTTGTTTTCCTTTTTTATCTATCTATAGTTTCTTCTTCAAAATCAAAATTATATCTATCTTTGCAATACTTGGACAGATATTTTAACGTTTACTTTGAGTGAAATAATCTATTGGCGGCAATAGATTCGTTAATATAGCATTTGCTAAGATAAATAAACGGAGTTGGATTTAACTCCGTTTCGAAGTTAAATAATTTATTAGATATACCACGAAATTAACCATATCTGTCAAAAGATATACAATATTGTATTACATGGGTTACGATTTTATTTGGCAGCTCTGTTGTACATTTTATTTATTATTTTCTGTATTAATTTATCATAAAACCCTTCCATGTAGCTATTTCTTCTAATATTGATCTAACCTTGTATAAATTCTCTTTTCTATAATCAGAATCTGTTTAATACTAGATATATTTCTACTTGTATGTAGATCAATAAGACAGAAATCGATTAAAAATTAATTTATTGCAGGGATTAAACTGATTTTAAGTTCATTCCTGTTTTATTATCGTACAAGAATAAAGATATTTTGAATTAGAAAGATAAGTATGTACTTAGGTGTTTCGACTTCAGTTGCATTTCTAGGAAGCACGAAGAAGTACGAAGACCGCCCGTACTTGCAGGTTATAATATTTATACAGATTGGACGTAAATAAGTGAGAAAAAATGCGCTGGGCTATACCGTGGATTATTCTAAGAAAAACAGTTCCTATAAACATATGTTCAGAATCGGTTTGTTAAGTAGTTACACGGTGTTTAAGACATTTAAATTTTATGTGCAAAAACTATTAATCAAAAGTGTTGGAAATGACCACTTTCAGTGTAGATACACGACTTTCTTCTCATTGACTGACGAACAGTTTCAAAAATCCCAGGCGTATTCCGAATTATTTCACTTGACGCAATTATGCGGTTCCGTAAATCTTCAATATTTTCAATCGAGGTGGAATGCATCAAAGATTCTCTCTAAGGTCCACAGAGAAAAAAATCTAATGGATTCAAGTCTGGAGACCGAGGTGGCCAAGGTTGCGCTCCTGCTCGACCTATACAACGATTCGGATAAACAGCATTTAAATGCATACGGACAATTTGACTGTAATGTGCTGGAGCGCCGTCATGCATAAACCACATTTAGTTTCGGATCTGGAGTGGCACATCTTCCAGCAGTATTGGTACCTTCTCGCCGAGGAAATAGAGGTATGTTTCACCAGTTAGTGCCCCCCCCCCTCCTCCTCCGGTAAAAAGTGTGGCCCAAATAAGCAGTCATTGATGATTCCAATCCATACATTTAGCGAAAATAGATGATGATGACGAGTTGTTATTATTGCGGGTGGGTTTTGTTCTGCCCAAACATGATTATTATGAAAATTTGTTATGGCTTCATCAGTAAAAAACACTTGTGCAAAAAACTGAGGATTATCTGCAAACATCTGTAGAAGCCATTGGCACAAAACAACTCCTTATGGAAAATCTCCTGGTAATAACGCTTGTACGAGTTGAATGTGATGCAGAAACAATAGTTGTTGTCGTAAAATTCTCAAAAACTGTTTGGTGATTAACGTTTTGTATAAGAGCAATCTGGCTTGTACTTGTATCCGGACGTTCTTCAATCTGATTAATAACTGCTTCTTCTGGCTCTGCTGTTCTAACTTCTCGGTATCGTCCACATTTAGAAGTTATTTTTTGAAAACTTCTCCTTTCCTGAAGGCGATCGTAGAGATGCACAAACGTGGTGTGATGAGGTAATACCTACTCATCGAGGGTACATTTCTGCGTAAAGCAGCCTGGCTGCTAATGAATTGATATTAGCACGCCCGTATACAAATGCATATCGCTCATTTCTGCGTTTGTGTATTGATTCATGGTAACTGGTATAAAAACAGTACTGAAATTTGAACATATGATCAGCTGTCACTGTCAAGTTTGACGTTACCTTTGTAAAGAATGAACACTTGTACTGTAATATGTATACAACATCGTGTAACTCTGTAACAAACCAATTCCGGACGTATGTTTATAGGAACTGTTTTTCTTAGATTAATCCAAGGTATAGCCCAGTGCAATTTTTCGCACTTATTTATGATTAGCCTGTATATTGATTGTGTAATTAGGATGTGCTAATTCTGGTCAATTAAACTAGTTATAGTTTTTTTCAAATCTACCGAAATATTTGACGAACAAAGCAAACGTCTATTACTGTAAGTGTCTTTAGTGCGCCAATTTAGTTTAGTGTCAGTGGTAGTATGTATAGCCCTACTAACGTGCCATCGAAAAAAAAAACATAATTGGTGTAGGCTATGTAAATGTTTTTGATCGTTGCCTTAGTCACTACCACGTAATGACATTTATTATGTGGCATTTTATTGTAACCAAAGTTTATAACCTCAAATTAAATGTCAACGAATAAATGTCATTATGTGAAAGTGGCTAAAGTAACAATCCATTCACATAGCCTACTCTAATTATGATTTTTTTCGATGTGTCTATATTTATAGTATTGACGGATAAAATCGGTTTTATATTTAAGCTTTATTTTTCAAATGTAAAATCATTTGATATGCAGCATATGCAACTACAGACAGTTTATAAAATTTTACATGACAGTTTAATTTATTTAATTAAAATGACAAAAACGTGATAAATAGACAAGATTGTAGAATATTAAATACTAAAACTAATTGTTTTATAGTATAGTTAATGAATTATCAGTGTTTATAAAATAAATAATACTTTACTTTGTTAATTTGTTTGCATTGTAATTTACTTTAGTTTTGAGAATGATCAAAGAAGGTTGAAACTGCAGTAAACAATATTAAATAAAGTGGTTTAACAAAGTAAAGTATTATTTATTTTATATTGCAAAATGTACCACAAAGTAACGGCTAAAACCATCGATTATCAGTGTTTAGTTACTGTTTATGATTTTTTCTTGTATTTATACTATAATTATTGTCTATTTGATACAAATTAGGCTATATATATATTATTTTGCATCTTTTAGAAATATCATGGAATCAAGCTTCAGAAAATACTATTCAAAAATGTACCAAATGTCCAGGATTTTGTACTGAATCCGTAGAAGGTAAATAATTTGCTATTGAAGTTAGATGGGATAACTAAGAAACAATTTCCGAAAATCGTAAACACGTGGAAAAGATTATTCGGATTATTTATAACGATATTTGCAACATAGATGCTTTAGACAAGGCGAATGCAAGAGAACGAGAGGCAGTCAAGTACAATATAACTTTTTTAACAAGAACTAACTTTTTAGGCGGCTCCATTCACTCGCTCGCAATGCTTGTGGATCCTATCATACCAAAATCCTGACTTACTTAACATTAACATTTATAAGTATTATCCTACTTCCATCGCAATTGCGTACATTTTTGTTGATACGCTTTCACTTTGAAATTATTTTAATATGTACCATATTTAAGTAATTAGCACCAATTTTAAACTCCTATCAAATCATCTAGTTAATAATTTCTCTGTATCTGTCCTTAAGTCACACATCACTTCAAAAGTTAATAGGCGCCATATGATTTGAAAATATTTTCTTACCACTTTCTACTTATATACTTTATAATAGCTCGATATGCTCTCTTTTCAGATGCGATAGTCTACTGAGTGAGGGATTTCATCAAAACTCTGTGATTTCAACTGGTGTTTAACAGAGTGATCTCAAGGACTGTGGGCTCTTAATAAACAATTAAAACATCGGTATCACCAAACACCACAACCTTGATATATAATATACATATCGGTATTCGGTTGATGATGAGAACCCATGTATTCTTGAAACACGTGTCCCGAGTAATTAATCAAAGTTGTGATGTTTGGTGATACCGATGTTTTAATTGGTGTTTAATATTCTATACCAGACAACTTACTTAGAATATTCTCCACTTTGCAGAAGAAATAAATAGTAAGTATATATGAAAAACTACTTACCTAGCAAATCGGATTCTGTAAAATATAATAAATATTATTGTATTTAACTAGTGTAATAGAGAACAGCAGGTTAATTCGTAAAACTCCCTTTTATACTTCTTAGTTGCATTGAAGAACAGCATTAAATTGTCGTATTTATTTTGATTGCTTTAGTTTCCATGAAAAAGAGCTTTAAGTGAGACGATTTCTATATTTCGCTTTGTTGACGAACAATGTCTATACCTCGACAAATAGGGTTGCTATTCTTTCTTATTGAACGCACCTGACATCACAGCATGCATGGCGTAACCAATTTTTTATTCCATTAATAATGTCTTTGTCTGTAGGATTGTATATATGTATATACTTCAGTTGCATAAATTGCGTAAGTTCCACAAATCTCCAAAACACTACAATTATAGTTTGTACAAATACCTCCCAATATAATTCGAATGCATGTTATTAGGTCACTAACTGTTTCATAATTCCTACAGGCATCTGTTATAGTATTTATGACATCAGTCTGAATTGTGGTGTTCATGTTGCAGCTACCAATGGTTACCTAGAACAAAAGACAAAGTAATATTGCCTTACATTTAATTATTCAATCATTGTTCATTCAGTACATTTGAGTACATTTTCTGAGGCTAATTTTTGTAAGTGTAATATCTATGATACATGCTCATGGACGTGTACACCAAATTTCAAGAACATATTTTTGTAACTTATCATATATCCAGACTATAGCTACAGTTTTTCGTGTGTATATAATAATAAATGTATAAATACTAAATTTTCATCTAGATTTGTGTATGAAACAAGATAATATTTAATTTCATTTTAATAATACAACACAGAAGTGTTTGAGAATTGAATTGCTACAGATGTTCTTATGAATAAACATTTAATTTTGATTGTTTCTGTGCAATATGTATACCTACATAGTAATACACAGATGCAAGTGGTTCTTTGTTAATATAATTTCCCTCTGTTTGAAAAAAAGAAATATGTTAATAAAATCAATTAAAATTAATATGTTAAATTTACCTTAGTATTAAAATATTGTTCACACTGGTGCAAAAAGCAATATTTTTTAGTAGTTTACTAGTCATACATACTTATTGTTTTTATCCTTAGAACTGGGTTGGTGTAGCCAATTTTTTATTCCATTTGTCATTTTCGTATCTGTAGCATTTGTTCCAACCTTATTTTCACGTACCAGCAGCCATTAAACTAATGTGTCTTTGGAGAAGTCTAGAGAAGAATTTATTTATTTAAGATTGCTTAGATCTACATATTTTTCTTTCTGGCACAAGCAGATATTTCGTTGCTTTTACCTGTTTTTACTGTTATTATACTAAACAAAAATAAATAGATGACTGGTTTAGGAAACGACAGAAATCAGCAACAGCAATTTAGAATCAACAAGTTTAAAACGGGTGATTAGGCAGCTGACTACTACGATATGATGCTGTCACAAAGCCATTTGAACACAATTATACACACATAAAAACTAATCGTGTTAAATAGCATCTAATCGCAAATGCATAGCCTACACCTACCTACACAGATATCTATAGTAGATCAAACGAAAATATAATTTCCATCCCTGGAATTGAGTAATTTATTACAAATATGTTTATTATGAGTGAATACGAGACGTAATTGGTACGTGAAACCTGAAAAAATCTTCTGCAATTTTTACTCAAGTACATGTCTACCATGCATATTCATACATACAGGGTGAGGCATTAGTGCGTCAAAGCTCCATATATTCATTAATATTGCAGATATCAAGAAATTTTATGTACAAAAATCATATTTTAAAATTATATCCATATATACAGGACGTTTCATATTGCCATTAGGTATATATCATTTCAAATTTAGATTAAGCGTATCTTCCTCATTCTTTTGATATAAGGTTTCATTGGGTTATACCGAATATTTCAGAAGATATGGCCAATTTTGTCTGAAAATTATTGCGTGTTCACCGTTCTGTGTATTCCGCAAAAAACAGTTTAAAATTATTTTTTCATTCAATGGAATAACTTTTATACTATGTCCTATTTAAGAAAATGTATGTTTGGTTCACCCTGGAAATATGAAACATCCTGTATATGTGGAAATAATTTTAAAATATGTAGCTTAAGACTGTCTACGATTTTTGTACATAAAATTTCTTGATATCTGCAATATTAATGGATATGTTGACCTATGACGCACTAATGCCTCACCCGGACTCGATATCTGTATCATAGCGTGGACATTATAAGGACCTATTGAATGTCAACTCAACATTCAGTGGATGTTACGTGGTGTATGAATAGTAAATATTACTCTTCATGCGTCTTCATAGTTGTTTAGAAAAGGAAAATACATTCTATTGAGAATTCGATAGATTTAAGCTCTAAACAAGTTTTATTGAGGGTAATGCTCAATTTTGGGTGTACCTTAATGGGGCTACAAAAAATAGACACTTTTTTAATATGCCTTAAACACTAGTAAAGTTATCAAACATAGATTCACATCAAGACAAATTACGGCACCCTAAGTTATGCATTTATAAATCAAACGTAGTGCAAAATGACAATAATATATATTTTTGCTCAACTGATGATAAATTAAATTTTCCAAAGGCTTAAGAGATGGGAAAAATAAAACAGACAATTCTAGATTGACGTATAAAGAACAATATAAGGCTAAATCTGCTTCATATATAATATAATAAAAGTAAATGATAATTATGTTGATATAATGTATAGGTATAAATACTTTGTTTAGTACACAGAGATAAACAAATTCTTTATCTTTCATTTATTTGAATTTTATTGTTTATGAATAAAGAATGCAGATTGCTTGCTAAAATGGTAGATTTATACTTAGGAAATCAGTTTCTTATCTCTAAACGAATTGTATCTTTAACTTAATCTTTTCCATCTGAAGAAATCAATTCTATTACAAGCATATTAAAGTATAATCACACTTTCTTATAGTTTACTATCAGTTGTTTCTCATAAGACGTAATTTATGTTAGAGCCATTACACATTTCTTGAAAATTACGGCCACTTTCTAAGCATGCCAGTACTATTGCAGCCAATATCAAGCAGTACAAATTCGAAGTTTACATCAATTTGTGCAAAAATCGCTATACCGTCCCATGTAAAAAAAATCAAGTTATCCATAATTTTAGAGTTCGAAAATTTCAGTTCCCTATTTAATAACCCTTTAATATGAATGCAATAATTTTCTAATAAAATATGTACTTTCTTTCATACTTAAGAAAAAACTGAAACCATAGCTTTCTAACTTTCGTAGTTCCGTAGATATTTCCAAACACTGAAGATGCTGCTAATGTGAATTTTTCGAAAAACGGCATGTAATTCGGACACGGTACAATGTAGACCCAATGTATGCTCAAAATGCCATTTAAATTTAACAGGGAATTAAAAATGCAACAATATAATATAAGGTGTTCTATTTAGAATAATAAAGTTGGTATCTATTACCAGTACATAGAAACATATACAACCGGAAATCCGCCATTACTAACACTCATTTTAAAATGAATAGAATATGATTCGAGGAAACATTTATTTGCAACTTTTTTTCAAAAAATTTATTATAAATCGGCTATGGTGCATCTTTGGCTAGACACCCGATACGTAAAAATAAACCAGAAAAAAGGAAGAAATGTAAAAAGGAATGAATGATATAAAATTATACAAAGCAATTTTTTTCAGATATAAGAAATAACTACTTATCAAAACAAATTCTTTCGACTTAGGGTGGGTTTATCAATGTGATGATAAAAGTGTTAGGTAACTAACTGACAGATATTGCTAACTGCCAGATAAAATTTAGCAACTACAATGCTGTATCTTGCAGATAACTTCTATTTAACACTCAGTAAACGTTTCAGTGTAATTATCTTACGAATAAAATTTTATCTGCAAGTTAATTTATTTATCCTCACATTGATAAACCCATCCTTAGAGTAATAGACGTTGCTTTATGTGGAAGGTACCTGGTGTCCTTATAAAAAAAATCAAATTTTCTACAAAATGACTATTTTTTGCGTATTAGAGGTTCAGTAATCGAATAAATTACAATCAAACTTTGATATGCTAACCTTGAATCTTAAAGAGTTTAAGAAATTGCAGATTAAGTAAGTAGAAAGAAAGAGGAATGCATGGAAAGCACTACTGAGTTTGACAAAAAAATTATCACTAACATAATACTTAATTGCTTTGTCTTGAGGAAATCTGAATTCCCAATAAGGGTATCTTAGTTTGTTGCCGATAAATCATTGCTTTTTTGTGAAGAAAACATGGACAGAATATATATATTTCTGCCTTCGATGGTATTTCATGGGCCTTATTCAGTCGATCTTTTTTTGATACCAATAGCATATCTTTTGAGAAAATATATTGTTCTCTCGACGTATTTACAGGTACATATATATTTTGTTAGTAATTGAATATTTATAATATATGTATAATTAATATATTTGAAATAACGGAGTACGTTACAGATTATATTGATTAATGTGTGCAATTAGTTTGATTAACAATTTTATTTACATAAGTTGCAATATAAGTTCTAAAATCAACTATATTTAACATTTAACTATTATGGTTAATTTTACTCGATGCATTTTTAAATACCAGTACCATTTTATAACTACACTGACTACGTTGCAATAACACTGATATCCTATTTCCAAATTGTAACAGTAAATCGTTAAATAAGGAGATACAAAGTGTAAACATTGACGTACGATGAAGTAATTGAAGGATTCGCTTTTATAAGCCCGGCATTGTGGTCAGCTCACATTTCCGTTGCGTTATATCGTAGACGAGAACGTTAAGAAGTGATTTGTTTCCGAGGTTGTAGTAGTATTGACAGTTACGGTCATCACACAGTAATAAGTTGTGTAAAGCGCGTAGGTTCCACAATTCTCGAAAATACTCCAATTATACTTTGTATAAATACCTCCAAATGTTGTTCGAAAATATGTTTCTTGATCACTAACTGCATCGTAGAACCTACAGGCATCCGTCATAGTCTTTATTGCATCACTCTGCATCGTGGTGTTCAGATTCGTGGTAGCAATAATTACCTGTAACAAAACAAGTAGTACTACTGCTTGATATTCAATCATTTAATGGTTATACTTTCCGAACTTTAGTATATATTGTGAAACTAACTGAACTAACTTTTTCTAACAATTTTTTAGGAATTAATCTTTAACTCAGCAGGGCTAACCTGATGAAAATTTGTATCGAAAACTTTTTACCTTTTACAAATATCGTTTCACCCATCCGGGGATACACTGTATAGTATATAGGATGATTGAGACCCGCCATTAGAAATATTGGACTTGCCAACGATAAAAAATTTCTGCAGAGTTATGCCTATAAGATAATTAAATCTGCTCACTAAAAGTAGTTTCAGGACGGCGACACTTCCGCAAGTACCTGCAATTGACAGCAACTTTCTTATTTTAAATAGAATGATATAGTTTTCTTTGCATTTTCAGAATCTAACGGCTATTTTAGAGAATATTTCACTAGTATACCCTATACGTAGATGTAGCTCTTTTTGAAACTTTTCGACTTGTTCACAAATTTTAGAATTTACGTCCTGATGCCTAATACTATGTATTATGTACATCTCTAAACATAGATTTAAACATATCGAATCAAATTATTTTGAACAATACTAAATCATCAGAAAATAGCCGTTAATAAACACAGACATACAAAAAGCATGAACAATTCTAAATACTAGAACAAAAATTCAATTCGGTGCGTTTGGCCAGAGTGGTCAAATGAAGATATCTCGTAATGAACACACTGCAAGTTCTTTAAACAATTCTGTTACATTTCCCATAAATATGTTCTAATAATTTTCATTTTTCATTCGGATTTAGATTTCATTTAGGGTGATATTCCACTGCAACCTCTTGAAGGTATTTCTTCTGCATCTATGACATCGTGCGTTTTCGTGATAGCGGTGCAGTTGGATGGATTTTCATTCTTCGCCCCGCAGAACCTGCAGTCGTTATTCTGTTTTGAACCTATCCCTATCATGTGTTCCCCAAGGTGACAATGCCTTGTAAGAAAGCCCGTGAAGATGATTAGTCTATTTCTGCTTAGTTCTAGCAAAGTTTTTGCTCCATGCTTGTGTAGTTTCCAAGGAATATCTTGGAGGGTCTCAAACCAGTGAGATTCTCCCAAAGGGATACTCTAAGCTTTTCCTCTCTATCTTTGAGGTATATTTTGTAGGTGCTCATCCCTATACCGCAAAACGTGTTCCGAACCCACACTATTGCCATTTCAACGGCTTGCTATCAAGAAAATGTAAAATTTTTGTTCATACTTTATCAAAACCTTTAATAACTCGAAAATTATTAGTGATAAGTGTAGGGAATGGTAATACAATTCTATGCATAATCTAATTCTGCTTTAGAATATTGCAAACAAAATGGACCATTGTATTTATTTTTATTTTTTCTTCAATTAGGGCTTTGGTGTGAGAGCAGGGGATGGTGCCTATGGTACCATCTATCTGAACCACGCCCTATGATTTCTGTAGGTGTTTAAATGAAATAGTTTTGTTTAATGTTTTTTTTTTATTGTAATTAGACTTACGGAAATAAAGGCATATATTATTATTATTATTATTATTATTTGAGAAATCGTTTTAATGGTCTGAGGTTGTACTAAAAGACAATTAAATTTTGAACACCTGTAGGTACATAATGAATCAATTGTAAGAACTGTAACAGAACCGGCAAGATTTTGTCCATCCATAACCGCAATTTGAGAATACCGCTTAGATTTCGAAAATGTAAAGAAAATTATATCGTTCCATGTGAAATAAGGGAGTTATTGCTAATTTCCAGTACTTACGGAGGTGCCGCCATCTCAAAAACATTTTTAATGAATGAATTTAATTATCCTATATGTACACGCAACTTTGTAGAAATTTATTGTCATTAGGAGACCGAATCTTTGTAATGGTCGTTCTCAATCAATCACCCCCTTTATAGTGATTTCAAGGACTGTGGGCTCGTAATAAACAATTAAAACATCGGTATCACTAAACACCACAACTTTGATTAATTACTCGGGATACGTGTTTCGAAAACGCATGGGTTCTCATTATTCGGTATTCGGTTGATGATGAGAATCCATGCGTTCTCGAAACACTTGTCTCGAGTAATTAATCAAAGTTGTGGTGTTTGGTGATATCGATGTTTTAATTGTTCACCTTTTATACATACACCCAAATCAATATTAAATTATAAGTAGTGCCATTAATATATTTATATGAAATCCGATAATAGCGTTTAGGGGAAAGTCTGTATACTAATATTATAGAAAATAGGAAAAAATACTCTGCTACAAGAATAGATGATGCCGTTTTGAAGATTAATTGATTTATAAAACTGCTAATATTGCACGTATTAAAATATTGTATAAGAATGAGAGATATTCCTGAATATCAATAATAAAGGTATTACAAACTGCTACAAATTGTTCATATAAAGCAACAAGGGGTTAGTAATAACGAAATAACATACAGAAAAGCTGTACTATTTAAAATTCTAGTAACTATTTCAGATAGCCTAGTTGTACTATGTAGCACCAGCAATAAACTATATACGTGTCGTTTAATGTGTTGTATTGCTTAATTGGTTGGGTTGCCTACTTTCAGTAAAAGTACGCTGGAAAACTATGTTTTGTTTAGGAAGGTTACAACGAAGTTGTATTATATGAAACTTATCAATTTACGAGAATATTGCAATATTTACGGCCATGCCAAATTACAAAAACATGGGCAAAATTCGCAATATATCATTGACGTGTACCACGAAGTGAATGAGATATAAAAAAAAATGAGATTAGGTGGAAAGTACAGACGTGGTCAATGCTTAAAAATAAAAACACTTGTACGTGTGGGACTGTATACTTGGGATTTGCTTGTAGCTGTTTGTAAACACAGCCTGAAGCACACGGACACAGCACATTTCTAATCAGGTTGTGGTTATTGTGAAAGTTGACGAATAGATTTGTGATTAGTGATTGAGTGATTTGTTTCTCAACATCTGCTCTATTTTAAACTACACGTTTTCATTAGTATGTAATTATAATAAATATATTTATTGGAAAAATATATACGTTTCGACACTAAATACAACTACAAATACAATAGAAAATATAAAAGAAAAAGCTAAATAGCAAGATTTATTGCCAAGAGGCTAATCCTAGAGGAATCGCTGCTCCTCGTAAAGACCAACAAAAACACATTACATAAATAATAATATGAGAACCCACTACAGAACAAATGACTCATAAATAAATTACATCACTCTCAAATTTATTTACATTACTCAACAACAAGAAGTAGTAGTTTTCCTAAACTGTAGCAGCGAGAGCTCGTTGACTTGGCTTAGTAATCCCTTCACTGCCTGTGCGAAATTATAACTAAAGCCCCGTTTATAGTACTGAGAACGATGTGCAGGAATATCTATGAGAACGCTTCTCCTAATATTAATGTGGTGCACATCCTAAACCTAATTTTTGCAACTAGATACTGTAGGTTATTCAACTTTAAAATTTTATTAATAAAGCCCAGGCAATGCTAATTTACAACTAGACATATTTAACCACAACAAATCAACCTACCTTACGAGAAATAAGCGCCCATCTCCTAATACCAAAGCTAAACCTATGATACGAATTCTGAACAACCTGAATTTCTGGCAGAATCCTTACGAATTAGCTCTGTTCCATACGAATCTTAATGGATTCATTACGCACTTTATGAATTGAATCACCGAATACCATAAACAACACTTATCTTTATTAAGGTTCAAGCAATGATGTCGCCAAATATCAGAAACCTGCTGTGAATAGCTATTGATTACCAAGACAACAAGGTATCTTTGATCTGGGTGCCTGGACATGAAGATATTAGAGGCAATATAATAGCCGATGAACTAGCCAAGGAGGGTTCTAGGAAACACTTCATAGGACCAGAACCCGTATGTGGAATCACAAGGGATTCTACTAGAAGGGCGATTTGGTCTTGGTTAGATAAGGAAAGTGTAAGGAAATGGAGGTCGACTGAGGGTCAACTCCATACTAAAGCGCTAATAGGGGACGGGGACGTTAAATTCTCTGAAAGCCTAATTAGACGCAGTAAAAAACAAGTTAAGACCATTATTGGGTTGATAACTGGACACTGTCCCTTAAGAAAGCGTCTATGCAACACGGGTCGGGTGAGCGAACCCTGGTGCAGGAGATGCGAGTTACAGGAGGAAACAAGTTTATCTATATGTAATCTGCAGATGTGAGGAATTGAAAGTACTCAGGCAGAAACATTTCGGAAAGGATCTACTGGAGCCTTCAAGGGTACTCAAGTTTCCAGTGGGCAAGTTACTGGACTTTATAGAGGACAGTAAACTTCTCAACTGGAAATGAGGGCTCCAATAGGGATGGTACAAAGAGCAACCAGCTCAAGTGCCTGGACTATAGGTGTCCAACCCTAACTGAATGAATGAATGAATGAAGCTATTAATTACATCAACTACTGCATCAATTTCAGAGGAAGAAACCGATGCATAGAACCGAGTATCATCAGCATATCATCAGCAGTTACGTATCTAAGCGAAAAAGAAACATCTGCAACAGCTTTAACAACGTAACTACAACGTGATTAGCAACAAGATGTATCCGCATAAGATTCAGTGATGGTAACGTAACAGTTACAAAATAGTGTTTCACATTTTAATAACAGCCAAGTGATAGAAGCGTAACTAAGACGTCCTAACGATTTGGCGAAACAATTCAACATTTCTCATGTTATGGCCATTACTGTTTCCTTATTGTGCATGCTCGTAAATCTTTCATTCTACAACGATTTTAACGATATTGTACTTGTTCTCTGTAATACTAATAATGAAAACTAACTGATTATATCTAATTTTGACAATCTTTGCAATGCACAATCAAAGAAGAAATCAAGAGAGAAAAAGTTTTGGATGTAATTCCCTTCTATTTTCTTATGTCTTCGCAGCGAAACCTGTTTATTAGATGAATCGAGGGTGTTACAGTATGATAGAAGACAATTCGACAATTTTGTACCGAAAAGTGATTCAAACACATACAATCAGTCGAAGTCTGTATCCATAGTACGCAATTTAACAGCTCTGTTAAACCTTTCAGTACATGTTATATTATATCTATATGTATATACGGTATAACAAAGCTGTTAAGCGCATACTGTGGATACGGACTTCGACTGAATGTCGCAAACAAGCCAACACATAACATTACTTGGTTTTACATTGCTAATTCTCAAATGTCGATATATATGTTTGGTTATGGGAATATATCATGGAGGGAAGCTTAGTCGTAGTTTTTATAAATAATATTTCCAGGTGCACATTAAGTGTTAACTCTATGTACTTGTATATCTAAGCAATATATACTTACAGTGACGCTGTAGCTTGCATCTCTCGTTAGCTTAGCGCTTCTTGCAACAATGGGCAGTGGTTCACTGGTAAACAAAACTGCCGTCGTATCAGAAATCAGTATAGTGATAAGAATTGGTAGTACCAAACCGATGGCAAAACGTTGGAGAAACATTGTGAAATGGCACCTATAGCCTCATTTCTCAAATTTTTATCGGCATTTGGCTTATATAGAGTACCAAGGTTATAAACTATCTACTTAAAGCAGTGGCGTGGAGTGCGGTAAAGATGATATATAATCACTATTTATTTATAAGTCATAGTTGGTCTTAAGCACCGGCAAACTAAACATACTACTAATTAGTATAATATGTTAATTACATTTTTCTATTGTATCTACTTTATGAACGAATGTTTTCTTTTGCAGAATTATGTACTTATTCATATGATAGTAAAAATAGTAGTAATAGTTAAGCTGGTGCGATTCTTTAGTGGAAACCCTAATGCAAACACCTTTAACGGAAAGTTATGATTTTTTTATGTCTACAGGTATAACTAATTAAATTTTCACTCTGATATAAGAATCTAACGATTATATAATTTATATTACTGGATTTTGATATAAAATAAATACATAGATCCTTATATAACTATCAACTATATGTCACTATAAAGTTCTAAAGTCGCAATAGTTGAAGCTTATCTTCGTTACAATACTAATTAATTTGCTTTCAAGCTACAGAGGCATTTAATACAATTTATTGTGACTAGCTTGAGCTTTTCGTGCCGCTAGCGGATTAATTTTATATTTGCTTTAAACGCGTTGCATGTAAATTTCTTTGTAACATGGAAGCTTCATGGAACAATGAAATGTTTCACTTGCGCGACAATAGATTAATGACATGATTACATATCCCTGGTTGTTGGGCAAAACGTTTCAGCTTTCGAAAGGATTATTTTCTCAATATTATAAAACGTTTCGTTGTACTGAAATCTAATTAAACTTGTATATCTTTCTGTGTATTTTAATGAAAATCCACACTAAAGGGAAAATGTTTTTAGATCTTTCGTTTGAGGCTGGCATGTTTATCGATATTGAAATTTAGATATATAATTCCTCGATAGGCATATTATATATGTATATGTTTTCCTATGGAATGCCTTGGGGAGCAAAAAATATTATATGTATATTATAACAAAATTACTAAAGAGAGCCTAAGTCAGTTTGTTTTTGTAGGTTATGTGAAGTCTAACGTTGAACTCGGAAATTTTGCCAAGGCGTCTTTCAATTTATTTTTGTGTTTACTGTAAGTCTGAGGTGTGTTTGCCCTAACATTATTGTTTACATTAATGGACCTTTCCGAGGCATTACATTTCTTCATACCCCTGCATATTTATCTACTTCCACCAACAGCAATCCTTTTGTCATAATCTAATACATCGTAATCTACTTAATTTAATCTCAACTAATTTAGTTACATTTATTAACCATTTTCTGCAGCTCTATATTAATAAATGAACGCATCTCCGTGTGATGACAATAACTGCCCCTGACCTTTATTCAATTTTGGCGAGTTCTAAGAAGTCCTTTTTCACCTCGAACTTAAGCTGCATAGTTTCTTCACTGCCCAATTCAAAGTCAATTCAGTCTTTTACTCGAATCGTTGACTATGTGTCTGGCGTCTCCTTCTCTTTTGTTTCATTTAAAACAATTTTATTATAATAGAGGACATTTACATACTACTTTCACTGCACTGTTGTTAAACGATATTTCCGCTTTCACATTACTGGGGAAGTTAGTGGAACTTTCCGTGACGATATTATGTTCGATTCTGTACAGCTATTCAATAGCTATTTGTCCTCTACCATATATGTCAAAATGACTCGTAACATCCTTAGAAATATTTCTGAAGGTAATTTTGTGCGCTGCTCATTTCTAGTAATTTTTAACTTAGAATCCATTATTAAACATTGGCTTAAGTTAAACTTTGAAGGCATTAATGGCAGGCAAGAAACGGTTATGTGTATCAAATGTAGGAATACATTAATAGCATTCAGCTACAAAGAACAAATAACTCTAGGCCGCTAATACTTACAGCTATTGTTACGTAATAATATTTTTTATCCAGCTGTACATTATCGAGATGTTAGTACTGATCTGCTTACTAGGGGACTGTCATTGTTTAAGCTGCACCACAGTTCTCTCATATTTATTCGAGAAGAGGACAAAAACATTGTAAAAATTCTGCTGTTTTAACGAGTGTATACTTCTTATACTCTACAGTTAAATATCAACAGCAGATTCGTTAATAAAGTTTCAGTGATACGCTCATGAATATTATTTTTTTTCTAAAATAATCCCACAAAGTACAATTTTCAAGGTTTCCTTTCTAAACGAAAATAACGTGTGAAAATTTACTTGAGGACCTTAAGCATTAGGTAGACATTACAATCTAAAACAAATAATTACAGTTAAAAATGTTCTCAATTGTTTGTCTAGAATTATTTGTATAGCCCGCTTGTAAAACGAACAAAAAAAAAGTGGGTAAGAATTGAGAACGCGTAAAATTCTGTAAAATAGGTCATACAAACTAAACAAATATTGGTAGTATTTCATTAATTGGTAGAAAGACATACTCCATTGTACTATTGCATAAAATCTATACGATTACGTTACAAATCTTTATAAACATCAAAAATTAGATCCTTATGCCAGCATGAGCAATTTCTTTTTACAAGGTTAATATCAACACGTACATTTAAGTGAGATTGCAAATAGCGATATTTGTTAATTCACCAAAAGGATTTAACTTTAAGTATGACCATAATTTATTTTTAATATTATTTTAAAATTAGCTTTCATACGCTTATTTGCGCAGATATTTTCTATATGCACATAACATATATTAAATTTAGTAGCTTAACTTCTAATTTTAATCTAGGAATTTCTAATTTTATACAGTTTGTTATAAATTAGAGATTTTTATGTTCAAGTATAGCTAACCAAATCTAAGAAAATGTGGGTTACATCTCCATTTGGTGGAATTCAAGGTTATTATATTAAGGAGCAATTGCACTAGGCAACAAATTTTTATTTTATTTTTATTTAGTGACAATGTATAGTTTTACACTCTCTTATAGCACGTGTTCATCACTGACGTCGCCAAGGCTCATATGACAACCCAAGTCATGGTAACTTCTAAGAAGTTTATTAACGATTGCTATGTAATTGTCAGATTTAGTGTTTTTAAGAAAATTTTGGGTCACATTCTTAAAAGCATTCCAAGCATCACGTTCCAATTCATCTCTATGTCTTTTCAAATTATGCATTTTGTTCTAAACGTTTAATTTGTGGTCCTACAAAAATTCCCCGTTCAATCGCCTCATGTTGTAACAAAACATGTAAAAAAAACAAATATCACAAGCCATAAGCGCTACAAGGAATACTAACATTACTTGTTGGAACTTTCTTTGTGTTCGCAGTTATGGGAGAAGAAAATCCTTGGATGACCAAAGACGCACCAGCAGGAACTCTAGCCCTTGTTTCAAACTCTGAATGGTTGACGGTGCAATTACTTCCAGATGTAATTAAGCATTTTGTAATTTCATTCTAGAAAAGAAAAACCGTCTGTAGTGGTTTATGAGAACGACGAGCGTTATATATTTAACGAGACATTTAATATAGCTAAAGATCATGATGTGACAGTCTAGCGATTGCCACTGTGTTCTTCTCATAACATCCAATTGTAGGACAGGGCTTATTTTTAATTTTTGCAATACTCATGTGCTCCTCACAATGGACAATTGAAACATCCTCTGTAACATGCAGAAATGACCCCAACATAATTCGAAATTCGACAGAAAGGAGTAATTTAAACACCTTGTTGTCCAACTGTGCAGAAATAGTTTGTGAAGCCATTGAAAATACTGCTAAAATGCTGTTCTCTACCTAGGCTGCTCGCAAGTTTCTGTTTCAGCGGAACAATTTCGGGACTTCATTTCCATTGATACACTACAAACTTTGAACTGAAAGGTAAACATAAAAAGGTAAAAAAACTATTAACAGTACAAAGTAATGATAAAAGATGGGGGCGAAATAAGTTCGGGTTCATATTGTGATGATCTAAATGACGTAAACTCTTACTATGTCTCATTATATGATACTAATGATGACAGCGATCGTCTGAAAGTTGAATTTGAAGAGTTGCATAAAAATCTACGAATTGATCATTTTAACTTTTTGCCAACAAATAAATATTTTTCTATGTTAGAACTATTCCGTCCATGAAAATTCAAAATTGGAAAGTTACATGATTTTTTTTTACTGTGTGGTGGGTGCTTAGTTGAAGTGACTCCGTAAGCTGTATTACTTGTCTGGCTATCACTGCAACTCTTGCGGTGTAGTTTGATGTGTGTAAGTTGTGTTCAAATGGCTTTGTGACAGCATCATATCGCCTTTTATGATACCGCGCTGTTAATCACTTTGCTCCCAACAGCGAATGCCAAGTCGATCCGGGATTAAACTCCCTGAAAAAATGTCACCGTCCCTCCAGAGAATTGAACCGCCTAACCACTGCGGCCATCGACCCGCTTTAAACCGACCCGTTTATACACATGATAAGTTGCAAATTGAAAGACAAACTTTATATTCGACCCAATGCAGACATACATTCAATAGATGTCATTGAATTGAACACAACTTCATATAGAACAAAGAGACAAAAGTTCGTAAGTTTTATAAATATTGACTCGCTAGATGTATGCAAGAATACACTTGTAGGAACTATTTTCTTTTGTAACTATTTTCACATTTATATAGTCTTTAATTTGTTATTTAATCATACACAGCACACACTAATTATGAAATAATGAATTATCTGCGTGTTCTGTTTTCTGGCCACATAATTCGGAAATATAGATTGCCGCATTCTCCAGATCTGACAGCACCCGACTTGTTTTTATGGAGTTATTAGAAAAGTATTGCAATATACCACATACCATAATGCGACTGAAAGAAAAAATCCGTAATGAAATTACAGCAATAGATGCTAAGTTATTACAGCGAGTTATGATGAACTTGCATGCCAGATTGCAAGACTGTATTAGTAATCAAAAATAAACACAGACTTTCCGTGCACCTTTTCATGTCGACCGACATGTAGCCAGCTTTTAGACTGTAAGTAAAGTACAAGGTTGTTCTATTCGTTTTTGTCTCAATATTTTATTTTAATTCCCAACCCAACCCGTAACTGTAGTTTTCACTTCTTCCTCCTCGTCAAACCGTTAACCAACATGGAACTTCTGTAAGTGGCGTAAGAAGTGAATATCACAAGGTGCAACGTCTGGACTGTAAGGTGGATGTTCCACTTGTTCCCACTCGAAAGACTTCTTCTATCTCAATATTCGTATCTGTGGTCATTGGGACACTGAGTTCCTTGTTATCGTCAAGGAAGGTTTTCGCAACATTTTTGCATAAATTACCGAAACAGTAACTATAAAAGGCGTAGCATTTCATATTTGCGTCAGTATCGTTACTAGAATTAGGACCTACTCGGCATTCTTTCATCTCTATTTAATTGTATTTCCAAGTCAAATCGATATCTAAGTACACAGTTGTAAAAGTAGCTTGATGTGGTTGTTGCCATGAGAGCGCCAGCATCCTCTTCGGTATGTCGTATATCGCCATGTGGAATCTTGCTGTCCTATTTTCACCTTCTTACCGCTTGTATTGACAACGATAGAAACCACAAACATACATTTTACTTGCTTTTGCAAATTACTACACGTTTTATGACTTAATTTTACGCTATTTAGTCCGCAAATACAAGAAGCCTGTAAATAGGAAAATTGTTATAGTGCATTGGAATCTGAGAGTCGGGACTGTATGTTGAGTGAAAATAATGTAGATGATAATTTCCTTTGTTTTTATCGCGTTTTCTTTTATTACTTTGACATGACCTTCCCATTCAAAAGAGTATCTTGTCGGAGTCATTGTAACAATTGGGTTTCACCTGTGATTTTGCAGGCGTCTGATAATTTAAAACTGCTAAATAAATTGCATACGAATGGTATATGCACAAGGGATGATTATAACAGATTAAAAAAAGCAGGACTCAAACTTAATTAAAGAAACTAAGGTGAAATATAATAACGAATTGATACTTACATCTTCAAATAAGAATCGTTGCATATGGAAGATTGTGAATGATACTGTTAACCCACGCAAACAGGACCACTCCATACAGATACTTAAAGGCAATGTGTGTGTTGCGGATCCTGTTGAGCTAGTTGAAATGTTTAGCAATCATTTTCAATGTGTTAGTATGTTAATAAATTTGTATTTGCAATAGGAATACAATGTATCTTTTTCCAGCGGATGAAGCTGAAATATATAATATTATACTGGAGGTATCAAGGAAGACGTCTGCTGGTCTGGATCAGATACCCTGCTTTATTTTGACATACATTTTACTTGCTTTTGCAAATTACTAGACGTTTTATGACTTAATTTTAAGCTATTTAGTCCGCAAATACAAGAAGCCTGTGAATAGGAAAATTGTTACAAAAATAAGCTTTTCTATGATACTACTAGAATAAGTTTTGTGCTTTAGTCCCAGACGTCTTTCCATTTGTAGATTAACAAAACTGGTTTGAATTAAAATCGATTTATGACAGAACACAAATATGTTTTCCTAAAATCTATTTCGTCAGTGGAATAAATGAATGAATATTTATTATAAGCTAGCTAGCAAGAGCTAAATTGCAGTACGTTCTCTAGTAACGAATTTCTTTTCCTTTATATGCGAAACCTCACACCGCAAAGATTATATTCATCCTATGTAATATTAGAGTGCTTAATTAAATGCGGTTAACATTTAGTTCGCCTCGCTTGAGGAAGGCGCAGGTATACAAAATTGACAAGCGGTGCCGTTAATATTGTTTTAGCGAAGCGTATCCCAAGTATTACAATACTAATTACTTCAAGGCGGAAGATATGAGGCGGGTTTATCATGAACACGCGAAAATTTGTTTTCAAATTTTCGTATGCTACGTATTACACAAACACAGAGGTATAGATAAGCTTAACGATTTGTGTTAGTAATATTATGTTAAACCACTTCCAGCGTGGTACAAGTTCGAGTGGAAGTAAACTTCAATAGAAAACAAATAGGCTCTTGGGATGATGGAAAGAAGTATGTTTATCTTCATTTTAATACAACTTAACTTGGAGTAAACGCTAATCTAACTCCGTTCACATATATAATAAATATGACGACCACTAAGTACAAAGTTAGATACAATAATTAACTGCAATACCTTTGTGTACAAAAACCGAAGAAAAGAGAAAGAGAGAAGAATTTCGAAAAACGTTTTTGCAATTTGATTGATATGGGCTACGTTCTAAAAATATTTTTTTTTATGCAGAGTGATCAAAGCAGTCGGTGACGAACTAAACTTATGTTTTTCAACAATTTGATATAACTTTAGTTGGATCTAAAACCTATAGTTACGGAGAGAACAGCGATTAAAGTTGAAAAAACGCTCCAGTGTCCCGCATTTTTATAAGAACCGGTAATGAATACTAAAAGACTAAGTGTAGGTATCACTAAATGCGCTAAATTTTTGAATAAAATAATGACCTATACTTAACTTGAAATTATTCGTCATTATACAGGGGATCGTGTTTTTTAAATCAGTTTTAAAATAAGCAAGTATTGAATCATCATTTTATGAACACCCCGTACAATTATCAAAATCACTTCTACTCGTCTATACAGTCTTTGACAACAAATACAGTCGTTACAATCATTTCCTGCAATTCAAACAAATAAGCGTAACATACGCTGTTGCGTCTTTATTGTAACGCCCTGTATATGAATACTCATACCAATCGAAAGAGCTCCGTAAATGGTGGCAGTCTGCCATTGAAACTTTAACTGCTTAAACGAAAGTTGGAGTGATTTTCAAGGTTAAATTACGCCCCCCTATACTCTGTTTTTTAATAAGAGGGATAAAACGCTTCAGCACGCATCACATTAAGTAAATTTAATAACTCAAAATGTTGGCAGTAAATTTAAATGATAGATACCTACAATGAAATGAAATACGAGTTTATGAACTTACTACTTAAATATATATTTAGTACTAAACTTCATGAACAGATCACATTTATAAAAAAGTAATAGTAGTAATTTATGCCTTTGTGTTGTTTATTAATATTTAAGTAAAGAAATATAATAATAGTATAGACAATATATGTTTTTATGTTTATGGTATTTTTTCTTTCTTGCTGCTATGGTAGGATGCATTATCCATTATACTGTATTCTCTGTTAATATATGTATTTTTTGACACTTATTTTTAATTCTGATTTATTTCCACTTAGAGGAAATAAAATATTATTCTCAGAAAATCATCTCTCAAAAACATCTG
The DNA here is from genome assembly GCA_023690525.1 of Holotrichia oblita. Taxonomy (NCBI): domain Eukaryota; kingdom Metazoa; phylum Arthropoda; class Insecta; order Coleoptera; family Scarabaeidae; genus Holotrichia; species Holotrichia oblita. The sequence continues at coordinate 30,698,009 of CM043020.1, forward strand.
CATCCTTTTATCCTGGTAATCAGCTGTTTTCTTCCTTCAAATACCAACGAGCCATCGTCAACAAAACCATTTTTCGAACCAATATGTAAAATAATGAAGCGTCTACCTTTACCAACAGAATTTTTCAGACCCGTTGTTACACCATCTATAAATGCTTGTCTGCATGTTGCACCATTAACATCTACTCACACTTTTGCCTTTGTGTGCCCTTCATTAAGCCAAGTTTCATCTAAGTAATATATTGAACATTGCTCAGTTCTGCATTTTTTAGGGTGGATTTATCAATGTTAGGATAAATAAATTAACTTGCAGATAAAATTTTATTCGTAAGATAATTACAATAAAACGTTTATTGAGTGTTAAATAGAAGTTATCTGCAAGATAAAACATTTTAGTTGTTAAATTTTATCTGCCAGTTAGCAATATCTGTCAGTTACTTAACTAACACTTTTATCCTCACATTGATAAACCCACCCTTAATCGAAGATAAATATCTTCGTCTCCATAAAACAATGTCTTAACAACGTTTAAGTAGCATACTTTTGCGATTACATCCTAAAAACCTATAAATAAAGAGTATATAAAACATTTAAATAATATAATACCAAAACTTACGTAAAATTAAGCATTCTCATTAATTTAGATCAAGTAGAACGACTCTTTCTTTAGTTTCTTGTTTAGTGTAGGAAGTTCTCCGTCACAAAAAAAAACTGTACTCCTCGTCTTATCAAGTATTTAACAGTATCGTCAAATGTAGATAGCACTGATTTTCTCTTTAATCGTTTTGATGGTGGTGAAATTAGCCCTCTGGTTTTATATTCATGAATTATTCGATAAACACTTGTTCTTGAAACATGTATTCTTATTATGGAATATAAATACAGAGAAGTTTATATACACATATTTAAGTGTACTACTAAGTGTTTGATATTTCAGTGCTATCTGTATCCTCTTTTTCTAGCATAACCATCAATAATTTTCTTATACATCTTTAATATAGCTTGCTTTTCCTCTACCGAAAATGTCCACGTCCGAAGGTGGCACGGTTTTTTGGAAGCGATGTTGATAATCCACGTGTACTAGGCTGTGAACCCATTATCACAAGAAAATAGTTTCTTTAAAAACAAATTTTATTGCTTGAATATCGTAGGAACACAAATAAAAATTGGAAAATACTTTTTTTACAAAGATATTTACTCAATCAGCGTGTTTGCAATATGGCGGCAGTAAAATTGGCAAATTTGACAATTTTGGCGGGCGATTTTAAATTTTGTCCCTCTTAATAAGAAACAAGGTATAGGTAATCATCTCTGTAGCAATAGAGGGTGCCACTCTGTGGGGTCTGCAAACTGACGCAGTCTCATTGAAATCGGCGTTTAACACTTCCCATACTTCTCTTGCTAGTTAAACTTCTAATATCTTGTAAAACATTAGCTTAATCTAAAAGCTGTGCAGGAACGTTTTATTTAGTTCTTATATAATTGTAGCACATTATAGCAACGCTAACCTCATAATATAAAATCGTCTTTTTATCTTATTTGTTCGTTTTAAAAAGTTTCATAAACATACACATGACTTTTTTCACATTTTTTTATATGACAGCTTACTAGTTTACTTATCTTAAGACGTGTCATAGTTATTTTTAATATACAAACAATTTACGCAAGAAAAATGACTAAACAAAATTTAACTTCTAATAATAATATAATATAGTATGTATGTATGTATACAGTCATTTCTCTATCATATACAATATAAATAAATAAATATATATTACAATTTGCAACTAATTCATACGAACTACTACATTATGAAGAGAATATTAAGAATTTATTGGTTACTGCTGAATTCACAGTTACGCTCAATGAAATGTAGTAATTTGTATAGAGCGCAAAGGTTCCACAATTTTCAAAAATACTCCAACTATAGGTTGGATACAGCCCACCAAATGTTGTACGAAAATAAGTTTCCTGGTCACTGACTGTATCGTATTCTCTGCAGGCGTAGGCCATTGTATTGGTTGCATCGTTTGCCATCGTCGTATTCATATTCGTAGTACCAATGGTTACCTGAGTAAAATATAGAATTATCTTTAAGCAGCATTTCTAAAAGAAATTTGTAGTTAATTTGTGTTTATAACAATTTATTCGTGTTAAACAATAATCTGAGATAAAACATCTGGTTTATATGTTCTAAAATTGATTACAGTTTAATTCACTTTCACGATTACAATTACAACTTATATAGAATACTTTGCCAATCCTAATAAGTTTTTATTATTTGATACGATATAGAATCTGTTAAAAAGAGTAGAACAATTTAAATGTTACATACAGAAACAACTAGAAAAGTTTTCTAGTTAGCAATAAATCCTGATCCCTCTCAGTACACTTGCGTCATCTGCTGTAATTGTATTATATGAGAAGGAAAGTGGTTCCTGTTGGTCATTAAAACAGGTATAAATCGTCTTCCTTAATTCGGTATTTTCTACAAAATGCTGTCCTTTGTAGTGTACAAGTTACCCATTTCCGTATGTTTTCGAGACTTTCAGCTTTTCAAGTTGAGATATTTTACCAGGTCTCATTTTTTCCTAAAAAGACCGTTTTTGAACTACAGGTGTTTTTCAATTTTCGGCAAAATCAATTCAACGCTATGTCCTGCTCGAGTTTTTTTTTCCGATATAACCACAACTTGGTGTTTTTTTATATGTAACATCCTATATATTTTCTCAAAAATGAAAAGAGAATTGAAAAGCGATTCCAAAGATATATATTATGCATATAGTATTTTTTGGGGAGATATTTGAAAGATATCGAAGGCTTCTACGGTGCGAGTCCCTGTTATGAGGGCTTCCGGGTTGGACCGCGCGTTATAGCAAAGTAAACATAAAAACAAACAAAAGCATAATTAAAAATGAAATGAAAATACAAAAAAATATACAAAAACTTACTCGAACTCGACGTTTCGCCACAAATGTAAGCGGCTTCTTCAGGAGCAAAAGCTGGGTAAGGGATTCCAGAAAGTCACGGTAACTCGACGCATAAACCACGCTAGAGGCGAAAATTTTCTGACAAGAAAGTGGTGGACGTCTGGGGATATATATACAACTGTGCAAAGAAGCGGACGAGTAAGCACGTAATAAAGCGCAAACGACAGGTTTCCAAATAATCTACCTGGTTACATCTACTTACAAACCAATTACAAAATTCTAACCTCCCGTTAAAATTTGTTAAGTATAGACGGTGATTAGTTATGATTATTTTATGTGGCCGAAATTTACGTTTCTTAAGAACATTGCAGATAAAATATGACATGCATACATTTTTCCATGTGGAATTTCTGATGTTGCTTTTCTTTTTCTGTATATTTTATATTCAAAAATAATTTTAGTAACTTGTAAAACTTATTGTATAAAGTATAGACGACTCATATACCAACAATTTCGTTTCTGGGATGAAAGAGAATTAAGATATGATCTAGTAAAATAATACCTCTATATGAATTTTATTAGAGAAAATATAAAATATTTCACAAGCTATTAGGTACGGATAAAGGTATGTAAAAAGCATGTCGATTTTATAACACATTTTAAAGTTAGAATAAAATATAAGGTATTTTGTTTGCAAAAAATTATGTTAGGTTCAGTAACGCCTTTCTGTGATGACCTGCATAAACGAAAGTATTTTTAAGCTATGTCTCTTTAAGAATTAAATAACCTTTGTTTTAAAAGTTTTTTGTCTCTTCAACTGGTGTTGAGATATCGACCGTCACTGCACTATTACGACGTCTGGTATATACCTATACATGTTTGTGAGATAATTGGACCTTTTACTTTTTTACACAAGTTAAATGTCAAGGAGTACGAGGATTAATATCTAGTAAGCCTAGACCAGTTCCGTAGATACAGAAAATATTACGATACTATACCATCACGTTCGACCTGCGCTCGGTTTGAAAATTTGGCGGACGTCTTAAGCCGTATTGTTACTATGGATGAAATTTGGGTACATTTCTAAAACCCAGAAACAACGCAATAATTTATGGAATTGAGACATTCTGATTCTCCAAGGCCTAAGAAGTTTCGTGTTTAAAAATCTGCAGGAAAAATTCTTGCTTCGGTTTTTTAGGATTGCCATGGAGTAACCGTGATTGATTTTCTGTATAAGGGTGGAACAATAAGTGGGAATTATTATTCGACGTTACTGACCACTCTACAAAATTATGGAGAAAGGACGCGGAAAGTTGTTCAAAGATCTTTTATTTTTGCAGTACAATACCCCTGTGCACAAATCGCAAATTGCCATGCAAACAATTCATAATTTCGGGTTCGAATTACTCGAACACACAGTTGGCTCCCTCTCACTATCATGTCTTCCCTCGACTGATCGTAAATTTCTTCTCTCAATATAAAAATTTCTTTTTGAAATGTCTAGAGGCATTGCAGATTCGATGTGTTCAATTAAGAGAAGAGTATGTTGGATAATAAAATATTTTTACTTTCAAATTTTGTTTGCTTAACTGAGAATTTTTCTATACCTCCTCGTACAATGAACCATTATAGCAACTATTAAAATTATTAAGCATACGAGGCGATTAGTATTTGCGTAAGTGTTTTCAACCAGAATGCAGTGATTTTAGTTGAAGACGATCTGTAGAACTTGAACAAGATGCAGTCTTACCGACGAGAATATGTCATTCGGGATTTAATATGTGATGGATTATAATATCACCGTACCAAATATGTATACAGAGAAAACGCGCTTAATGCGAATATACAAAATTATATGATTGGCGCTTTATGATAGCGGAAGTAAGTGGGGCGCTGTTAACTACATATTAGGGTTGATTGAAAGAATACATAAAGATGGTCTGTCTACGTTTATTTTTGTATAGTGATTGTCATTTTTTAAGTTTGCATTTAACTATGTATTTTTAAATATAATAAGGTATTCAATAGGTTTTTTGAATTGCTTTACAATAGTTTATTTTATTGATGAATGATTTTTGTAAGTAGTAAGAAAAAAGTTGTAAAAGTAAGAAACAAGAATAACACGTTCGTAAACTCAATTTTTACATAAAAAAAATATCCTAAATTAAAATGAACAGAATATTAAAATAGAAACACTGAATATAAACACTCAAGGTAATAAATGTTTAAAGTGTCCTCCTCCAGCTTCCAAACAGCAAGCAAGTCCATCATAAAAGTTGCGTCTTACATTTACCAACATATCGGATGTGATTAACTGCAAACAATTTCGAATTTTGATTTTGAGATCATCTAAAGTATGTGCTCTTTCGTCTTCAAGACGGTAAATCTGCGACTTTACGTATCCCCGTAAAAAGAAATCATTTAAGCGATTGTACCATTTTTCGAAATTATACGATCACCAAATGTATTCTATAAGATCCTCAGCGCAATTTTACTCTGATATGCAGGGTAGCCATCATGCTGGAACCAAACGTCTTCTATTACAACACTAGGTCTCGCGTGAAGAGCAGGAATAATATTTATTTTGCAGTAATTGTAAATATGTATGCACTCCAAACATTTAATTTTTGCGGATATTGTGTTTGAGCATTGTATGTAATGTGTTTATTTGATCGTGATCAATATATTACTTGTTCAGAATTATGGTGTCCATGTAACACAAAGGTAGATTCGTCTGTAAATAAAATATTAGAAACAAAATTCTCGTCCCGACATTTCAATGATATCGGCGCAAAACTTCGTGAAATATTTCATTGGTTTTGTTAATGCGATAGGAATGGAATTTATTCTTTTTTAATATCTTTCTTACAGTTGTAGATCCAACACCAATTTGTTGAGGCATTTGTGTTCAGGTTAAACGGCAATTTTTTTTTGGCAGCGGCGCATATCATGTTACGATCAAGTATATCATTTCTCCTTGCCCTTTTATGTAGGGTAGGTGAAACACAACCGAATTGTTCGAAATTTTCCTTTATGCGGTCAAGTGAATTTAAAGAAGGTATTGGCCGATTTTCAAATGAATCAACAAACATGCGAATAATTTCTGCAAACGAGTGCCCTCCATAAAACCATTTCACTATCTGTACTTTTTCTGCAGTAGAATACTTCATACTTAAATTAAAAATACTATAAATGATAACTTGAAAGTATTTCCTGACCACAATTTGACAGACTTCAAAATAACACAACTGACATAAGTGAATGTGACTTATCGTGCGACCAATCTACTTACATCCCCACTATATTCCCCTATTTCTATATATTCCTACCTTGCGCGTTTTCACTGTATATACTAGAGATATTCAAATTTGAGTTATCCCAATATTTATTTAAAAAATCACAATCACAACTGAAACTATCAAGCTTAATATGTATACCAATGTTGAATAAAATTTGCAATAAAACAAAATCACAAAAATCAGTTAATTTAAATACTTAATAGATAATTCTCTCATAAACCAGATGTTAGGCTTGTAGAGATGTAGAGACTTAGCATGTACATCACTAAAATATTGTGTCACTTCCAGTTAATCGAGAATTTGCTATCATTATTGGTATTTGAATAGAAATATACTTATGTACTTTCTAAAACAACTATTAAGTAATAGTGAAAAAGTATTTCGGTGACTTTTCAGATTTAGTTTATACTGATAGTGAACATGTGCAAAGGTTTGAGATAAATTTTTGAATATCATTTACTGAGAGAAATATGGGAAGTCAAGTAATGCTGCAAACTTTAACCAATCTTGATAAATTTGTGCTACAGATCCTATCCTATTGCGCGGATAGGAATTGGCATCGATTAAAGAATACTTACAGTTACACTATAAGATGAATCTCTCGGCAGTTTACTACTTCTTGACGGTGTGTCACCGGTCACAAGAACCGTTTCTTTGTTAGATGCGAGTACCAGCCCATATACGGCGAATAACAAAACTGTGACAAGGCGAAACATTTTACTTCAACTCCAACTAGATTGATATGGAAAAGGATGTGTGATTGTCTGCAAAACACAGGGAGTTCATTAATTACTATCAACGAAATTTGAGTGTGCAATGGCTAAATTCGCAAAGCAAAATACAACTTTGTTGTAATAATTCCATCAATAAAAACTTTCAACGAATATTCCGAACAACGTTACCTACTTTAAACTTATTGCTACTACTACACTACTACAGTATACCTAGAAAATACATGTCCCATTAAGCTTTCAACATACGAAAAAATCAACTACAATGAACACATACATACATACATTAATAAATCCTCATCTTATTTGAAAAAAAAAGTAATTTCACGCCTGAAACAATCAAGTTAGATATAGCACCAGTACAAGGTAAGTATACAGAATAATTTGACAGATCGGTTGTTTGTTTCAACGGTACTAATACTACCTCAAAGGCTAGATTCTGTTGCAATTCGCAAACATTATATCTTATTCATTCTCTTTTTGTTACTCAGCAATAATTTGTCAAACTTATGGCATACATACAAGTCTTTATAATTCTATTAGAATTACATTAGTTTTACTTGCTTTTATAACACATACATATATAATAATATTTCGTCAGTTTGGAAGATGTTTTATATCACTATGTCTCTGTATCAGTTGTTTTCTTAAATCAATTACAGAACTATTTCAAAATAACACGTAATTATTGTGTTAAATAATAGTAAAATACATTGTTTCGCAGCCAGTGGTGTTTTAGTAATTGTTGTCCATTTTGCATCACAAACTTCGTACGATACACAAACAGAATTTATTCTGAATGTGCACTGGAGTTTAATTAAATGTATTTAAGGGTTTATTTCCCTCTCTTGAGAGGGACGCAAGATTATGAAATCAACCGACTGTACTAGTAATGTTATTCCAGCAACCTTATCCTAGACATTTCGCGCTAATTATCCTAAGCTGCGGCACCATACAAAGGAAACTTATTACAGCGAAAGTTTGTTCTAAGTTTTGTATGAAGCACTGTTTCACTGCAGGGCAACGAGAACATGTTACAGTTGATAAATTTCAATTCGCCATAGGTGTTCATGTAGCTATTCATATAAAGTTCCGAAATTGTCTAGTACGACAAGCGTATTCCAGATATCAGCGCTTGCAAATTGTAGCACTTGCAAAGTAGCTACAGTTAATTTTTAGTTGCCAAAGTTATCTACGGAAATATACAGAGCATTCCAATGAAAACGGTCCACCTTAAATAAGTCGAAAACGTCAAGAAATACGAAAAAACGCCAAGACACGTCAATTTTTGTTAGAAGGAAGAGATTCTTTTACCAATAAGGCAAAATCATGTGTCGTCCCCTTTAGGCCCCGCAGTATCGAACATTAAAAGTTCAAATGCCACTACGTCATATTATTGCATTTTTATATTCTATGTACATAGGTACTATTTGCAATAACTTTTATGCAGGACAGCCTAGACCTATCGTTAACACTTTAGAAGATATCTTCTAAAGTTCCAAGGGCTATTTTCTATTTCATCCGCAAAAAATGTAGGCTGTATAAGGGATAATCGTGAACAAGACTACATGTTGATTTTATTTAACACAGGTATCAAATAATGAATGTACATATGGGACTTAGTGGCAGTTGTGTTAACCTTGAGTTCAACTGAACCGTTGATGTAACAGAAAATAGCCTTAAAACTGTAAAAGATATCTTCTAAAGTATTGAGGCTAGGTATAGGCATGAAAGTTGTTGCAAATAGTATGTAAAATTGAAAAATGTAATAATATGACGTAGTACCACTTCAAATTTTAATGTTCGATACTGGGGCTATACAAGACATAATTTTGTCTTATTGGTGAAAAAGTTTCCCCTTCAAATAAAAATCGACGTGTCTCAGCGTTTTTTCATATTTCTTGACGTTTTAGATTTATTTAAGGTGGATCATTTTTATTGAAGTGCTCTGTATAGTTCGCAATGCAAATTGTGCAGTACCCAACCTATTTTAGAAAATCGTAATAAATTAGAAAGCTTATTAATAGCGACTAGAATTTTTAATTTTCAGATACTTACTAATAATCAGTACGCCAGTAACATAAGGATAGCAGTAAAAACTTCTTGTACAAAAAGAATCATTTTCTATAAAGGTCACTCTAACATTTGCTGTACTCGGTAGTACAATATTGACAATTCAGCATAAAGCCATAAGATGAAGAGGTAGGAGTGTAGCTGCAGCAAATATGTGGGGATTAGCCGGAAAAGAGAAAGAACTGCTACAAAAGTTTGATAAAACTGGATATTTGGCAATTAGGGAAACTAAGAAAAGATAAAGCAAAAATATAGACTAGTAAAATCAACACACGACCTTCCCCTACAGAGCTAACTTAAACGAATGGGTACAAGCGAGTATAGGCTGCATAGTACGAGAAAATATTATACCATATATTTCAGAAAAGCACAAAGTATATTAGAAAGAATTTTAGTTTTAAAACTTATGCAGTGGAAAGACAACATTAATTGGGTTGTAATATAGAGCTTCAATGACAACCAAAAACTTACAAAAAGATTACATTAGAGGCCATAATCGGCACACAGATCAAGAATCTGGAGGAAGTAATAGAAAAGAAAGAGAAAAAAAGAAGAAATACGCGCAGAAATAGAATAATAAAGGTCAATTTGTACACACCAGTGTCAGCAGACTTGTTCACACAAGTCCGACCTAGTGACGTCTTCAAGTAGATAGGCAAGGTTACTTTTATATCATTGACTAACTGACGTGGTTCATTTCAGCTTCTGTAAAACTGTCAGGATAGATGAAAAATCAATCGAGGCGCTACGAATTTTTTCTGAGCTTTATGATTTGTCGCCAGAAAAAATATGTAGACAGTGGTTTTAAAATAGTATTTGGAATGACATATACGGTATTTCATTAAAAATACCGTACGTAGTATGGATAGATGTGTGTAAATTGGCATCACTAATTAGCAACAGATAACACTGCTACTGAACTAAAACGGCATTGATAGTACAACGCCACTACGCACAGGTAAGCGAGTTAACTTTAGAATTTTACATATTTACATAAGCGCAAAAGTATGCTACTTAAAGGTGAAAGCTTTATTTTGTAGAGACCAAGATATTTACCTTGGATTAAAAACTATAGAACTGAACAACGGCCAATATATTATTTGGATGAAAGTTGTTAGTTTAATGGAGAATACACAAAAGCAAAAATGTGGGCTATTGAGAATGTTACCTCAGAGAAGTGGATGAAGTGCAAAGAAGATGTAATCAAAGAAGAAAACAAAATGTACAATTTAAATGGCTTAATAAATGATTTCTGTTGGAAATAAAGACAGTAACGCCGAATTATGAGTCAAGAATTGTTATACAAATTATTGTTGATTAATTGTTTAACATGTTTTATATTATTAATGTACTACATATTGAGTGCAAATCAAATAATCTTATATTTTAAATTTTGCAGATAAAATAATTTTGATATAAATATATTTTTATGCATTACACATGTAATAAAAATAATAAAATAGAACATTAAACCATTTCCATTTAAGTTTGTGCAAATGTGATCTGAATAACAGATACATTCATAGTAATTTATCATTTAAATTTACCAGCGAAATTTTTAGTTACTAAATTTATCCAATGTGATACGGATTGAAACGGTTTGTTCCTCTCATTAAAAAGCAGACTATAAGACAACTTACCTAATTTCAATCTATTCGTTCGTAGTAAAATTATCTACGAATCATTTAATTTGATGAATGAGTGCAGCGCATAACAACCTTGTAAAATAGCAATACACTACACCGTAAAACAATGGTTAATCCAACTGAAGACTCGCAATAAATAGTAAAGCTACTACTGTGTTTATTTACAAAAACAATTATCAACAACAATGTAACTATTATATACAGCTTCCTAAATAACAGAAATATTAACATACTTACAAATTAATAGCTATTACGATCTCATGTATTTGGGGCATCAAGCGGTGGCGAAGTCATGAACCACTTACATACTTTTGGACTGTATTTGTTTAAGTATTTAGTTCGGAACACTTTCATGAATACTTAGACTATTAACCTATAATTTAGCGCAGATACACATTGATACGTATAGAAATGTTCATTATAGTGTCAGAAATGGGTATGTGGATAAAATTAATAAATATTAATTTAAAAACTCTATTCGTCACATAGGATATTATAAATATCTATAATTCTATCCCAATTCCATTAAATGCTCTATATATTTTTCTTCTCTGATTTTCAGTCACATATAAATAGTAATAATATATAATAAAAAAACTATATTTAATATTTTTCTATTATACTGTTATTTTATATTTTTATTTTGTCATACTTGTAGCCTACTATATATATATATAATCTAAAACATATATCTCAATGTGTAAAGATATACCTACAGGTTGCTCTGTTTGCTTAGCGACTTCGCCACTAAATTTTGAACATTCTATATATAACTATAATATGGAGGTTTTATGTTTAAATAAAAACCAAAAACTGCTATTGAAAAGCACGCAAAATACAAATTTGGAGAGATAATTGCAATAACTCAAAATTAGCTAAAGGGATGTTTAGAGAAACCTGATACAATGTATCGTAAAATCAATTCTAAACTCCAAAAAATGCAATAACGAGCACGGTATTCCATTTAGAAGAAAGTTGACGGCTACTTCTGGTTCTAGCGCAAGTTGTACGATACCGAAAAGATTTTAGAACAACAGAAGACTGAGTGTTGTCCTTTACCTGATAGTTTCACATTCATAGTTAGAGGCTCTGGAAACTAATCAAGAGATTTTGTAATAGATCCTATTGCGATTTTTTTCTTCCAGCCTAATTTTGTATATCGATTACATTGGATCACAATGATCAGTTTACACAGCAAAGCAGTATAACTAATTATTTGAATTTGTACTTACTTGAAACAACTTGTTCAGCATCGCTCTAAAAGCAATAGCTAAGGAGAGATTCCAAAAACAAATTATAGAGATCAAGGATGCAATCAAAATATAACGATTTGACTCTTCAAGAATTTTTGTAGTAACTTCGATTCATAAAGCAGTGATAACAAACATAAATGGCATAAGCTATTGGCATCAAGGGTTTGAATTCTGTCTTCGAAAATGTTTTCATAACTTACAGAAGCCGCTGTCAATAAATATTAATATTGACGGTTTATCTTTGTTTGAGAATGAAGCAGATCAATTTTGGCCAATCATGATTAATGTCCATAATATGTCATCTATTAAACCTATGATTATTGGTATTTTTTATGGAAAGACAAAACCTAAGATGATATCAGAATTTCTGCAACAATTCATAGATGAAGCAGTTCCTATATTAAGATCCGCAATTTCTATCAATCACTTCCATCACTCCATTTCTTTAAAAGTATCTAGCTCGTTGGGACTACACTCAATGTCAACCTTTTCAAACCTCTCTTTTCCTGGATTATGGAGTAGTTTCCACCAAGATTATTCACCATTCTTAGTAATTATATTTAAAATAAATTACTTATGGATTACGCACGTGTATAGGTTTACTCGTGTTTCTATTAATTACAAGAACACATGCGCTTAGTTCGTATCCGCACAAAGTAACTATATGCAGGGCTTGCAGATCATCAATATAACAACTTGGTGAACCTATAGGTAATTATAAACTAGGAGGGAGAAAAATACAGTTGAACAAGGAATAGTAAAATTAGCATCTGTTATTAGTCACCAAGAACACTGCCTAAAACTGAGCTGATGGGTACAATAAAGTATAAGCCAAAGGTATAGAAATGAATGACGGTAACGTAATAAAACTATCTAGGTATTGCAGGGTATTGTATGATTTGGTGTATCAGGAAATTCCCAACGATCCGATCTGTACCGTCAAATACAGAGAGTATAGTAAACCTTCACTAAATATTGTAAATATGTATAACATAATACCGATAAACACAAAGGAAAGAAGATTATAAGAATATAAAATGTACATTACGATTGGATATTCTGTTTTATATGTATACGATAATGTAGTAAGAATAATAAGGATTTAAAATACAATAAACATACGTAATGCAATTTATACACTATATGTGCGTGTTTTCCGAACAAATGCATATATAGCATGAACTTGTTAATAACTGAAAAATATGATTTCGCATAATGTACGCCATGTAGGAATTTTGCTCATCATTTTAAAACAAAAACTTTGAGCATAATAATTCAAAACGCCGATTAGGATAGAAGTAAGGAACGACCGCAATAGCTCAGAGGACAAGGTAGGTGGACTTTCAGAGGAAGGCAATTAACGTCGTCGGTTCGAATCCTGACCAGGCCAGCAATAGAATAAAAAAAAGGTAATTACAAATAAATACAATAAAATACAAACTATAACAAATTTAATGCAATTGATGATGTGGTAATATTGATACTAGTTTAACATAGGATATGTAATTCGAATCAGAGCAATTAATAAAAATTTTGTTTTTAATCTGCCTGCAAATAAACTGCATATTAAAGACTGACAGCGACTTGCAACAACTCAACTGCAAATTATTTTTGTGACAGATCGTCATATCACCTACAAATCATATTACATCACAATCCATTGCAGGCCCCATGTAGATATAATGTAGATCTGCATTGAACCTGCAAACTACTTCCAAATTAATTGCAGTATATGAACTGCAGGTTCAATATAGTAGTTTTGCAGTTCATTTGATCTGCAAAAGTCCGACCAAAACAATATTGCATATGCTCGTTTGCAGATGATTAGCAGTACATAATGCAGGTGAAATTGTCACTTGGGTAAGCATGAAAGCATCTAAAATTATATAGAATATTTCATTTGAAAAAAGGAAGTTAAATATCATTTCCATAATAACAGAAGCAACATTAAATAATAATTCGACCAAAAGCTATAAAAGTTTAATTCTGTTACAGACTGAGTACTCTAATATATCTTGTCCCCACCTTAAACACAACATTTGCTGCATTTGTTAACTTAAAATGTGACATCTTGAGGATTGTTGGTATAAATCGGTAAATTATAATAACACAAACTTTTAAGCTATTTTATTGAGTATATACAGATTGTTCTAAGCTATTTGTCGCTGGAGTTTTATTTGTTAGTAGTATAGATATGAAGTAAGTTAAATTAGCAAGAACAAGTAATTAGAAAGGCAGTCGGACATCGCATTCTCTACGTTCTTGAGGAAACAGTTTTTAAACAAAACATAATACCTGTAGTCTGCCTTCTTATAGAGCCGTGTATAATATAGCAGAAATATAATATAATAAGTAGTAACAGAATTCAATGTGGTCTTGAAATACGTTTTCAATACGTTATTTTTACTACAAAATGTTGTGATCTGCGTAGAAGACAGCTGGCATCTATTTCTTTATTGTTATTACTGAGGAGGTGCCAATTTTACGTATGACTCAAATACTGAACCGCGCAGCACTATTGATCCGTATATGTACTTTCAACAAAGACAACTATCTAATATTTAATACGTATGAGTTATACTTATGTTAGTATTTAGTTGTCAGTAGAAGGACCATTTTATTTTCGTGCATGTTCTGCGCTTTCTCAGTCTTTTCCTTTTATGTTTTGCCAAATAGCAGCATACGTTGCACGTTTGTGCATATTCTAATGCTTGCCGTGAAATGTCGAGGCTCTCGTCACAGTCAGTGTTAGAAAGCATTTCATTCAGTGTATTAGCATCTACGCCAAGTGACCAGAACCATGCGTATAACTTGGTCGCCACTTCTTGTGAACTAGCTGTACCTCTTCCTACGCATGTACTTAAATACTCCCAATTTCCGTCTGGAAAAACTTTATTCAGTGCGCAATGCCAAACCGTTTCGCCATTCCATGCTCTAGCATTTAGTAACTCTACTAAATCTATTGTTTTCAAGCCTGTTTTTGATATCCATTTAACTAGTTCCTCCAAGGTACTTATGTTGCCAGTATACGCTGCTATGTGCCAAAGAGCTCCATACTGAGCGAAAGCAAGATCTGCTTTATAGGTGCTTACTGTGACTAGTAATTCTTCATAATCGCTAGGTGAAAATTTTAAATATTCTATAAGTTTTCCAATTTTGTCGAATACCCATGATTGCTCAGGTCCATCAGATGAAGAAAGGCATTTGGCAACCGTACCTGTATCACGACACCACCAGAAGCTTGTCCAAGATAAAAATATCTCTTCAAACTCTTTTTTTGTTAGGCATATATCTTTAACAAATGTTACTAATAAATCGAACAATTGCATTTTATTTCCTTGTATAGATATATAAAATATACTATCACACATACTACCATTACAAGCTAGCAATTCAATAAGTTTGCTCCTTCCTACTAACTTATATGTGTCCCACAGTAATTTTAGTGTGTCTATATTATTATTTATCGCTGCTTCAAACCAAGGTGTTTCGCGAAACCACATTGTATTCTTCTCCAAGACGCCATAGTGATAATATTCACTCACCAGGAAGGATCCTCTATGATAATATATCTTCTCAAGCAACACTTTGTCATTTTCCTCGATTAAACTGTTCAAAATAAACTCAGTAATCCTATAATTACGAGTGTATAAAAGCTTAAATCTTCGGTTACCACTTTCTTTCCAAAATTTAGCAATTATAGCGCCAAACTTCTTATATTTAGTTGAATCTATTTTTAAATGCAATGATTCCAGAACACTATCAATAAACGTTCGCATTACGTCATTTTCAATATTGCAAATGATTTTTTCAATAAAAAAATTGAAGATGGATTTCGAATGTGAATCGACTATTTTACGTACGAAGAAACTAGCAGCAAAATATTCAGCAAATGTTCTGTGTGTAAAAACAAATGAATCACCTGAGTGCAATGTTAATCCAATCCAATCTAATTCTTCGTCGGAAAGTTTATTTCTTTCAGATTTTCTTACAGGTACCAGTTGTTTTGCTTCTTCAGGAAACAAATACTTTATAGCTAGTTCTTCATGAACATGTTGTAAACTGTGTTGATGTGTGTCTTTATTAGCAGCGCAAGCTTTAATTTTTTCTACTAGATAAATGTTAAATTTGTGTCTCACAAATTGCTCATATATATTTGAAAAATCTAATTCACATGGTAGTGGATAGTTTTGTTCATCTCGGACATACATTTTTGCTTTCTTTTCAAAAATCTCTGCTAACATACATACATGTAATGGGATACCAATAAATACATCTTTTGTGTTATTCATATAATTTGGCAAGCTGTTTAACAGTTGTCTTGTAAATAATGTAATCCTTTTTCTGTCAATTTCGTTTTCAGTCAAGTTCATATTTTGACTCCAGAACTGTTCTAAGAAACAAATTACATCTTCCTCTGAAAATGATTGCAAATTACACAAGAAAGGTTCTAGTTCCTTCTTCAACAAACACTTATGATAATTTCGACTGGTAAGCCACAACTGTCCAGTTACTGATGTTTTCAAATGTTTTACTAACTCGATAACAACGTCTGCATAAGTCGGACTAATTTCATCAAAGCCATCCAGCATAATAATCAGCTTCTTCTGCTTAAGCAGTTCTTTGAATATTATTATTTCTAAAGGATTATTGAGATCCAAAAGTTTGCCCATAATAAATTCAGCAGGATCTTCGATGTGTTCACGAGTTTCTTTAATTTTCTCGAGTGATTCTGTTTGTTCATGTAAATTGAATTTCATCACCCAATGATCTGTATACAATTTCTTCAATTCTTGTGCGAGATGTGCAAGCACAACTGATTTGCCAATTCCAGCTTCACCAGTAAGCAATACCATCTCTTTACTATAAAAGTTCAAAAACTCTGCTTCACCCAACGAATACTTTTTATTTGTCTCATCCTTTACTTGTAAAGTTCTCTCGATGTAATATGTATTCTTGCCAACACAAGGTTCTGTTAGATGCTCTCCAATAGGAACTATTTCTGCAGACATAGAATCTTTATCATTAATCAATTTGTAAGTTAATGGTAACGATTCTATGTTTACTGAATTGATGATATAAGTTTGCTTAAAGCGATGCTATGGCCTTGGAAGTCAATTGTTGCTTTTTGTAATACACTTTCACGGCATTCTGCTTTAATATCTGAGAAGATATATTCCTTGATTAATGGTTCTCTAACCTTTTCCGGATAAAAATACTGATCTATATCTTTATGCAAATACTTATGCTTATTGTTTGCCTCGACGGTATTTGTTATGAATATAATTCTTGTTTTCTGTCCGTGCTTCACATAGGAAAATATTTCATTATAGAGCGCGTGCCACTCCAAATCACAACGCGAACAGTCTACTACGAGGGTTAGTTTATAATCCGATTTAAAGCACCGCTGAATCCATAATATGTAATGTTCTGTTTTTAGATCATCCAAGGCTACAAACACACAATGACTTAAAATTGCTGGTATGCAGAGGTACTTCTGTTTAAAAATTTGAAATAACTCAATTTTAACCAAGTCGGGCCTGGAACTACACACTATTGTAACATTTTCGGAAATAATATTTCCATCTAAATCCAAACTGTTATTTATTTGAATATTAGACTTTAAAATTTTGGATACGTGTTTTAATGCAATATTTAAATGTTGACTTTCAAAATACTGCGAATCGCTTATGAATTCAGTAAAATCTTTTTGTACCTTTTTTCGATAAAATTCAAATAATTCTGGAGCTTCACATCTAACCGCCGGGTCCGGTTCACCTGCAGCACTTCGCCTGCTTCCTAGATCATTTTTTTGTATCTGGCCATAATGGCAAGCAATTATATGAGGTACTCTGACTATTAACTCCGAAGGCCAGAGAATTTTATCATATATAAGAAACATCTTCTTAATGATGGCGTGAATTTGTTCTTTCTCTCGATACAATTGAATTATCTCTTTAAAGCAAGATGCTAACTCTAGGTCTAGTTCTATATATGGGTTGCACATGTGTTTGTAAACAGTTTGCATAGCTAAGTGGCAAAGTTCATGTGCTAAGGTACCTAACAAAGCTTCTCTATTTTCGTTTCCATCGATATAAATAATTCCCCTCACAAAATCACATTCTCCGTTGGCAGTACTAGTACCTGGCAGATGGGGATCAACAATAGACTTCTTATTAAAATCGAAAATGATCTCTTGAATATTAGATTTCTCTAAAACCTTTAAGATTGTGCAAACATACGGCATCTCATTTAGATCTTCTAATAAATCCTTAATCATGCCTATATCTCCTTTCAAGCATATAACTTTCGAAAGTAGGTGTGTTATATGAGAATTATCTTGTTTCTTAAAGAATCGACCTTTGGCTGCGTTCAACTTCTCTCTGTCTGCAGGAGTTAGTTCCTTTAACTTAATTTCTTCCGCATTTCCCATAGCATACCCTCTGGAGAGCAAAAGGCAAATGCATCCCATTGATTTGCTGCTAAAGCCGTTTCCAAAGCCGTTTGATTGTTTTCAGTTTGTGCTTGTTTCAAATGTGGATAACGTCTTACAAAGTTTTCTATAATTTCATATGACCATTCCCTTATGGCTTTATGAAACTCTTCCCTCTCGGCTACTAAATTAGCCAAGACTGTAATGTGTTTATTATCGGATAACCTTGGCAACTTAAATTGGGCAGGAAATGGGGCTTCGGATTGTAGCAGCACTAGCACTACCTCGTAAGACTGATATTCCCACGCCTCATTAATTATCTTTTCGTAATCCTCCTTAATACCACAGTTGATTATAAACTTCAGCGTTTCAATATTGCAATACTTGGCAGCAATTGAAAGCGGCGTCAGTTTAAGACGACTTTTCAAGTTTAACAATTTTCTTGCCTCACATACAGGCAGTAACTCTTCAGTTGTGTCATTGGTAGGCAAATCCAGTAGTGCCCTTAGACTTCGCGGAGAAGCGTATTGTGCAGCAATTTCTAATGCTCTATCCTCATATTCCTTTTCCTTGACCAAATCCCACTGGAAAAGCAACAAATATCTCAATGATAATGTGTCATCACTCTTAGCAGCATAATCTATAAGTTGCCACGAATCAGATTTCCACGTTGCATTCAAACGTGTCGTTAATAAGTCTCCATTGCAAAGGCCTCCAAAGTTAAAATACAAAGCTTTTAATAGTAGTGGTAATTCAAAGCTAGCCAATTCTATCTGTAGTTCTTTGTCAGTAAAATTAATTGGCCAATTAGCGTCCAATGAAAGAAGAGAAGAATGAGGTTGTTTATAGAAAATGTAACGACTCGAAGCGTGAGCTGATTCCCATTGTATGATTAATGGCTTTTGTGGATGTATTGATTCTTCCAATGGTTTTAGATCATCCAAAGTAATTTCATCTATATCGTCGACGCAAATAGATATCAAAAACAAGTGGGTAGATTCATTGAAAATTTCAATAAAACTTTTCAGTATAAATTTCAAGGCGCCTTTTCCTGTTATACTAGTTATTTTCAAAATTTTAAATGTACTGCTTCCTTTCTCTTCTGTAATTTTGGAAAATTCAGCTGGATTGTCCAAGTCAAATTTCCGAATGTACTTTTCATCAATAGTTTGCATTATTTAATAGTTATTTTTTACTCAATTTTTTTTGGGTCCTTTTATGATGATTTCTTGTTGTTATTAATCATCCATAGTTTCAGTTGTTATATTTACGATAATCCAGGTCTGGTTTTCGATCTGCAAGATAAAAATAGATACTGTATAAATGCCATTAGTAATAGGATATTAAGAACACATTGCCATATTAATGTACTGATAAATATTTGTAGGTGCCTCAGACTCTTAACGTTATTATGTTTATGGAAGGTGTACTGACAAAAAAAATACTGATAAAAATAATAGTAAGTAATAGTACATCGCAGTTGTATCCCGATTGTAACACAGTATATTTAGATAACATTTTATTCTCTTATATTATAAGCGGTGTGTGATAGTAAAATGTATTTCACCGACTAGGGCTGTTGCTCGAAACCGGGTACCCGGTTCTGTCCGGTTTCGGGTAATACCCGGTTCTACTCGATTTCGGGAATTCGGTTTCAGATACCACATTTCGGGTAATCGAATTTCAAGCATGCGTTTTCAAAATTACATCTTAGTTACTTAAACACCAATCACTACCCATTATTGTTACTTTGTTAGTTGTTAGGTAAGTAATTTCTTAAAACATGCAAGTAAAATGCAACATTTTGGTGGATTCTCTTATGAAAACGTTTAATTATTAATAAAGAGGAGGTTATTTCAAACATAATCTCCTAAATATCTTAAATAAGCATCTGAATTTTACTTCATAAATCGCATATAAAAC
Organism: Holotrichia oblita; assembly: GCA_023690525.1. Lineage (NCBI taxonomy): Eukaryota > Metazoa > Arthropoda > Insecta > Coleoptera > Scarabaeidae > Holotrichia > Holotrichia oblita. Next base: position 30,718,296 of record CM043020.1, read on the forward strand.
AAAATGTTGTTTAAACTCAGATTTATATCGTAGCTTCATAATTTGTTTTCAGGCTGGTCAGTATAGCGTTAGTAATCTGCCTGTTCTTGCTTTTAATGGTTTTGTTGTCGTTTAAGAAAACTCACATTCTAAATATGTAACAATCCCAAAATAATGAAACGTAATTGAAATTGGTTTTGCTCTATTAAAAGGCAGCTTTAGAAAGCTACTCTAGGCTATATACATAGCGTCAAATTGTTAATAAGAATTCGTTTTATTTTTAATTTTAAGTTTTGTTGGCTATATATTTTATAGGATTTCATAAATGTAAGCCATCTTAACATGCGTAAGTGCAATAAGAAGTAACACATTTTTGATAGTGTATTGCAGTTGTTTTCTCTCTTATTGAATGGAAATAATTAGCCTGAAAGACGTGCTTAAAATAGTAATTCAATTATATGAGAAATTATATGGTGACAATAAATAATCAATACTTCAAAACAAAGAAATTTTTCATTATGATTTAAAAGATATAAAGTAACTCGTCTTGAAGTTAATGGTCAAGTATACAACCTTTTCTTTGATTCAATTAAAACATAATAATTTTATTTGTTCTAACAAAACACTGGAAGGGCTAATCCTAACGGCAGCAAGAGGTCACAGAGAACCTTAATGTCATGTTTAGACATTGTTTACCTTATTTATTATCACAGCTTGTGCCTCTGTACTAGACGAATACTAGCCGACACTGACTTAATAGTAGTAGCTGTAATTGAGGGATTTCAGATTAATTTGCATATTCAAGATGGCGCCTGTCATCTTAAGACGTTGTTGCAGAATCTTAAGACGTTATCGCCAAGACGTTCGATGGTGGGAAGTTGTTGCAATGTGGCAAGACGTTGGAGGTGGCACCGAGGTTTCTTCATGACTTTAGGGTGCCGAAGTTTCTGTGGGGCACGCAATATCTGTTTATTTGATCAGCTCCTGTTGCTTATTTGCATCAAATTATTGAATTTCTAAGGACCTGTTACGAGTGAACAGCTTTCCAAGAGCTATATCTGTTTACTTGATCAGCTCCTGTTACGACTGAACAGCTTTCCAATAGTTATATACAGGTCAATCCAAATTAAGTGTTCACCATTGGTAACTTTGTTATTATTAAAGATACAAGATTGTTTAAATTACCAAACTTGTAGTATAATAATAAAAAATAAATGAGCAGTGCGTTTTCGAGTTTTGCCGAAAAATATGTTTTTTTTTCAAATGGAAACCCCTGCATATTATATCATTTTCTGCTAGAACTTTAATATTTAAACAAAAAATCTTATACATAAACTTATCATTAAAAGAAAGTAAAAATCACTGATTTTTCATAGAAGATGTTCAAAAATACCATCTTGTTCAATACATTTTTGTACACGCTTCCGAACTTCGAACTACCTTCAGTATGGTCCTACCATCTATTTGGTTTATCTTTTCACTAACTGCAATCTTTAGGGCGTTTACGTTTTCGTACCTTTGCTAATAAATCTGGGTCTTTAAATAACCCCATAAAAAAATCAAGCGGCGTTAAATCTGGCGATCGGGAAGGCCATTGAATAGGGCCATTTGTTCCTATCCATGAAGTGTTAAAAATAGTATTTAAAAGTTGATGAGTACCTTTGTAGTTGTGCGCAGGTACCCCATCCTGCTGAAAATGCAGCAGATTCTGTCTAGTTATGAGATCCAGATCGTCTAAGAAATTATTCAAAATTTCAGTCAAAAATTCTATGTACCTTTTACCAGTGCCCTCATAAAAGAAAGGACCAACAATCTTCGAACCAATTAAACCGTACCAAACATTAAAACTGAAACGGACTTGTGGGCGTCTTGGATGTACTAAAAGAATATTTTCCTTTGACCAGTAATGATTTTTTTTATTGTACATTCCATTGTTCATAAAATCTAACGAAAGTTGTTTGAAATTGGCGACAAAGGCTAAGATACCAGTGGCAACAAAACATTCTTCTCTCTGAATCTCCTGAACTGGTTTGTACTTATAAGGAATGAATTTGTGTTTCTTCAGAATCCTATGCACAGTACCTAGACTCAAATCAGATTATTTGACAATATCTAGTATGGAATTCTCACGGTTGGCCTCAAAATATGCGATTACTGCAATTTCCGTGGCCTCGCTTTTTATAAAAGTCCTTTTTGTCCTTGTTTTGGCAAAAACACTCTCATTGCCTCTGAATTTTTGGTACAGTCTCCGAAAATATTGCTCATGTGGTTGTGTTCGGAGTGGACATAATTCAGCGTAGTGTTCTTTTGCCCTCCTAGAGGATTTTCTCCACACTAAATAAGATTCGAACATCACACTTTTCTGCATGGGTAAAAATCATTTCCTGTCAAATTAATAACTAGCACAATGAAACTTATGAGTGAAAAACTAATAAAACTGTACTAATATTTGACGTTTGGTAGAAAGACTTATCGTCGTTTTCGATTCGATTCGTTTAAGATTCTACATCTTAAGATGACAGGCGCCATCTTGAATATGCAAATTAATCTGAAACCCCTCAATTATAACTACTATTGTTGGGTGGAATACAAAAATGCTGCCTTCTGAAACGATATTCTTCTTCTTCTTGGATATCCTTTTTCTTATTTTTTTTACCAAATCATAATTCCTGTTAGGCACAAATTAAATATAATATAATAATAATAAACATATAATAAATATTATGTAAATATATACAGGGTGCCCACCTAGTACACGGAAGTCCAATATCTTGGTTGATAAGAGAGATAATTCAATCTTTTTTTATTTCATATATCTAGTTCTCTCAAGACCTACAAACCTAAAGTAATGCCGATTATGCAGGGTGTTCCATTTTCTCTGCGCAGAAAGCAACTTTGTCTTTTTAAATATTATATCTTTTATCATTTATTTTGATTGTACATGAAAAATAGGAAGGACTTTATATGAAAAAACTGACGGTCTTTGAGATATTTGACTTACCGTTTTTCTAATACATTTTCGTTTATTATATTATCGAAAATATTTTGGTTACGCTAACTAATAGATAATAGTTATTTACGAACCAAGTGCGTGAAATCATATTTCGCGAATGAGTGACCAGTTTAATTTATGGACACGAATTCGCGAAATGTTTCACGCACGAAGTTTGTACAATATTTTTTGTACGAGAACTATAACAATAAATACGTTATCGTTTATGACCATATTATTAAGGTTAGGGATTTATGGTTTTAAAATGTCATTAAATTAATCAAGTTCCAGGAAGCACCAACTTTACTTTTACGCACTCGTGTTTAAAGTGACTTTTTACGCACGCAAATCGAATCGTGGTTTTGATAAGCGAGTACAAAAAATATTTTTCTGTTCAAATGTTAGGCAATAATGGTTCTTCAAAACACTAGCTAGGTCAGAAACTGACCTACAGTATAAGAGGTGCGCAGAACATATTGTCAAATTTGATGAAGAAGAATTATTGACAGTTTTACCTTAATGGTACGTATACCACCAATTATTATCAGACATGAATATGGGAAAGCGTTTTCGATTCTGTAAATTCCCAGGGGAAAAACAACTAATAAGAAAAATGTTGTTGCCAATGTTTTATTTACGGCTAAACAGTGATTTTTGTAATACACTAAGTGCCACCCCACGCAATTATCACAATAATGCAAATAAAAACCCTTGGTTATTGCGAGTGATAGGTAATCATCAGTGTTTTAAAGTTAACATGGGATCTGCAGTATATAGACAACATGTTGTTGGGGTAAATTTTTTCAAACGCAATTTAAGTAAAGATATGGATTTGAATTTCTGGCAAAATGAGTTACATATGCTGCTCATAAATAGTCCTGCATATGTTAACGGTCAACACTGGTTTCAGCGTGATGGCGCTCCCTTGCATTTCACATTATTGGCAATCTTGTTTATGAATTCGGTGTTTATTCTTCATAACTATTATTATTAGACAACATTGAAATGCCAGATATCCAAGCAGATGGTTACCGCAACGTTTTAAATTTGAGGAAAGCCTTAGCTTGAATTATTATTGTATATGTTGCTATTAAGTAATTAAGCATTAAAATGTACTCATACGCGATCAGATGCCTTTTATGTATCTGTAAGCTTCTTTCTCTTCTTTTTGCAATAAATGATACAATAATTACAGTCTTGTTGACAGATGCAGTGTAAATCAACTGTAATATGAAATTTATCCGATAAAGGCTGTAGATCTTTTTGATGTTTTGGGGGTTTAGCTTTGACAGTAGCATTAATTATATCTTAGGTTTTCTTTCGGTAAACATTTTACGCTTTTATTTTTGTAAAAAATTAATCGTCGTATTCGGTGACGTTATTTTATATTATCATAGAATAATTAGGATCTTCCAACACTATTAACAATTGCTAGAATATTAAGTGCTGGTGCATTTGTTATACCATATTCTATACGATTAAATTATATAAGCCTCTTGTTATATTAATAATTGCCATATGCATGTAAGCTTCTAGCTAATTTAGGAAAAATAAGCCAAATAGCGAACTTTGACAAAATTTCTGTGGTATAGGAAAATATCCGCTTTATTGTATTTATTTAATGGTAATCGCTATATAATCGAACATGTCCGATATGTTTGATTATTAAAACTAACCTGGTACTTTAGTTATAAACCCAAAGATTTCAAATGTATCCTATTCACTTTCTATCTTTGCTTTGGTTGCATATGACTGAACATGCTATATAAAATATTGGTTTGGTATTACGTCCAGCAATTTAAACTTTTCAAATATGTCCAAGTAAGCATAAATTATCTCATGTGATTTCTTTCTAAAATTAACATTATGATTTACCCTTTTTTATTTCAATTCAATTCAATTGTATTTAATTTTAAAAAGAGGCCGATGTGTACTTTGAAAATGACTGATTTACATTACGTGGAACAAATGAAATTGCATTATGTGTATATCGATTTTGTTGGAGAGAAGCATTCGATATTCTACAACGTTAAGTGTTGCGGACAAAATAAAAACAGATTTGTAGTAAGCATACACATGTACACAATCACTAATGTCAATATCGAGAGAGTATAAGGTTTTAATAATCGATCGTAGCCAGAATGATACAATGAACTCAATGCACTGTACTATTGCAAGGAGAAAAAAGAGCAAAAATCTGGACCAGTTTATGCTGCATAATGAGCACCTCTAACAAAATTTGCAAGGAATGAAGAGCCCAGAACAATATGAAGAAATACTTACCTACGATTTCTCGAATTTCAAAGATTTTGCATTAATTGTAATTTTAATTTAAATGTGCAATTGTCAAGCAACAAAAAATGTTTGGAACATTATTAAGGTAACAAGATAAAAATTAAATCCTAATATTTTGTTTGATAAGATAAATGATGACAAATTTATACAACTCGATAAACAAAGCAACAAAAAATAATCAATGTTTGAAAGTTCAAAAGGTTTACGAACGTACATTTAAAATGTCTTTTAAAAATATCTTTTGTATTTATGCCGCACCAAATACTATATAAAAGTAGCACATCATTATTTTAGTAAAATCTTTAACTAGAAAGTGACGAGAAAAATAAGCATACACCACAGGCGTTTAAAATAAAAATTAAACCTTTAGCACTTATCAATATATCAGTTTTGTTTACTCTTGTGCATTCCGAAAATTAAAATAAAATAATAAATAAAAATTTTTAGCAATTTATTTCCACAAAAACAATACACAAACAACGTATACTACGGTTTGTCACAGATAAGTTTGAAATGTCAGTTCTATCATTTATAGAGTTGCATCTTTCTTAATATATAGCATTTCTAAAATATTCCGGGCTTTTTGTTTTGTATCTTTGTGGAGTATTTTTGTGCTATCAAAATCAAAATGGTGGTTGGAATTTAATTGGTGCTTTTTTAAACCGGTAATGCCGGTTGCTAATCTAATTTAATTTCATACCTACTAACAATAGACACTTATTCACAAATTTAAAAACACCAATTAAACATGATAATCAAAGTAATGTCGTTTATAAATTAGATTGCAAAGATTGTAACAAATGTTATATCGGATAAACCAAACAATATTTAAAGAAACAAATTTATAATCATCAGTACACTGTTACACATAACGTCACCACTGAAACTGCTTTATCTAAGCACTCTAAAGATAGACGACATAATTTTGATTTTCAAAACACTAAAATTTTAAAAAGGAAAAACAATTATAAAAAAAGATTAATTTATGAAATAATATACATTAAAAAAAAACGCGGTAAATTTTAGAACGGATATTGATAATTTAAGCGTTATTTATAATAATTTAATTCACGTCTGAATTTTATTAATTTTAAGCTCTTGACTAGGTTTTTTTGCTATGTTTTCCCTTAGTCCTTGAACAGAATTGTTAGAGCTTGACAAAAAATGGATTGATATACGAATAATTCAATTTTTATACTTGTATTAAATCAATATGTCCTTAATTATTACTTGAGAATATAATTAAAATTTTATATATCAATGAATTCTTCGTTTTTTAGATAATTTCGTTGATAGGCATTGCAGTTTATATTTATATTATTCGTAATTTTAGACATATTAAATGTCAATTTCTTCCACTGAAGAAGATATTAAACGAAAACATATTATTATATGTTATGGAATAAATTGGTATTTAATTATTTATTGTTTTATTGACCTACAAGTGGAAATAGATCAGGAATTAAAAGATAAGTATTTAAAGGTGAGAAAATATATATATTAATCAATTTCTAAAGTAAATTTTAGAAAAATTTAATTCTTACCACAACAAATTACAATTTACTTTAGAAATCGAATCAATTGAGTCTTTAAACAATCGAGAAAAACTAAGTAGTAAATCGATCTAGCAGCAATATTAGTGCATTCAAATACCCTCTGTAAATAGCTGACACCTCCAACACTAGAATGACGTTTAATTTTAAAATAACCTCTTCTATATAGAGAAATTACAGAAATGGTGTAAATAGGTAAGTTTAGATTTCAACAAACTGGATAATAAAAGGAATCAGTAATGTCATAAAAGGTATTCCAATGCATGACCTAATCAAAGATAATTGACCATCTGTTGATCAATAACAGAGCTGCAAAAAATTACCGACCGACTTTACAGATCTTTGTAACTTTGCTACATTTTAGCAGTGTGATACAACGGACAGGAACACGCGAAAAAAACATACCGGAAATAGGTAAATAAAGTCGTATTTTTAAACACCTTCTACTTTCTATTAATCTTGAAAATTTTCTGGAGTTTTCCAAACGTAAATCTGCAATTTACTTACACGTTATTTGTTTCTTCAATCATTGGGATTGCACATAACTAAACCTCAATATTTTTTCATATATTCTTAGGGGCATAATAACTATTATAGAGTGTGATAGTTAGTTTTGGGGTGACTTGAGACGATGCCTAATAAATACCACAGGACCAAAATGCAAAATGCTTTGGCTGAGATGAGGACAGAAGCGTTATCCAGTAAAGCATCTACTAAAGAGTATGGGATCTCCTAAATAACCCTTTAAAGAAATATGAAAGGCCTACATATGTAAAAACATAGTGGACCTCTAGTGGTATCTGACCTAGAAGTGCCCGCTATTTTTTTTTCATTTGAACGAAGCGATATCAAACATCTTGTAAACTATTACTTATATTGTAGTGGACGACAGGCACCGTCCTGCTTTGTAGACAACATGCCATGTTGGTAGTACCGATTTATGGAAAGGCATGGCGAACTGCCCACAACAAGATTATTTGAAAACATTAAGCGAGCTAGAGCCATAGTTTCTATTATGTAATTGAAAGCCCTAATGTTATAAAAACATGCAGTAATAACGACATTTTACCCAACCTCTTGATATGTGTTGCTGCACCTATAAAAAAAGCTTGGAGAAAGCTTCCTAAAATGTGAAAACAGAAAAATTGCGGACTTGTAAACAAACATATTTGCAAGTCCACTGCAGTCAACACTCAATTAAGCTGGCGCTACAATCGCAGAAAATATAAAATCAGGATTCCGCGGAACAGGTCCTATACCATTAGAAATGCTGTCTTAAAGAGACAAAATAAGACAAAGCCGTTGACGATTCTGCATTAAATGAATCTTTGGACGTCCTCTTCCAAGAAGTACGATTTGGGAAAATGATAAAACGCAGTCAAAGAGAATCAAGAGAACAAAGTTGAAAGCGTCTCAATTAATGATCTGGTTATAGAGACTGCTGCAGCTGCAACTGTAACGAGACAGAAAACTATAAAGAGATCTAGGCTAGTTAGCTCCAGTGAAGATTCTGATTTTGGTGACAAACAACAAGATCACTCTTAATAAGTTTTGCAAGAGCATGATGCGATGCAAATATGTTATAACAAATTTTATATAAAAAGTGCATTCAAGGCACTGACAGTAATATAAAAAGTAGGCGTTACTAGAACCTGGAAAATATTGAGTGCCAAATTATTTTTTCGAACTGTGACGTTTTAAAGCCAAACTGATGGTATATTATTATTATATATACTTACATTCAACACTTTAGGAAAAGTAAACTGATGTTGATGTTTAATGGGAACAACAAAGTCACATTTGCATATACACATTAATATAAACTATCTAACAATAAATGAATCTATCAAATACGCATTCCTAATTATAATAGGCTGAAATTATTTCTGATATATCTAAAATCCTATAATCTGTTTATCAATTGATTATTAAATTTTATTTCTTTAAGTTGAATAATCTGATTCCATTTTTTATCAAAACAAGTGTTCCTTTGAAAATCATTTATCTTTTAATCATAATTTATCATTAAGAAAATGTCAGTTTAAATTTCACATAATGCAGTAAACCTTTCTTATAAATACATGTAGTTTCAATGTTTAGGATATTAAATGATGGATGTTATTGTCTGTATCTATGTGTTACTCATGTCTTACTTAGTACGTAAGTATGATTGCGATTTAGGTTACTAGCGCAACCTCAACATTTTGAAAACAACATTTTTGTCTAATTTGAGTTTCCATTCTGGTTTTTAAAAAAATTTAGAAATCGCTTATTCTTAGGAGCAATTCCAAACTTCCTACTGCAAAATCTGCATATACGGTGGAGACTTGCTACATTTCGAAATTAGTTCAAAATTTGCGCTTCATATTTCCTTTATAAAAATATTGAATGTTTGATATACATAATATGTACATAGTTATACTGCTTTCGAACAGAAAATTTAGTGGAAATGAAAATTTTGCCTGCTACACATAGATATTATATTATCGATAAAATGGCAACAAGTTGCTGTCAGTTGCACCACGTTTACATCCAATAATGAAATTTAATATGCTCTAATATAATTTTCTCGATATTACGTTGCACTTTATAGGCGCAGTGTAATTTTACTATGTGTTAAGGTACTGTTCCTTACGGCCCCACGTTGGGCGCCATATTGTAAAGGTTCGTTTCTTTGCCGGTCTTATTTTGTACAAATATGTGTTTGGAATCGTCAGCGCCACCATATGTGAAAAATCCCGTCGTGAACCCACGATGACGGACATTACTCGATACCGAAATATAAGAATTGTCCCCATGACTAGCAAAATAACGGCAATAATGACTCTTAACATAGTAAGGAAAACCTATGCTTCCTTTACAATTTCTTATAAACTTTTCCTTCTTACGCTCCCAGGACGTCCGAGTAATGGAGGATTTAAACATTTTAACAATGAATAATAACACAATAGACATAAATTTATATGTAACTAAATAAATGAAAAATGCAGCAAGTAAATGAATAACAAATATATTGAATAAAACAGAGAAATATATAAACAGGATTAAAAAATACGGGGGCAAAACCTTAGGAACTAAATGCACCTCGAAATACTAAAACAACTACACGACTAATACAAAGAACAACAAAGGCTAACTAATATTAAATATAACTGAAATACAATTTAAACAACGGCGCAAGTTAATCAAGATTTAAAACTTTCTAAATTTTATATTTTCGGCAATAGTTAATTTATTTATCTTTACGAGCTCGGATCTTTATTTAATGACAATATATATAATAATTATTCAGCCAAATACCTATTTATACTTTTATCTGTGCAGGCTTCGTGTGGTCGATCTTCTCCGCTGTATGTGACTTCCCTTCGATTGGTTTGTTTGCAGCAGTCGGTTCTATGTAGATTTGTCTTGGGATCGGGCGTTTTATTTCTTGTAATTGCACATATCAGTATTTCCGATTAGCTTCGTGCCGACCCTTCACCGGTAAACACGGCTGTTATACCGATAGGTCACTAAGTGGCCCTAATAAATCTAAAATTAATTTACGATGGGAAGACACTAGACACTGCGGAGACTAAGCGGGAAGTTCTGTTTATTCGTTTTTTATCACTGAGGTAAACTCTGTCAGGTGACTTTTTTATGGGGATTAGGAGTAAAGAGATCTTTTATGCACTCGACGTGCATAAACAGACGCATTCATAGAAACACCATATGTTCGCTAGTCAAGGTTGAAAATTTTCTTTACATTTTAACTATTGACAGGTCATAAAATTTAACATAAGAAAAATTATATATACAGTTAAGTGCATTGAATTTAATAAAATAAAAAATATCATTTTCTTAGTATATATGTACATATAATAACTACTAATTGAAAAATCGCGTTCCGTTACATATGTTGTAATGTTATATTTCCATAAAATATTATTAGGATAAATTAATATTAACATAATTGAGGCACATATTTATTTATATATCCGTGTCTTCCTTTCTGTCTGTCAGCTTTCAAAATTATATCTAGGTACTTAATGCTTACCTTGGTTCTCGTATGAATTTAATTAAGTCTAAACTTACTTAGGAATATTCTAGCGACATTTTTAATCCCAAATATCTTTTCACTTGTAGGGCAATAAAGCAGAGATGAATTAAAAATCAATTTATTCCATAACACAAATTAATTATGTTTTCGTTAAAACATTTCCTCAGTAGAAGAAATTGACACGTATGTAATATGCCTATGACGATATCCAATCCATTTTTAGTATGATGACAGAGTACACAAACATGTTCAGAATAGCAAAAGCTGCTCCATTATCTGCTGTACCAGTGTATCATTAAGCAAACTAAACTGCTTTGTTTGCATGGTACTTTTTGTTCTTAAACGATTAAGAAAATCGCGGACTTGATGTACTCTGGCATAAACGCTTTTAATCAGGAAGTCTAGTCGCTTTAACCGCGGAGGTCTATCTTTGGAAATAGCTGATGTCTACTCCATTAAGGTTCATGCATTGCAGTATGTTGTTTCATATTAAATGCATCAGTTATGACAATAGTGGTTTCATACACAATGCTAGTTTGGATATGTAGGAAAAAAGGGGAGATGGTGGAATGTCTCCCTTTCCTGCTAATGTAGAGTTTCATGCAACTACGGAGCAAGTTTGCAACTTTGGGACAATGCTCCAACTTTAGAACGACTACTAAGTAGCTTAGCCATCTCCTTTTTCCTATCATCGGGTTTGTTAATTGTATTGCCACGGTTTTGGGCGTTATACGTTAAATAAGATCTTCAGCAATGGAACAGTTGCCACTGTCGGCTTCATGAGTCGACAGTGGCTCTCTTTTTTGCAGCATCAGTGAAAGCTTTTTGTCCAGCTCTTGCTTTCTGTTACTTTGTTCGCCAGTAAAAGGTATTAGCATTAAATGCCCTTGTCGATTTGCCATATATCAAGAGCTATGTGATGGTTTTTACAATCCAAATAAAAAATATTATCTAGAAGCGCAGGGATCTATCTAAGTATATTAACAATAGAAAACACAGATGGTGACGTATGCATACACTGCCATGCTGTGAACTCGTCGGAACACACGCTATTTGAGTGTATAAAATGGACGAACGAACGAGAGCAAAAAAGGCGCATATATGGCAGACACATTCAAAACAAAGGATGATCAGGCTCGTGATAAGGAATGAAAATTCATGGAATATCATCCACGAATTTGAGAAACACGTCACGTGGGACAAGGAAAAACAAGGAAGATAGCGTTAACGACTAGAGCGAGAGATAGTTGAGACAGCATACAGAAAATTCGCCTACCTGATATTTTTCGAATAGAAGTTTCAGGTTGACTGAGAAAATGAATGGAAAACTAGCCATCGTATAACGTAACTTTCAAATGTTAGGAACGGAAATGTGGAGTTAGCGATAAACATGTACAAACCAAACAGACAGGTCTTATCGTGAAAACTGTTTTTGTCTCATTACGGAACAAGGTAGTCTTCATTTAATTTTTTGCGTGGTTGGTAATGAGGTGGTTGAAAAATCATGTAGTGAACTGAAGAAAGATTAAGGTTACGTTCTAACCTCAATCTTTCTTCAGTTCTTTTATACAACACTCCATTGTGCGAACATGCGTTTTGCAAGAAATATTTGACTAAGACCTAAAGTTGCAAATTTGAAGTAAAAGGTTTTTAACTGATGTGATCTATTTCGGATCATGACCAACGCTATAGTTTCAATCATTTTTTAGATAGTTTTAAATTCTCAGACATTTTTTAATTCTTAGAAATCCATAGCGCTGCAAGTAGACTTACAAAGATTAAAATTTCCTTGTTTTTGTTCTTATTTCATTAGAAAAATTGGAAAGTAGTTGAATGGTATATCTTTTGCCTAACTGCAATTAATGTTTTACATATTCTAGTAGCTGAAGCAGTCATACTATCTTGGAAGTATCACACCTTAGTGCGGTGCTAGCTAGAGTTCGAGTAGAACAAATGAAATTTTATTATTCAGACTAGCACTGTTCTGCATTCTTGACAGTTCTACTTTTAATTGTAAGCTTCATAGTTTCATACTCCCACTCAGTCCGCTGCGCTTATTCCTGTGCGTGCAAACATACAAAGGACACGCCTCGGATGGTGAACGAACTCTATGTATCTTTGATATAAGCAGGAATACACTGTAACGAGCATATCGCAGGAAAGTGAGAATATAAACTAAAAAGGGTAATACAAAAAGCGACATACGCACACACGTACAGCATTTACATTTACATCAGGCGAATAAGAGAAAGAGAAGCGTCCACATTTCTAAATTTAGAACCCCGTGGAAAAGGAAAGTTTTTAAATATATCCCGGTAGGCTGTGGAACGATTGGTAGTCCCGCGTTAAACTTGACACGGCCGACTAGGACTCCCACGGGCACGTGGCGTGCGGTGCGCGCGTGTTTTGTCTTTCCAGCCCGCCGAAACCGAAAGTTTAGTGACTATCAAGTAGATTAGTCTGGATCAGGGACAAACACTATTTTCACGATCACCGTAGGAATCAGAGCCAGAAGTGAGTACACATTTTTCATCACAGAAGAAATTACAGTGTAATAAAACATAATTTTCATTTATGATGATTTAAGATTATGAGTTTTAGGTTATTGACTTTTTTGCTAATGGCTTTGCTGATGGCCATTTATTTTGCTTTTTAGTGATTTAGGATAAAATTAGATCAGTAAAAAATTAACAAAACAATTTAGATTTTCTGGCATTAACTTTTAACTAGAAATATAGAGCAGATAAACAAGCTCAAATTAGAGTATAGATCTGAAGTTTCGATAAAGATGGTGGACATGATGAGTCACACCGGAAACATTAATAAATTAGGAAAATTCTTTGCATAGCTTCCGTATGTATGTAGTAGATTCTATTGTATAAATAACCTTATGTGACACGCACGAGTGCATTCTCTTTTGAAGTTCGATCCTTCTAATTTTATTTAGTAAGATGTAAGTCTTTTTGCAAGCAGAAACAGTTTATACCTCAGAGAATTATGAACCTAATAATGGGGAACAGTTTCTCCACAGTGAAACAACAAAATATATGTATTAGCTGTAATAAATAGCAAAACGTAGCACATTTTACTGATGAATAGACATATTGTTAATGATTTTACTGCCACAACATAAAAATTGTTATGATTGATACATAAGTTCACATTCTTGCCAAATAAACATTACTGCTCTACCATACAAAAGCTAATTTTCAGTTATTAATACATTAATGCCATTGTATTAACCTGCTAATATAGTTGTTTGTTCAATAGATAATTTGTGAAATATACTCATCAAATAATGACCACATTATAGTTTAGGGATAGCAGTAAAAATGGGTCAAATAGGCATCCATAAAGGCAAAAATTTTTGAAAAAAGACAGTCAAAATTCAAAATAGGCAAAACTTTAGACAAAAAGGCAATAATTCATCTTCCTCGCTCAAACCCTCTATCTCTATAAAACAATGCCACCAACAGAGGTATGCCGCAAGATATTTAAGGTAGATTGCTAAGACAAAATAATAAATGGAAAACGTACGGACTGCATCATGGTCCACGGTAACATGTACCATACGGTAGTTTTCAGAAGGAAAACTACGAATTTTTATTGAATGTTCTATGAAATAAGTTTTCGTCTAGTGTCTAGGTAGATGACTAAGTGTTCTTAACATAACGAAACCACCACGATGGTCGCCAACTTGTGACAAAATAATAACTGAAACCATAATTGGTTTCCTAGTATTCAATTCTGGACCTATACCTAATGGAACATTTTTTCTGCAGCTGAAATATTTTAGACATAAGTATAAAGACATTAGGTAGTAATATCTTCCGCAATAGTATGCACTGTAAATACACCTACAAATAGCATTATCACAGTGTCTGCTGTAATATTTGTCAATATATGTGTTAGTCGTCGTATACACTAAAAAATAGTTATAATTTGCGATATATAAAATACTACATTAAGAAAAATATATTTTTTAACAGAATCAGAGCGCTGCGCTTCACCCGTAATTATACTAATAGACGGATACTTATTGTAGAAAGAGTTTCTAATATAGTTACGGATTTGCTAACACAAATAATTAAATAAACAATAAAATTGTTTTTGACACCGTTTCTTGGCGTATGTAAATACAATAATGCAAATTTTTCCCAAACGCCAATTATTTAAACATATTTTTTATAAAATATGTTTAAATAATTGCTTTGGGAAAAACAAACATATTTTTATATAAAAATATGTTTTAAATAATTGGCGTTTGGGAAAAATTTGCATTATTGAAAAAATTGTTAACGGTTTTTCGGTTCTTTAATAATAAAATCTTTATTTTCGCTATTTGTCACAGTTCTGACTTCAAGGAAGTATATTAATTAAAAAGATTTACGTGGATTTGAAGTAATTCACCCAGAATTGTTGCAATATCAAAATACAAGATTTTATTATTAAATGATCAACCAGTATATATTTTATTGTTTAACAAAAAAGCGGTCAAAAAACATCAATAATAATTAAATACTTTTATTTCACAATGATTGTATTATTATATTATATGCATATATTCGTGTTTCTGATCGATTGATAGATTATTATACCTTGTTTTTTAATAAGAGGGACATCATTTAAAATCGCCCGCTAAAATATAAGCTTATAATTGGTCAGTTGCCAGTTATGTTTACACTGCTCAAATTTTCCAATTTTAGTGCCGCCATATTGCAAACATAGCTGATTGAGTAAAAATCTTTTAAAGTATTTTTCAATTTTTTTTTGTGTTCACACGACATTCAAGCAATAAAATTAGTTCTTGTTTTACTATTTGCATGTGATAATGGATTCACAGCCTATATAGTGTAGTATATTAAACATCTATAAGAAAATTATTGGTGGTTGTCCTAGAAAAAATAGGCACAGATAGTACTGCAAATATCAAATACTTTGGGTAGTATACTTAAATAAGCGTATATAAACTTCGGTGTATATATGTATATTCCATAATAAGAATAGGTGTTTCAAGAAAAAGTTTTTACCGAATAATTCATGAATATAAAACCAAAGGGCTAATTTCACCACCATCAATTTATGATGGAGAACTTTCTACACTAAACAAAATTTTAAAGACATTAAAGGAAGATGAAAATATACTTCAAACGAGTCGTTCTACTTTATATAAATTAATGAGAATGCTTAATTTTAAGTAAATTTTGGTAATAAATTATTTAAATGTTTATATACTATTTATTTTTTCGCAAATTCTACTTGAACGTGGAGACATTGTTTTATGCAGATGAAGATCTTCGATTAAAAAATGTAGAACTGAACAACGTCCAATACATACAGGGTCGCTGATATGTATGGGAATGGTCGATTGTTGGGTAAAATATACGAGGTACTGCAAAAAGTTAAATCCAAAAGATTTAGTGTTTTTAAATGCTTATTAGTTAATAATAATTTTAAGGGGGTCGGTGGTAAAGTCTTGGTACGTCAAAGTTAAATCCAAAAGATTTAGTGTTTTTAAATGCTTA